>LZPO01075885.1:204728-228252 GCA_001675575.1 Neotoma lepida
TTTTTGAGACAGATAAGTAGACCAGGCTGGCCTCGAGCTCACAGATCCTCCTGCCTCTGCCGCCCGAGAGCTGGGAATAAAGACGTGCGCCACTACCCCCGTCTTCCTTCGGTTATTTACAGTTATGCAGGAAGATGTTCAACAAGCGTCGTGAACGATAAAAACACGTTAGGGCCAAGGGCTTTCCTCCCCGGGTGCTGCTTTCCTAGTTGGCGCCGCTATCCCAGTTAGTGCGCCTCTCACTGCGGCTTGATGGCCCTAGGGTTTGCTGTAGGTACTGCTGTTCGTCCACTGACCCAGCAAAGATAAGAATAAGCCAGCTTAAAACAGATGACAGCTTTCGTATGAGGGTCGAGTGTGTTCCAGGTAATTTTGTAGTGATTTTCTCTTNTTTGTGACACGGTCCATNTAACGCTCAACCTTGGATTACAGGCATGTACTACCAAGCTGGGCTTTCACCTTCAGGGTCATACTGAATCAATCCTCAAAACGGCACTGCTAGATGGTATTTTATTTTATTTTACTGGTGAGCCTGGAAGAAAAGAGGAAAAGAATTAATAGCCTGCCTAAGTTACATTTTGGAGCCCGGTAAATGGGAGATCAAAACTTTCAGAGAGGAGACACAAGAGAAAAACAGTGGTCACTTCTTCCCATCTTTGAGAACAGAAGAACCTTTACGGTGTTCCCTGGTGAACTTGTTTCTTGAGCCATTTTGTTCGTTTTAAAACGGGGTTTCACTAGGTTTTCTTGAATTATGTAGCACAGGCNAGCTTTAAAGTCTAGCTCATCCTGCCAAGTGCTGAGATTACAGGTGTGCCACCACACCCTGCTTCNTTTTCCTTTCAGTAAAATATTCTATTTATTTTATTTATATTTATTATATTTTTATTCTGTTTAAAAATGGTTAGAATGCTCGTGTATAAAACTATGCTAAGATTTGGTTCTTATAAAAGAAGGAAACCGGGCTGGAAAGATAGCTGAGTGATTAAGATCCCTCGCCAATTTTCCTGAAGACTGAGTTCAGTTCCCAACACACATGTGAGATGCCTCACAACCTCCTGGAACTCCAGCTTCTTGGGCACTTCTTGTGACCTTCTTGGTTACCCCCATGCTTATGGCAGACAGACACATAATACATACACATAAATAGTAAAAATCTTAAGACATTTNAAATAAGGAAACTAAAACTATGTCTNTGCTGAAAGCAAAATAAAAATAGAGGATCTTGAATTGTTCTACAAATGAGGATTTAAGAGTTTCCAAATCACAAATGAAGACAATTTGTATGTTAGTTCTACAACCAGGATTTATAAAGTACAAACATGAACTGCCACCTGGAAATCTTAACAGTTGGGCTTTTGTTTGTTTGTTTGTTTTCTGGTTTTTCAAGACAGGATTTCTCTGTGTAAAAGCCCTGGCTGTCCTGGAACTCATTTTGTAGACCAGGCTGGCCTCAGACTCACAGAGATCCTCCTGCCTCTGCCTCCTGAGTGCTGGGATTAAAGGTGTTGCCACTATGCCCAGCCTTACATAATTTCCAGTAATGACAGATTACAAGACACTCTCTAGGATCTCACTGTCTAGTAACGGGCCTCATGCATACACTAATTCAGCAGACTAAGANACATATAGTAGCTATGCCATTGTATTATAGTAGTACTTGGTTAATTACTAAATCATATTCTAATTTTTATAGTTTATGCTATTTATTTAAGACAGGTCTTACTATATACCCCTGGCAGCCCTGGAATGCACAAAAATAATATGATATTTAAAACTTTATTATGTACCCATCTTAGGTATATCCCTTGGTCATAGAGAAAAGCTCTTTGTCTTATATATACTTAAAAATGTTTTCTCTTTTTATTTTGAAACTTCTGTGTGCTTTCATTTTTTTTAAAGAAATGGAACCCTGTTCCTGTGACACTTTTGTGGCATTACCTCCAGCTACAGTNGGTAATAGGGTTATTTTTGGAAAAAATTCAGACAGACTCTTTGATGAAGTACAAGAAGTCATTTACTGTCCAGCAGCAGTTCATAATGATTTAGGAAAACGTCTTAAGGTAGGTAAAAATATATGTTGTGTTAGCAGTATCTATCTTTAAACATATCAATAATGGATATTTCTTTTAAAAAATTAATTTTATTTGATGTGTATGAATATTTTACCTGTATGTATGTTTGTGTACCACATGTGTGCCTAGTGCCCAAGGAGGTCAGAAGAGGGTATAAGATCCCTTGCAGCTACAGTTACAGATGGTTGTAAGCTGTCATGTGGGTGCCAGGAACTGAGCCCTGGTCCTCTACAAGAACAGCAGGTGTTCTTAGCCACTGAACCATTTCTCCAGACCCATAAATGGTTATTTCTTCCATTAGCTACCAATTGANGGAAGGCCACTGAAGTTAAAATTCAAGAATTTAACGTTGAAAATGGTTTGAATAAAAAATAGGCTTCTGGTCTTTNATTTCAATAATTTAGAAGAAGCTGCTAAAATAATAAAAATTGTTATCTCTTTGATTAAATAGCTGAATGCTTTTTATATGTTATATAAAGTAAGGAGTGGACAGTGGATGCAACTACCAGCACAGTAGAGTGTGGGTGCAGAGTAGGGTGGCTTAAATGCTAACCTTAGGTAAGAGTAGCAGGCTGTGGCAGCAGAGAAGGAACATCTAGATTAAATACGGATTAAAGAATGGGGCTGGAGAGCTGGCTCAATGGTTCAGAGCACTTGTCCTTGCAGAGGACCTGGGTTTGAATCCCTGTACCCACATGGTGGCTCACAACCATCTATAGCTCCAGTTCCGTGATACNCAATACTCTCTTCTGACCTCTGTGGGCACCAGGCACACATATGCACAGAAATACATGCAAGCAAAACACTCATAAAGTAAAATAAATAGATCTTTTTTTTTTTCATAAAAAAAAGAATGNTTTAGTTAGAGCTGGGGTTTTAGGTGACAGATCAAAGGGATTCTTCTTGGTATAGAATAAGAAAAATTATTTCAGATTTTATAAATAACAGGTTTTTGTTTTTTTCCTCTGGTGCTGGAGATCAAACCTAGGGCCTCTTGTATGTTGCGCACATAGTCTACCAAATGAACCACATTTTCNGCCCTATAAATATGTTTTGTGGTCCATCAAAAAAGGTTTATTAGGCGTCTGATAAAACCATCAACATACATTTTATGTATTTTCCCTCACTTCTTACATGCACATTAAATAAAATATCCTTTAAAATTTTTATTTAAACAGTCTATTTACATGGAACTCAAAGATTTATATTATCTTCTATTGTTATGAACTTTGTGGATTCTGGATGTTCTAACACTAATATGCATTAAATATAAGACTTTTTTTGTATATTAGGCTATAGTTTTCTTTCGCTGCAACTGTTTATTCATCTGGGATATCGTTTCTATTCTGTACATGTATGTTTAAATCTAGCCCATTGCAGAAGTCAAGGTCTCACTCTTCCCATTGCTATGAAGAATCCTCATAGGTAACTTACACATGGAATGTGAGCCTCTGTGGCAGGTCANTCTCATCTGACTAAGGGTCTCAAGTGCCTATGAGTACATAGATCACTAGTCAGGACATTGAACTTGAGAGCTGCTTTCTTCATCTTCAGCTCATATTAATTATTCTCCATGAAACAGTTTGAAGATTAATACCCATCACTTCTAAGGTGCCGTAGCAGCTTTGTTCATTCTCTTCTGGCCTTCATATTAGTATTTGTTTTATCTTAGTCAATGGAAAAGTCTTTGTTTCTGGAAATGAAGCTTCATGTTCCTTTGTCTTTGTAACTGACATGTCTCATGTGATTATGATAAGATATACTCAGAAAGTATTTAAACAATAAATGCTTTAGAGTCAATTCTGCATGAGTTTTAAGGTTAATGCTCTTATTATTGAAAATTTCGATTTCGTTCCATTTCATCTACCNTCATAGTGATCATATCTTCCAAATGGTGTTTTAAATTCTGGAATTTGGTAACTTTCCATTTTTGATTTTATAGTTATATGACTTTTTCTTTTTACAGTGTACTTATATAGAAATTGATCAAGTNCCTGAAACTTACGCTGTTGTCCTTAGTCGCCCAGCTTGGTTATGGGGGGCAGAAATGGGAGCCAATGAGCATGGAGTCTGCATTGGGAATGAAGCTGTATGGGGAAGAGAAGATATTTCTAAGGAGGAAGCACTTTTGGGCATGGACCTTGTCAGGTAACTATTATGTTGTTTCCTCACTATAATTATGTGAGAAGTGGTCGAATACCAGCCAGCATCCATTTTCACACCAGCATGCAATTTCAGGACTCTTAAATATCATTAATTAGTCTAGGGTGGATGGCTCGATCCATACAATGTTTACTGCACAAGTGTGAGGGCCGGAGTTTGATCTCCAGCACTCATATGCCTCTGTCATAAGCCCTGCATTGGAGAAGCAGAAGCAAGCAGGTTCCTGGGGCTTGCCAGGTAGCTAGTCTAGCTTAGTTGGTAAATTCCAGTTCACTGAGAAACCCTGTCTCATAAAATAAGGTTGAATGCAATTGAGNAAGCTGTCGGACATCAACCTCTGGCTTCTCCGTGCATGCTTGCATGGATGTGTGCNCTAGGCACCCACCCTAGGTGTTTGTGTGGTACATACAGAAACGTGATGTACCACACAAACACCTGCTGACACTTGCGCACACCTGTGCACATCATTAATTGGGAGAGGGGCCAAAATTAGAAATTATAATCCATCAGAAATGACTACATTGCTTTATTACACGGTTGATTAATACCTTCACTTTACAAAGCGATATCTCAGTCTTAGAGATAAAATAACTTTGCAATAAGTTACCAAGATGGAAGTTGACTCCAAAAATGTCTTCATTGTCCCAAACTGCCCTCAGAAGTAAGACTTTAAAAGATTTTATTTTACCTATCAGCTTGCATTTTTTTTACTTTGAGTATAGTAAACATGGNGTTTCTTGAACATGAAGTTAAGATGAATAAAGGAAATTNTTTTTAATTTGAGATCCTCAATATTTTTATTTTAGACTTGGCCTTGAAAGAGCTGACACAGCTGAAAAAGCTCTTGATGTCATTGTTGACTTACTAGAAAAATATGGCCAAGGTGGAAATTGTGCAGAGGGTGAAGAATTTAGTTATTATAACAGTTTCCTGATAGCTGATAGGAATGAAGCCTGGATTCTGGAGACTTCAGGGAAGTACTGGGCAGCAGAAAAAGTCCAAGGTATGAACAACTATTTGCAATTTGATTTATATAGTTATATAATTAATAAAATCTATACTTAACTGTAGCTAATGCATTTACTTGCCTTTCAGGATTTATAATCTGTTGCATTAAAGGATAAACTACAGAGCAAAGTTAAAATTAGGAAGAACGTAAAGGGAAAGAGACCTATGATGAGCATTCTTACAAAAAATAAGCAGGTAGCATCATCTCTGCAGCAGCTTTTGGCTATTTATAGTGTTTTTTTCTCTTTTTAACAACTACTTTTCTAATTTTGGACTGAATTCCAGAATTGTATTATGTGTTAAGTATGGAGGTAAAGAAAAGGGAGTTGTGGCTTTGGGCTAGTGTTTAGAAAGAGTATATTGACACAATAGTAAGATAAAATTGGATGTCATTGATGACATCAATGCAGTCTGATTGCTTTGGAGTTGATTCTCACCCCCTCATGATTTATTTATGGTCAGATATGCCTCTTATTTCTTCTTGTGTGTGTGTGTTTGTGATATGTGTANGTGTATATATGTGGGGGAGACATGCATGGCTACTGTGTACAAGTAAAGGTCAGAGGACAACCTCTGGTGATTCACTGTCCTCTTGGTGGCAGGGTCCCTATTGTTTGCTGCTCCTGTGTATGCCTGGCTATCTGTTCCATGTGCTTCTGGGGATTTTCCGATCATTGTCTTCCATCTCACCACAGAAGCTCTGGGATTATAGACACTGCCACCATCTCCAACTTTACATGAGCCCTGGGGATTTGAATTCAGATAACCTAGTAAGCTCTCTCTGCATCCAGTCTTCTTAATTTCAGGTGAAGAAATTCAGAGATAGAAAGCAACTTAAAGTAGTGAGTGGGTCTTTTCACCCCTACTCTCAGTTCATTGTTTTGTAGTTAGAGGGTAGCCTTACGTTGAAACATAATCACATGCTTCTTGTGTACTTATCTGTTGAATCTCCTAGTTTTACAAAAGAGGTAGGAGACACATGTAAAAATACTAAATACAGTTAGCTCAGTTGGTATTGTCTAGCGTATACAAAGTCCTCGCTTAATCACCAGAATTGCATGAAGCTGAGAATGGTGGCATATCCTATAATCCCAACATCTGGGAGGTATAGAGGTAGGGAGCTCAGAAATTCAAGATTATTGTCACCCTGCAGTGGTGGTGCACACCTTTAATCCCAGCGCTTGGGAGGCAGAGGCAAGCAAACCTCTGAGTTCAAAGCCAGCCTGGTTTACAGAATGAATTCCAGGACAGCCAGGCTACACAGAGAAACCCTGTCTCAAAATCCCCCCTCCCCTGCCCAAAAAAGATCATTGTCTGCTTTATACAGAGTTTGAATCCAGCTTAGACTATAGGTAACCTGCTTCAATTAGTTAATTAATTAANTAAGTGAGTGAATGATGTGGACCCAGAGGTGCTGTTAACATTTGAGGAATGAAAAGTCATTGTGAAATTTTGGAGGAGTTCAGAAAGACTTCATGTAGGAGCCTGCTGTGGGAGATTTGCTGTTATTTTTCAAAATAGGTCATTGCCAGTTATTTTCATGGGCTTTAGAAATACTGTTTGTATATTTTTATGTTTGACATTTTCTGTGTTTTAATAAACTATATAAAATTATATTTAATGTATTTTATTGTTATGCTAATTGAACTGATTATATTATTGGCCACTTTTTCTTTTATTGAACATGCTATGTGAAAAACAAAGGAATGGATACTCTTGACAAAAGTCTTACCTGGTCATGGAAAATGAATGCCTTCCTGGGTCTGATTATCCTGTTGAGATCACCTTGCTTCTGCTTTCTCTTTCTCTTACTAAATGATCTCAAGAACTAGATTGTTTCGAGTATCTCCAGCACAGAAGTGATACATCTCTGATAGATATCTAATCATCTGCATCTGGTCATTGTGGAATATATACATATATTGAAATGCTAAACACACTGTCATACATCATACCATGAGATACTACTCAGTAATAAAAGAAATAATGAACTGTTGATACATGAGGAATAGAATCATGCTGAGGTGAACCGGCCAGAAGGCAGGGCAGCAAGATGCCTCAGCAGGTAAGGATGCTTGCTGCCAGCCCTGACAACCTGAATTTGATCCCCAGAAAACACATAGTAAAAGGATACCTCTATACACATACACACAAGAAAATAAATGTACAGTTAAAATTTTTTAATAATTTTTTAAAAAGCCAGAAGGCTGTTTGCTGTAAAATTCCACTTACATAACATTCTTTAAAAAAATTATTTTGTGTATGTGGACATGTGTGCTAAGGTACATGTGTGGAGGTCAGAGGACAACTTTTGAGAATTAGTTCTCTGTTTCCATCATGTGGGTTCTGGGGATCAAACTCAGGTAGTCAGGCTTGTGGCAAGTGTCTTTACCCACTGGACTATCTCACCAGCCCCGATATACTATGTAATATTGAGTTCCATTAGAGTGGAAAAGTATGTACTGGGTACCTGNAGTTAATGAATTATTAGGATTNGGAGATGCATGGCTTTGGTATGAAAGGGTAACTTGGTACAAATATTCTTTTTCTTGACATTATCAATACCAGTGTTCTGGTTGTGATATTATTCTATAGTTTTATAAAAATGTGATAAGTGGAGACTGAATGAAGTGTATACTATCTCTCTGGGTTATTTCACATAACTACATCTTAGTCTACATTTATCTCAAGGTGTAATTTTAAAATTTAATTGTTTTGAATATGCAGTAGATGTACATGGCAGAAAACTTACATTAAGTTTAAATAGTGATTTAAAAATCATAATATAGATTCTTTATATTAAAGGTAACTTTTCTTCTCCTTCTCATCCTTTAGAAATAGGAGTTCGTAATATTTCCAATCAGTTCTCCATAACAAGCAGGATTGACCGGGAGCATCCTGACATGAGAAACTATGCTAAGCAGAAAGGCTGGTGGGATGGCAAGGAGGACTTTGATTTTGCTGCAGCATATTCTTATATTAACACAGCTTCAATGATGACTTCATCAAGCAGATACTGTCAGGGCTACAAGCTTCTGAATAAGCATAAAGGTAATTTTAGCATTCAAATAACAAAAACTTGAATTTTGTGCAAATATGGGAGTGATAAAATCTTATACTTAATAAAAATGTAGTTTGAATAAAACAGAGAGCATTAGGATAGTTAAGCTATTTTTTGATATGTGTGAAATATTAAACCATTGTGAGAAAGTACTGGTTGTTTTTGAGGGTCAAGTTTAGATTCTCAATCCTCAGAAACATTTTTCTTTTTTTAAAAAAATTTGAACCAGGACCTCACTATACAGCTCTGACTGGCCTACTGTTCACTGTGTAGACAAGGCTGGCCTTGGAACTCACAGACATCTACCTGCCTCTGTCTTCTGAGTGCTGGGATTAAAGGCGTGGGCCATCACATTTGGCCATATTGCTATTTCTTTTAATTATCTTCTAACAGTGGTATTTTTGTTTGTTTATATGTTTTGTCTTATTTTGTTTGTGTGTGGCTTTATATATGCTCACGTATGTGTTCAGGTGTGCACACTCATGGTTGTGCACTGGGAGGCCTGAGGTTTGATGTTTAATGCCCTCCTCAGTTGCTCTTCATCTGACTTTTGGAGACAGAGTCTCTCATTGAACCTGGAGCTCACCTTTTCAGCTAGGCTGGCTGGAAAGAAAGCTCCTGAGAGCTTGTCTCTGCACCGCCAGCTCCTGAGAGCTTGTCTCTGCACCCCCAGCACTGGGGCTACAGGTGTGAGCTGCCGCCTCTGGCTTTTATTTGGGTGCTGGGGATCCAAACTCAAAGCTTGTAGCAAATACTTTCCCAGTGAGCCATTTCTTAGTGGCTCATGTGTCTTAGTCAGTGTTGTTGCTGTAATCCTGTCTCTTATACACATCTAGATGTGTATAAGAGACAGGTATCCACCTATTAGTGAGTGCATACCATATTTGTCCTTCTGAGTCTGGGTTACCTCACTCAGGATGATATTTTCTAATTCCATCCATTTGCCTGCAAATTTCATATGGTCATTGTTTTTCTCTGCTGAGTAGTATTCCATTGTGTATATGTACCTGTCTCTTATACACATCTAGATGTGTATAAGAGACATCCCTGGATCTGTGGGTTGCAGAGTGATTGTCCTTTGGTTTATATCTAGTATCCACCTATTAGTGAGTGCATACCATATTTGTCCTTCTGAGTCTGGGTTACCTCACTCAGGATGATATTTTCTAATTCCATCCATTTGCCTGCAAATTTCATATGGTCATTGTTTTTCTCTGCTGAGTAGTATTCCATTGTGTATATGTACCACATTTTCTTAATCCATTCTTCAGTTGATGGGCATCTAGGTTGTTTCCAGGTTCTGGCTATTACAAATAATGCTGCTGTGAACATAGTTGAGCATGTATCTTTGCGGTATGATTGAGTGTTCCTTGGGTATATACCCAAGAGTGGTATCACTGGGTCTTGAGGAAGATTCATTCCCAATTTTCTGAGAAACCGCCATACTGATTTCCACAGTGGTTGTACAAGTTTGCACTCCCACCAACAGTGGAGGAGTGTTCCTCTTACTCCACATCCTCTCCAGCATAGACTGTCATCAGTGTTTTTGATCACAGTAGCTGAGAGCTTTACATCCTAATCCCCAGATAGCAAGCAGAGAGAGAGAGAGAGACACTGGNGCTGGGGCGGGCTTTTGAAACCTCAGAGCCCACCCCTCCTCCAACAGGGCCACCCCTCCTCCAACAGGGCCACCCCTCCTCCAACAGGGCCACACCTCCTAATCCTTTCCAGACAGTTCATTCACTGGGGACTAAGCATGCAAATATATGAGCCTATGAGGGCCATTTTCACTGAAGCCACCACACTGTAGTTGTTTTCTTTTTATGAAAATAACATCTAGAACTTGTGATTGAAAAGTCAGACGTGGGTTTGCAATCAGGAAACCTCAAGATCCCAGTATATGTGTATTTCTATGCTTATGTGGGTCTTTGATATGATACATACTTAATTCCTGTCCAAATGGGAAATATACTATAGTAGTAGATGTTGCTGCCATTGGAGCTGTGTAAATCACATGAGGTTGTGTATTTACTGTGTTGGTTTCCAGGCCTTCCCTTCTGCGTTATCTAAGCTCTTTATTTCATGTAGTGGGACTTTCAGTCAGTTGAGATACTGCGCTTTTCATTTCTATAAATTCCATTTGGCTGCTTTTGTGTCTCTCCATTTCTTCCCTCACTACCTTCCTGTTTTTCTTTGAATCCCTGAGAATATTTATCATATTTATAACATCTTCTTCAGTGTTCTAGTCTGCTGATGCCATCATCTCTGAGAGAATTGAGTCTGTTTTTGTTGATGTAATCATCTTCTGGCTTGGAGTCATATTCTTCTGCTTATTCACGTTTCTAGTGATTTTGTGTGTGTTGGGGATCAAGCCAAGGGCCTCGTGTTAGACAAGCACTCTGGTGTGGGGATGAACTCTAGCCCTGCAGTAACTTGATTGGAAATAGTATTGTAATCTTGTTTGTTGAGTGCTAGGTTGTTTGGTTTGGTTTGATATTCTTTTAAACAGTATTAGACTTTGTGTTGTATTTAGCGAAGTTACACTTGGTGTTTGTTGTATTTAGCTAAGTTGCTTAGGAAGTATACCATGCCTTTCTAGGCTTGTTTTTACAAAGCTTTCCTAGGGCAACTCTAGAGTAGTTCTGACCATTCTATATATCCCCTCTTCTGACCCTGAATCCACCCTGGACCACATTTCTCTTGGCAGATCATGAATAAATTTCATTCTCTGCAGTCCTGGATATGTCTGCCTCTTTATTCAGTTTCATGGCACATTGGAGCTGTGTCTTATACAATGACACTTGCTTATTTGGAACACTACAGAACTGAATAATTTCATAGTCACTGGATCTGACTGATGTTTAAAGAATGCTATCTAGCAATAATAAAATACTCTCAGGTATACATGGAACATAACACTAATCTTAAAATTTTAAAAGAAATGTAACAAATGAAGCCTGTGCCTATAAAATAATTAAATTTTAAACCAGTTACAAAGGAATATCTAGAAAATCACCAATGCATTTCTTTCATCTGTTGGTCAAAAAAGTTTCAAGGGAAATGAGGAAGTTTTTTGAGCAAAGTAGAAATGAAAATCAGTGCACAAAAATTTATGGAATACAATGAAACTAATGTGTATGATTAAAATTATAGTGTTAAATATGTACATTAAACAAAAACTTCAATGTTGCAAATTTCACCTTATGAACTTAAAAAAAATAGGCAAAAATAAATTTCAAAAGAAAAGCAAGGAAATTAATTAAGGAGCCAAATCAATAGAATTGAAAACAACAAACTAATAGAGAAAATGGACTAACAAAAAACTGGTTCTTCAGTAAGGTTTACCTGGTTGACAAAATGAGAAAACACAAGTTTCCAGGTTGGAATAAAAGAGTTTTCTGGAAGATGATAAAGGAATACTACAGACAGTTCTGTGCTCAGAAATGCAGTAACTCAAATGAAATGATCCAATTCCTTGAAAGCCACAGATCACTAAAAACTTACCTAATAAGAAATAGGCAACGCCTATTTGAGTAGACACTTTAGTTGGTTCAGGTCAGTTCGTTCATCCTCAGCTTTTCCAGTCTGCCTTATGATTATTCAGGAATCAGTTGGAGAGTTGTGGCCCCACCCCCAGTCACGGGTTCTGCTAGGTGCTGGTACATACCTACAATCCAAGCATCTAAGACAAGCCTGGACTGCATGTCAAAACTCTGTCTCCAAAAAAAAAAAAAAACTAAGACAAGAACAAGTAATTTAGAGTTCCTCTCTTAGCGTCTTGGAACTTCTCCCTCAGTTTCCAGTGTCTGTGGCTAACTTCTGATTCTTCAGCCCAGAAAGACCCAGGACTCCTACTGCTGCTTGAATGGCATGGCACAGCATAGCACAACACGGGATTTACTCCGACAGCATTCACAACAAAATGGGGAAATACCCTGTGCTGCATCGTGTCCTCCAGATTGTCTCCTTTTTGTTAACTGTGCAAAGACTTCCAGCAGCTGCTTACAGTGTTGTCTCAAGCTTACGGCCGGGTCAAGGAGGGTTGGTCCAGGTGTTGGTCCAGGTGTTGGTCCAGGTGTTGGTCCAGGTGTTGGTCCAGGTGTTGGTCCACGTTGTACGTAGCCGCAGTGGAAGCAGAAACCATGCCCGTCTGTGTCTTTAATAGTTTGTGCTTCTTTTCTATTCAAAACATGTATTTACAGGATTCACAACTAAAGTACACAAGAGCAAATGGAAGTCTCTCTCCTACCTGCCACATTTGGTTCCTTTTCCCATGTGTAGTTCTTTTTATAGTCTCTAGAGGTGACACTTCCTTAATGAGACAAGTCTTGTGTATGCGTTCCTTCTCTCTGAAATGGTAGCATGCACTCAGTTTTTTGCATATAACTTTATTTTCTTAATTTAAAATATTTTATGTGTTCAGCTATTTTGCCCACATCATGTGTCTGTGTACCACTTGCATGCCTGATGCATGCCCAAGGAGGGCATTGGAAGTCCACAGANAGCATCAGATCCCCTGGTGCTTGAGTTACACATGGCTGTGAGTTGTCATATGGATGCGGGGAATCAAATCTGGGTCCCCTGGAACATCAGCCAGTGCTCTTAACCACTGAGCTGTCTGTCTCGCCAGCCCCCATGACTTCATTGTTTTTGAAACAAGGTCTTGATATATAGCCGAGGTTGGCTTCAAACTCATGAACCTCCTGCATCTGCCTCCTGTGTCCTGGGATTACAAGCCTGTGTCATCGCATCTGTTATTATTTTTTCTTTAGTTAGCAATATATATAATGTAAGTTGTTTAGTTTTAAATATGCAGAACTTTAAAAAACAGGTGTATTATACTAGTATTTTGATAACCTCCTTTATATCTCTGTAGTAGTATTTTAATCATTATATAGTAAAGATTGTCTGAATCAGACTTCAGCTAGCCTTGTTTTTAAAATTAATTTTACCAAAGGACAATCATTCTGCAACCCACAGATCCAGAGAGGCTACCTAGCAGGAAGGACCCTAGGATGACTGTAGCATAAAATAAGTTTTGGTTTTGCCCAATCACTGGGCATGCTTTAGTGAAACATTTCACTGTTAGGATAAGAATTTGTAACCTGTATTTACGTTCAAGATATCTGTATATTATCTCTCCTGCAGTTGTACATCAAATGTTTTAATAAAAAAATAAAATAAAATTGGTTTTAGTTTTCATTATTGGAAATTATATAACCTATTTGTAGATAATTTATATTACATCCATGATTTCCATCCTAGAGTGAGTTTTTGAAGGGAGTGTGAAGTTGGAAATCTATGTGTATTATGTATTTATTCACTGATCATTATATTTTAAGATTTGATATTTGTTNGGAAAGGTCAGAAAGCTTCATTAATTCAGATTTACACCAACAATATTTGAATGCTAGTTTCTAATATGCTTATCAGTTAGAACATTACTTTTTTCTACTCATGCAAATTTATAGGCAAAATTAGCATATTATTTAGAAATATCATTTATTAATGAGATTAGATGCTTTTTATTTATTAAGAATTTGTAATTTTCTATAAATTGCTTATTTATTATGTTATTTTTTTCCCATTTTTATTTTAGATTACTGCTGACTCTTAAAAAATAACATCTAGTCTGGCATNGTTGAGCAATCTTTTAAACTTAGTTCTCAGGAGGCAGAGGCCAAGAATCTCTGATTTTGACAACAACCTGATCTCAGTTCCATGCCAGCTAGGGCTACATAGTGAGACTCTGTCTCAAAAGATAAACAAAAGAAAGAAAAGAACTTCCAATATACCTTTCTTCACTTGTTACCAAATAATTTCAGCAAAGGGCTTTTAATTCAGATTACTAAGTGGCAGATAATCTCCGAAAGGGTAATTGTAATGAAAATATGTAGCTGATCTGCCTTCTTCACTTGAAGAATAGTAATAATGATTTATTTTTTTGAAGACAAGGTCTCACTGTGTATTTGCAGCTGGTCTAGGACTTGCTTTGTAGACTGGGCTAGCCTGGACCTCACAGAGACCTGCCTGCCTCTTCCTCCCAAGTGCTGGGATTAAAGGTCCGGATCACCATGCCCAACCCATATAAAATGTTTCTATAGGTAATAGCAACTACTGAGAGATGGATCAGTCAGTGATTGATATTTGCCTTTAGGTATTCATTAAATAGATTAATCTTATATTGGCTATTTGGTATGGTAAAATAAGGTATGTGACAGAACATTCTTAGAAAAACTTAAATTTTTCAGGGTATTTATTATCTTAGGATACTTTATAATCCAAAAGAATGTCTTCTAATTTAAAGTTTCCTATAATTTTCAATGTTAGTTTGACATTTTACAAATATTTAACACNCNCACCCCCACCCGCNGCGTGGCAGGTATGTTAAAAATGCCACAGCATGTTACACTAAGAATCTTTATGTTAGGCATTATTATTACTGTAAAAGTAACTCAAGAATAGCCATTACAGTAACACCTGCCACTCTGCTGTCTTCCAGGCTTGTCAAAGATACTCTGCTGAGTGATTTTCTTACCCTGTGTCCCACAGGTAGCCGTGAGAAATAGATAGCATCTTCATTTTATAAGTGAGAAAGCTGTGTTTATGGCATTCATTTATCTTCTCTGTGAAACAGGGTGAAAACCAACCTTTCTTACTTGCTCTTGTTTTTTTTTTTTTAATTCATTGTTTTGCACTAGTCAATTGTGTGTACATAATAGTTAATGAAGAAGTGTTGAATTAATTGCAACTTGTCAATAATTTAACAAATAGTTTACTATTTCATACTTTTTTCTGGCAATAATTTTTAAGAACCTGAAAATGAACAGATAATCTTAAAACAATGAAGACCAGGGGATGGGGTGTGGCTTAGCTGATAAAGCACTTTCCCTGCATGCACAAGTCCCTGAGTTCGATCCTCAGTACCACATAAAACCAGGTGATACATGCCAAATTCCAGCACTTGGGAAGGAGAAGGAGAAGCAGGAAGGTCATCATTAGCTCAAGGCCAGCCTGGGTTACATGATACCCTGTCTCAAAGTGTGTTTGTGTCTGTGTGTCTNTGTGTTTGTGTGCACTCGCTGATGAGATGACCTTGTTGGTAAAGTGCTTGGTAAATTCATGAGGGCATGAATTCAGATCCCCAGCACCCACATAAAAGACAGATGTGGTAATGTGTGCCTGTAATCCCAGTGGTGGGGATCTAGGGACTCAGTGGCTAGCTGATCCAGCCGAATCAGCCAGAACACGAGGTGGGGAAGAACAGGAAGATAGCTGATGTTCACCTCTGGCCTCTGCACGCACGTGTGCTCTCATGCTTGTGCATAACCACCCAACCTCACAAAACCGGAGGTCAGCAATGCACAATCAAAATGGAAAGGAGTGAACCAGGTGTGAGGACTCTTGCCTAAANGTCTCGAGGACTCAACGTTTGGTAGCTGAGGGAGGAAAAACCAAACAAGTTCAATACCACCCTGGACTGTATAGTAAGATGATGTCTCAAACAAACACAATAGGAGGAAAATGTCAAAAATCTTGAGGGTGAGGGTATAGTATTGAATGCATCTGACACAGACTTCATTTTTTTCAAGTGCGATGTACAATCCATCCAGTTTTGCTTTGCCAAAAATATAAATGTCTTTCCAATAGTTCCATATGAAATTGTCTACTGATATATTATGTTTAAAATTTGCTATGATTTTTCTAGATAAAAGAGCCTACTTCTCTTCCTTCCATCTGTCCCTACCTGATGGCTATTAAGTGTGCTGCGTGTATATCCAAATTGTGTCTATATTCATGCGTGTATTTTAAGTAAGCAGTTTAAATTGCTCTGAAATTGCACCCTGTGTTTTACATTCACTTTGCTGAACCTTCTACTGCAGTCTCAGTACTTATTCAATGCTTGCTAGTGGGTTACTTACAGCTATCCTACTCAAGTGATCATGTAAATCCTTCTTTCATTTTGAGAATTGTAGGTTTTGGATCCTGAAAACATTTTTATAATACCTATATTATCACAGTGTTACAGTTCTGACATTGTTTTTTTATTAAAACTTGCCATTTATAGGAATTTAGACCTGAATCATTTTTTAAATCACACTAGACGTTGAAGACTTGTGCCTGATAGATAGGTGTGAATGGTAGGGTTTTGCTTTATTGTTGAGTTTAATATGAAGGGCTGAGTATAGATGTATCTCTCTTTTCTCCCCAGTGTTATTCAAGATTTTCTGAAAAGATATAGCACAGCTTCCCTAACAAGTTATCTGTAAATTCAGTAAGGTAGTTTTTGAACTTGAAATCATGGCTATATTAGGAAGGTAAGAGCATGTATGTGTGTATAAAATCTGTTGTCATTAATATAAAATGGTTGGTAGCTGCATCTCTAACAACAGAGCATTAGATTCGTTCATATGAAAGTTAATTTCCTTTTTCATTGAGGCATCAAAAACCGTAATTTGGATCCAGACTCGCTGTGAACTTTTCTTTTGATCCCCATATTAGAGAAGAGGAAGGAGGAGTCTTACCTTTGAGATCGTCTTTGTGAGTTAATCCAGGGCCTGGTGTATACCAGGCACATACACTGTATTAAATTATGCTTCCAGTCCCAAGTATTGTAGGGTTTTGTGTGGAAAGAAAAACCTGTAGTCAGTCACTCAGGTAAATAAAGGTTATTTTTTCCTTTAGAACTAATANAATTTTAATCCAATAATTGAACATTTCCACATAAGATATCCTAGTGTATCTAATGGCAGCAATTATATTTTACTTTTTTTCCAATTTAATTAAAATATAATTTCATTATTTGTCTCCTACCCTTCCTATGTACGGCCACCTCTCCCAAGTTTATGGGCCTCCTCTTATTTAGTCATTGTTGTTACATATAAATCTACATAAAAATATAACCTGCTAAGCCCATTCAATGTAGCCTACATGTATATGTTTCTAGGACTGACCACTTACTGTTGGATAACCAGTTGAGGCTCATCCCCAGGGAAGACTTAAGTCCCCATCTCTCAGCAGTCATTAATTACCTGGAACTCTTCATCTAGGGGATGGGGCCCCATTAGATTTCTTCCATCTGTATCAGGATGTCAACTGTTGCTGGAATTACTCATCTTGTTTAGGCAGCCATGTGGTTGATAGAGGGCATAGTCTCACAACTAGTCCTCTGCCTTGTAATCTTTCTTCCCTTTCTTTTGTGATGCTCCCAGAGCCTTGAGTGTACCCCACATTCTGTTGTTCTCTGCATTTTGATTAGGTGTGGCTTTCTATAGTGGTCTCTTGCTGCAAAAAAAAAAAGCTTCTTTGAGGAGGGGTGAAATCTATACTTACTTGTGGATATAAAGATAAGTGTATAGACTGCAGTTAGGATTTATACTGGGTTAGGAAAGGGGTGGTAGTAGGTTCTCTAACATCCATTGCCTCGCTAGTCATGTGTAGTTGGCTAGGCTTATAGTAGTAGGTGTGATTTCCCTCCTGCTAAGTAGGTCTTGAGTCTAATTAGACAGCTGCTGCCACTGCACCTTTAGGGACCTTGCCATGCTGTCCTTGTGGTTCACAGGCATCAGAGCTGGGTAAGACTTTTGGTTGTTTTGCTCCTTTTGCAGCTTGCATGATAGCTTCTGGTGATATGGAAGCTAGTCCCAGGGAGGAGGCTTTTAAGTTAGTTCCAGCTCAGATTTGCTGAATCCTTTGTCCAAAACATGGTCTTCAGCAATAGAGGTTTGATCTTCGGTTTCTGGGAGGCAACCAATGGCAGCAGCAATAGGCTGTATTGTTTGGGGGATCTCTTGTTAGCCCCTGAAAACAACTTGAAAGGAGGTCTCTCATACCCGTTACTGGTATGGGGTTTTGTTAGATAGTCTTTGGCTCTTGCGGGGGGAGAGGGGGTGTTTTACATTTCTTTAAAGCTATCATCGTTACATGTTCATAGCTGTGATTAGGAAACTAGTATTACTTTAGGGTAACAGGAGGCTGACGTATCTGATGAATGAGAAGCCCAGTGGTGGAATGGTAAAAGCGTACTGCTGGCTGTAAAGAAGTACCTAGCAGCAGACCGATCGCCTCCTAAGAAGAAAGCCCACTGCTTGAAGGCATGGATCAGCACCCCAGACAGCTTAGATGAGAGCATAATGCTGTGCATGGGCCTTTCCTCTTCCTTACTTTTCAGTCTTTCAGTTTGGAGAGTGAATCCAGGCCCTGGTACCTGTTAGAAAACAAGATANATCCTAGCCCAAGAACCCAACTTTCTATGTTATCATTTAAAGGTAGTGTGAAACACAGAGTAATTAAGCAGAAAGTAATTGTTTAAAGGCCATTAAATGCTAACCAGAGCTCCTAGGAGTGTCATAGGCCTTAAGATAACTTTATTTGCGGATCAGCTAAGAGGCAGGAGTGGAAAGTGGCATACACGACTGATTTGATGTGTGAGTTTGTGCCTGGTATAAATGCTGAGTGGAGGCACACAGGCCGGTAATGAACATGAGTATACTCTCATACTCTTCACACCCCCCAGTTTGGTGTGAATATACTCTCATACTCTTCACACACACCCCAGTTTGGTGTGAATATACTCTCATACTCTTCACACACACCCCAGTTTGGTGTGAATATACTCTCATACTCTTCACACATACACCCCCAGTTTGGTGTGAATATACTTTCATACTCTTCACATCTCCCTCCCCCCAGTTTGATGCTGGAGAATCAATACCAGTATGTATTGTTTTATCTTATCAATAGAGAAGAAAGCTTAGGTTTGTGAAATATATGCATTGTTTGATGGGNTTTACAATTATTTCCTCAGGAAACATAACTTTTGAAACAATGACGGAAATTCTTCGAGATAAACCAAGTGGCATCAATATGAAGGGGGAGTTCCTAACCACCGCAAGCATGGTTTCGGTTTTACCTCAAGATTCCAGCCTTCCTTGCATTCACTTCTTTACAGGGACTCCACATCCTGAGAGGTGAAGTCCCCAAATACTGTAAACCAACGAGAGGTTGTGCGATGGGGTACAGTCATTAGTGTGCAGATGATTTTGTCAGTATAATTTGTTTAAGCATATTACTTCTTTTTAAAGTTTTATTATTTTAAAGTGTGTGTGTGTGTGTGTGTGTGTGTGTGTGTGTGTGTGTGTGTGTATGAGTGAGTGATGAGTGTGCAGGTGACTGTAGAGGCCAAGGGCATTGGATCCTCTCAAGCTGAATTGATAGGTGGCTGTGAGCTCCCTGATATGGGTGCTGGGAGTTGAACCCATGCCTTCTACAAAAGCACTACCGCTGAGTCCTCTCTTGAAGCTATAACTTAATGGATTGTCTGTTTGGATTTTAGTTTGCAGTTTCTCTCTGTGTGTAATGGTTCTCTTTTATGAGAAGAAAAGGTTAATGGGTTCTTAGTTATATGCAGTTATCCTGATTCCTTTTCCCACAAGCGTATTTAACATTATCAAGACAGTAGGTTCTTTTCTTACTGATTTCCAACTTTATAATATTAAGTGGTAATAACAGTGAACAGCTTACGTGATCTTATACCAGATACACTTACGCACCCTACTTAGAAAGTACATATATGTACCACATAAAGTATTATCAATTCAAGTTACGTGTCCTTAGGGCTTTCATAACACAGCTCGAGTTAATTTATTAGTATCTCTTATAAACTTAATGTATGTTATATTACAAACAACTGTATATTCACTTCTCCAGTGTTACAGCTTTTCATATTATTAATGATATCTTTTGGTAGCTAGGACGAAACCCATGTCTCATGAACTCTGGTGCTGATTTTTTCTTTAAGTCACAGCCACCATCTGTGACACTTAGGATTGCTGTCACCCTAGCAAACGACAAACTTTTAGTTTTCTAAAATTCTTAGTGTGCCAGACCATCTGGTAGATCTTTGGGGATACAGGGCTAAATAAAACATTATCTTCTTGCCTAAATGTACAAGGAGATGAGTCTGAGAATAACTAATGTGGCAGGTGTAGTTGGTTATGTTTTTTTTTACTTTTTAGGGGTCTGCCACTCAGCTCCCAAGTAAATACACAGAGACTTATTCTTACTTATGAATGCCCGGCCTCAGCTTGGCTTGTTTCTAGCCAGCTTTTCTAACTTAAATTATCCCATCTACCTTTTGCCTCTGGGCTCCTACCTTTCTCTAGTCTATATGTCTTTTCTTTCCTTCTTTCTCCGTAGCTGGCTGTGTGGCTGGCCCTTGGTGTCCTTCTCTCCTCCTTTTTTTTTTTTGCTCCTACATCTTCTCTTCCCAGATTTCTCCTCCTATTTATTCTCTCTGCGTGCCAGCCCCACCTATCATTTCTCCTGCCTCGCTATTGGCCATTCAGCTCTTTATTAGACTAATCAGGTGTTTTAGACAAACAAAGTAATAGAGTTTCACAGAGTTAAACAAATGCAACTTAAAAGAATGCAACACGGGGCTGGTGAGGTGGCTCAGAGGTTAAGAGCACTGGCTGCTCTTCCAGAGGTCCTGAGTTCAATTCCCAGCACNCACATGGTGGCTCACAGCCATCTACAGTGAGATCTGGTGCCCTCTTCTGGCCTCCGGGCATACATGCAGGAGGAACAGTGTATACATAATAAATAAATAAATCTTTAAAAAAAAAAGAATGCAACACATCTTTGCATCATTAAACAAATATTCCACAGCATAAANGAATGTAACACATCTTAAAATAATATTCTGCAACAGGCAGGAACCAATTAGAGTATACACATTATTATTAGAAACCTCAATTAGAAGGAATCTAGGAAGACACAATAATTGTTAATTTTTTTTATATTTTGACTTGCAAATTTAATAAAGACCCTTTCTTCTAGGTCTGTTTTTAAGCCTTTCATATTTGTACCACATATTTCACAACTGTTGGATACAACATCACCAACATTTGAACTTGAAAGGCCCATGGCAAGGAAGCAGTATATCAAGCCTGACAGAAGACACCTACTCTACCAAAAACATCAACAGGCCTTGGAAGTGATAAGTAANAATAAGGTATGGTTAGGTTATATTCTTTGTTGTGACAATAAGAATAGTTTAAGGTATAATTCAATTTGTATTTTGAANTGTGGAGTATTAGCTTTCTTTCCTTCCTTCATGTAAAAAATAGGGTTAGAAATAGTGACTGATGGAGGTATATAGTTTTGACCTTTGGTTAAGAACATATATGTTGTGGGCCAGGCAGTGGTGGCACACATCTTTAATCCCAGCACTCGGGAGGCAGAGGCAGGCAGATCTCTGTGAGTTTGAGGCCAGCCTGGTCTACAGAGCAAGTTCCAGGACAGCCAAGACTACACAGAGAAACCCTGTTTCAAAAAACTAACAAAAAGAGTATGTATGTTGTGACTCTTTTAGAAAAATTTAGAATTTTGAACATAGTAACAATAGCTAACAGTTACAGAACACTTATTATATATAGTTTTATATGTATTATTTAATCTTACAAACACTTTATGAGGAAGATATTATTCTGATAAAGATTCTGAGATCCTGGGAAGCTGCATAGTTTGCTCAGTACATATTCCACACCAAAAACATCTCTGAAGGGCAGTTTACTTGGTCTTTTTCTATAATGTTCTGAATCCTGCAGCCCCACATTAGAATTGAAAGTGATTTAAGGGGCTGTAGGTTAGTGAGAGAGTGCTTGTGTGACATGTGTCAGTCCCCAGATCCAATACCTTGCACTGCCAAGAAACGAAATAGTAATTAAGATTTTGTAGACTCAAAATAATGAGCTGGGTTTTTGTATGAGTTTTGGTTTATTGTTTAGTTTAGAGACAGAGTTTCACTCTATATTCCTGACTAGCCCGGAATTTGCAGTGTACACCAGGCTGGCCTTGAACTCACAGGGATCCACCTGCCTCTGCTTCCGAAGTGCTGGGATTAAAGGTGTATGCTGCCATCATGCCCAGCTAGTGTGTTGTTGTTGTTTTGTTATAGTTTGGTTTTTGTTACAAGAATGACAGATGCTCATTATTTTAAAACTTGAAGCATTTTAGAAAAGCAATATATCACTTGAAATAGCATGTCTACAAATAGACATGTATTTATTTTGTGGAACAGATAGAAAGATAATTTTGTAATATACCATACCTCTCCACTTCTCCCTAGCCTTTCCTCCCAACTCTGGAGAGAAAAAAAAAGATTAAAAAGGAAATGGAAGTGTTGTCTAAAGTCAGGCATCCAGTCACCCCCTGTAAAAAAGATCAGCCATCTTGTATGTTTCTCGTCTGTCCCTACTACCTGTTGATTGTCCTTTCCACTACTAAGTTGTCCCCAACCGTCTTTGTACTTTCTGGGACAAGGGCTCATTAAGTTGCCCAGACTGGTCTTGAAGTCTCTCTATAACTCAGGCAGAGCTTGAATTTATGATCCTCTTGCCTCATCTCCAAAGCCACTGAGATTACAGGCCATCTGGTCCTTTGTGCTTTCATTCATTCTCCTTAGCAATACTCGCAGGAGTGTCTGTCTGGTCCCTTGATCCACCTCCACAAATCCTTCATTGCTCATGATAGAACCACTTCTAGGAGGTAGGTTTTATGACAGTCTTAAATATTTGGTAAACTGAGTTGAATTGGTTTAAAAGGTATGATTAGCCTCTAATGAACATCATTGACATTATAAAGTAGTGAAAGATAGTGGAATTTGAGGGAAGTACACAGAGCTGGGGTCTACTTCTCCCTCCCTAAATAACTACTTCCGTGCTTTAAGGAGAGTCACGAATATGATAGCTTTAACTTACATGTCTCAATGTAAGGCTACATGTGAGGCTGGGAATCTATGCTTACTGTCATACTTTCTCCTCAGTGAAAGCTATTTGTTTTTCCTTAGTTTATTTCTCAATTGGTTTTGAGTCNGTCTTTTGATTTTCCTCAAGAGGCAAAAATATGAATATTAACTAATGTGTGTATATATTATAAATGAATAGATAGATAGATAGATAGATAGATAGATATAGATATAGATATAGATATAGATAGATGGAGGGGGTAGGCAGGCTCTTGCTGTGTGGCCCAAATTGAACTCCCACTCTTGAGTTTAAGTGGTTCTCCTGCTCAGCTTCCAAGCAGTAGGACTACAGTGAATATCCAGCTTATGTCACTTTTTAAATGTCAGTTAGCTGACATTAAACATTTATGTCAAAAAATTTTACTTTAGTCAATTGTATTTGCTGTTTTCTTAAGGCATCTTGATTTC
>LZPO01075885.1:239181-259105 GCA_001675575.1 Neotoma lepida
ATTAGTAGGATAGAAACAAGCACCAGGGTCTGGAGTAATAAACAGTCTGTTCTGTCTATCCAGGCAATACAACTGTTGACAATTGACTCGACTGGCATTGTGAAGCTGGCGACTAAGTTGAATGGCTTTTCTATTATACTTTTCTTTTAGAAATGATTATGGCCCTTAGCAATGACATCTTGATGAGAATAATGACGGTGATGATGATGGAGAGGGGCAGACACCATTAATTGGCACCCCTTNTAGAGTAGGTAGGTTGAATTTCATTAGCACTTCTAGTGTCTACGAATTTTCCCTTGAGAGCAAATGAAGAACAAACATTTTCCCCTGCCTTTCTTTCCACCCNATGTTGAAACTTTTACCTTGTTATTTTTCACAAAGAAACCTTGATCTTAATTAAAAGAAACCTTCCTAGAAGCCAACAAAACCCCCAAAGTTGAGAGAATCCTTGAATTTTCTGTAAACGCTCAGTTTGATAGAAAGAGAAAGCTTACTGTCAAAGAAGAAAAAGAATCAGATGAAGACTTTGAGGGGGAACACACCACCTACTACTTCCATTTCCAAGTTTTGTCTAACTATATGTAGTTAATAGCATAGAAAGAAGTCAGTGCCCATCAATTCTTGTTAAAATGCAAATTACATTGCTGTATTTATAATACTTCTTCCAATACTTTCCCTGCAATTATTTGCAACAAATATGTGATTTTACAGATAACCTTTGTGTGGTATTTATGGTCTCCCAGCAGATATAAAAGTATAAAAGTATCAATATTTTAATAGAATGGCCTTGTCATCACCTTTAGGTACAAAGGCTTATTTCAAAACTGAATTTACCTTCTTTTGAAAGGTAGGATGATTAAATGTTTGTCCAACCCAAAGATTCCAAAGGAAATAAATCCCTAGGAGAGAAAACAGTTATTCTGTCTGAATTCAACAATAAAAACCTTAAGACAGAAATTAAAACATTTAGTGCATGAGGAAGCAGCCGATAGTGATGAAAGCAACATNTTAAATTCAGCAAACAGAGCAGACTTGAGTTCCGCAGGCACACACGACACCCTGCTTGCTGCCTCTTCCCAGTCATTCTGTCCTAGTAATTATGATAGGTGCTAAAAGCCAGGGCTGAAGAGCTGCATTTGCATGACAGCTCCCTGAAGGAAAACAAAATCACTTAAAGCCAAATGTTTTTGTTTCCCCCCTTTTTAAAAAGAAAATCTCTCTGTGCATGCCTAAGTACTTATTTTTATGTTGAAACTTCAGAAATAGAATTAACAAGGGCTGTAATAGCTAATTGTAATGCAGTTAGCATTATGTTGTAGATATGAAAGGTCCCCCAAANACTTATACATTGCAAGCATTGTTCTTCATGCACTGTTACATGAAGCTAGAGGGTGGGCCCAGCAGTGGNGAATCCATAGTACTCTTCTGGAAAAGTGGAGCTCAGTTCCCAGCACTCATACTGAGTGGCTCAAAACTGCGTGTATCTCAGTTCCAGAGGATCTGGNGCCCTCTTCTGACCTCCACAGGCAACTATACTCACATTCACATACACCACCTTCCCCAGACACACCAAGACAGACATACACATAATTAAAAATTTGTAAATACAAAATATTACATGAAGGACTTGATTGTCTTAAGTACAAATAGTCAGAAGGGAACATCTCACTACACCAAGTCCTTAAGAGGAAATTAGGATTGGAGTGAGATTGTGTCTTCCCATGCCTTTGAGCCACTTGAGTCTTAAGCTGTATAGGTAGCATTTGAAGAGCAACATTCCTGCCATTAGTTCTGTTCCTGCCAAAGCCTTGTGGAATGGAGCTTGCTTGGTTCCTGTCTTAACGCGGCTCAATCTGGAGCGGGCTTTCTGAATGCAAAATGCTTAGAGGGACCGTGAATGTTCAGCCTAGTATTCTATAGTTGGGTAATGTCAGATCTTAAATAGTATCACAACTGAAACTGGTATCAGATGGCTTTGTGTTCCTTTATACTTTGATGGTTCTCTTCCAATGACAATGTCAAACAAACAAAACACTTTGAGTGGTTAGTGGAAGGTGAAAACATGTAGGAGCAGAAACTGACAAATTTTAACTTCCTTATATGGCAAAATATTTCAAATTTAATAGGCAGTGATTTCCAACACAGTATTTTTCAAGTTGATATTCAGTTTATGAATGAATATTCTCTAATCAAAAAGTAAGGGTTTGAGTTGGGGATGTGGTTCAGTGTAGTTACATGTAGTTGCTAGTATGCTTATTATGTATAAGTGAAAATTCATTCCCCAGCACCTTAAAAAAGAAGGGATAAGAAAAGCAGGTTGATGAAAATATCAAATTTTGAACTTTGCGTATAAAATATTTCCCAAAATTTAAAATGTTATTTTTCTTTAAATAGCCCCCTTTTTGTCCCAGTGCTAAGGATTAAACCCAGAGCCTTCTAAATGCCAGACATTAAATATCAATTTTAATAGTAACATGAGAGGGGGAATTGAAAGGATCTATTTTGTAGGTATTTTTTACGTGAGATAATGAACATAAATCCTTAACAAGGGTTGGTACAGGGTAGACTCTCAAGGAAAGCTACTACTGTTTCTGCTTAANTGGATTTTATATATCACATGATTTTTAAAATACTGATTTAAGTAGCTGTCATTCAAAAAACATGTGATATTTAGTAGTGTTAAGTGGCCAAACTAAAGGCTCAGAGAAGCAGGTTATTTTCCAAAGTGAGTTATGAAGATCATAAGTTTAAGAAGAATTTGGGGACATCTTGTTCCTACTTAAATCATTATTCTTCATCTCAATGCCAAAGGGGGGGAAAAAGTCTTTGGTATTTTTGGTTGAAACATTCAGTGTACATTCTGATGACTTCAACCAATATAATAATTCATCTCTACAGGGAGACAGGCAGCAGCTGTCAGCTGTCATGCCTACCAGCAGCTGATAAACAAACTGAACCCTTTTGATATAAAAAAAAAAGTCTGCACCACCCCCCAATCAACTCACCCAAGATAACAACCCTCTCAGTTCTCAGTAAATAAATACCTGGCCAAAGTTAAACACGGCACAGAAAAACTGTAATTCAACATAGAGTCGTCCAGTCTCATGGTTGAACAGCCACCACAAACAGCTAGAGAGATTCTGTTAAGGGAAGAAAAAAGCGACTTGAAAATTAAGCACAAGAATCATTTCTCCCCTCCCAGCACACAGTATGATAACTTCTCTAGCTAATAATTAGGAAAAAAAGNCTACAGGGGAAAAACACCGAGAGAATGTAGAAGCTTTGTCTTTCAAACAAGAGGTTTCAACCTCTCCTCTTGACAGATGCCATTCAAACAGTGTCTATTCTGATCAAATTTGAAGCAAGAAGACATGAGCCATAATACAGAAGCTTACATAATAAATCAGGACTGCCNACTAGCCTACACAGAATGGATTTTAAAATTAGTTTGACACAATAAAACAATTATATCACTAAGCAGCAGTTCTTGGCAGCCATTCTTGTTTTTTGACTTTTGTTCTTAGATGGCCGTTAAGTGTTACTGGCTAATACAGGCTATGTAACGAGCGTCCAGTGGGAAGTGGCTGTAGAGGCTTTTGGCCCATCTCCCATCTCTAGGGAGTCAAACTTGAACCATCGTACNGGATCATGTGTAACAACTGATAATTCACACGTGAGGGTAACAAAGAAAAACGCTTCTATAGTTAAAGAAATGTACACAATAAAATAAAGTACTGTACTTATAAATTATAACATTGAAAATCCTTCAATATTTTATGCTGGCGTGATGACTATGAATATGCACGACCCCTCTGGAAAAGAATCAGTAGAATACATCTGTGTCATAGAAATGCTTCTAGACTTTGATGCAGGGTTCTCAACCTCGGGAATCTACCAAGAGAAAACACAGTGTCCGGAGGTGTTTATTAGGGCATTTTGAATAAAGAAATACTTGAATAAATTACGATGCTGCTTTTCTGTGGTTATTGGGAAGTAATTTAAAAAATAGCTTTGAACACTTCAGTCAAGTAGCCTTGTTTGACACAGGTGAAAAAGAGCAACACAGAAGCCTGAATGTATTGCTATAACCATGTAGAGTGTGCTAAAAAAATTAATAGGCAGGGCTGAGGATAGAGGTCAGTACTTAAGCTTGTGATTCACATTCCTGAGGCCCTGGGTTCAATCTCCAGCACAAAAAAATTAAATAATAATGAAAAAGAAAAGTTAGAAGGCATTAGCGTGATGGATATTTTTCTTGTTCTCTATAGTATGAAGATTTTCATAATTAAAAAAAATTAAAGATGTATGTGTATAAGTGTTTTCCTGTGTATACATATGTTGTTACCATGTGTTTTTATGAGTGTTTTCCTGTGTATACATATGTTGTTACCATGTGTTTGCCTGGCACCCACAGAGGCCAGAAGAGGGCGTTAAATCCCCTGGAACTGTAGTTATAGACAGACAGTGGTTAGAGATGCTGAGAATCTTTTGTCCTCGGCAAGAGCAGCAAGTGCTCTTAACTACTGAGCCATCTCTCTAGGCCCTAAAAATTATTTTAAACATTTATTTGAAAAATATCTTTGGAGAGCTAATTTAGCTATTTGTCCACTGTCGGGAGTAAGCAGTTCTGTGTATATCATGGAAATATTTTGTTTTGACAAATTCTGGGTTCAAGAGTACAGAATGAGTAAGTGACTGTACAGAGAACAGACCCTTGGNGTGACTGGGCAACAGAGTAAACGATTCATTCCTTGTCCCTATCCTTGTGCCTCAAACATGTTAAATGACCTAGCCACCATACTTCTGCAAAGTAGCAATGAAGTTCCTCTGAGAGAAGCCAGATATTTAAAGAAATAACCCCAAACAGAAGCAGAAGAAGCATTTACAGCAAACAGGCCAATGATGAGCAGTAAACACAGCAGGACATGTCGAGTCAGCTGNGGGTCTCCAGTCTGCAGGTGCTGCTCTTCCTCCTGGGCCAGGATGCAGCTTCGGGAGTCACAGCGACTCACACAGTGGTCCGCTATAAAACAGTGAGCACAGTTTAATTATTTCAAACCCACGATGACTTCCCAGGAGAANCAGCACAGAAGCACACTCAGCTAAGACTCGGGATCTAACTGTCAGTGGCCCTGGAGAACGCCCTCATGTCATGGTGGAGAGTCTCTCTGAAGACGTACAAGCTGTNTGCGGCAGTTCCTTCTACATACTTAACAAGAGTCTCTGCCTACAAAATTTATGNTATATACTTATGACATATAACTTAAACATACTTCATATAGTTTACATATGATTTTAAAGGTTTAATTAATAAAGTTTTATCTGTGATAAATCCCCATGAGCCACAAATACTCTATTATGTTCTATTTTGACAAACCATGAAACAAATGTANTATTACCTCTTGCATTTTATGAAAGAGCCTAACTAATTAATTAGTCCTGGTCCTAGNAAATAAAGCTAGGGGGACAGTCTCAGCTTTTAAAAGAAGAAAAAAGCCAAAATTCAGTAGGTTTCCTGGATTTCTCATTTCAATTAACCTTTGTTTTTTGTTAAAAGTGCTGGGGATTAAACATAGGGATTTATGTTGGGCAAGTACTTACCACTGAGCTATACCCTCAGGCATGTGAGTTAAATTTATTGGGAAGTCAATTTTAATACTATCTTTAAGAATTTTATTTTTTTAAAATGAGCGTTCTGTTTCTATGATTATGATCTTATTATTGCTTTCCCCATCTTATTGGAAACATATTCTCAAGCCATGTTTTACAGTGTATGGCTTCAACAGGAAGCCTGTGTGGTGTTCTTTTCACATATAAGGATAAAAAGGTTTCTTTTTCACCCTTAAGCCTACCCGCGTAGCCCCAGGACACTTACTTTTCTCAAAGGAAGAAGGCACAGGCCCACTGGCACTTGAGTTTGTTACTGGCTCTATTGATGGACATTGTAAGTCGCCATTGCCCAAGGAGCAGGAACAGCAGCCTAGACAGAGGAAATAGGATGTGAAGGAGCAGCCCAACCACAACAGAAACGCCAAGTTCAAAAGATGCCAAACCATGCTCAAGCCACTCAGGTTGTCTCCGTGGAAACATTTTCTGTACAGGTACATATCTAGGTGTGCTTATACAGAAGTGAGCAATTAAACAGTGTCAGACAAATGATCAGCTCCCTTATGTTGTCCCTTTACTGTATAAGACAGAGAGAAAGGTTTTTATCCAGGCTGCTTCCTGGAGACACTGTACTTTGGAAACTAAGAATTCAATCATTTCCTAAAACAAGACTTTCACTCATCACTTTCATAAATACAACTGCTCTGCTGATGACCAATGTTGGCCTAAATAAAAGCCGCCTGTGACCTGGACTCACTACCTGCCTGCCCCAGCTATTGGACAAAGGGCATTCCCTTCCTTCTTTCTGGGTAATTCTTTACAGTCAGTCGGAAGCCCCATCCGGGCACGGCTCACGGAATCCCCTTCTACGCTCATCTCGGCAGTCACTTCTTCCAAGCCCTTCTATCTCAGGAGTCTGGAAGATTCGGTCGAAGCAGTACTCTACTTTTTNCTTTTCANGCACACATGGCTGAATCTCCAGCTGGCTTATAGTCAGGCTGTTCTGCACAAGTCACAGTGAGACATGCTGCATAGCCGTAATTTTCCTCTGTATTTATTTATTTTTATATTTGTTTATTTATATGTTTATTTCCTCCGATAACTGCACACAGTGACCTTTAAATTTTTTTTTACAGCCATATAGGCATGGTGCTTCCTGACATGGATTGCAATATGAATAGAATAATAACTTCAGTGGTAAACTATTAAAATGTACATGCTAGAAAAATGAGTAATACTTAGGCTTAACCTCTCACTGATAATGTACTTAAGTTCTCCTGTGATATTCTTAAAACAAAGGGATTTCAAAGTACAAAAGCTATTATCTATAAGCTATTACAAATGTCTTTTGAATTTTAAGATAATAATGCCACCTCAAGGTTAAAAACAGAACCACAGAATAACAGAAAAGAAAAATAAATTATCTAGTCCAGCTCTCTTCAGAAATGTGAAGGTTTAAATAATAAAATTACACAAAAAGATATAAAAATGAAGAGAATATGTAAGGCCAACACATTCCAATAACATACCTATAGGGAATGAACACCTGCATGCACACAAATGTGTACATAAATAAGCAATTATGGCCTCTGTAAAAAACAGTTTCTTCCTTCAAATATATGGGCTTATCAGTAGTTACCAGCTTTCTCTTAGTTACCAGCTTTCTCTTTATTAGACAAACCTTTTTTTGTTAAACATACTGTTTTTATTTATTTTCAAGACTTACTTATTGTAAGATTTATATATTTCTGGTTTATGTGCATGAGTGTTTTGCCTAGATGTATGTATGTGTACCATGTATATGCCTAGTGTCCAAGGAGGCCAGAAGAGGGCATCTGATTCACTGGATCTGGAATGTGAGCCACCATGTAGGCACTGGGAACTGGATCCAGGCCCACTGCAAGAGNAGCAAGTGTTCTTAACTACTGAGCCATCTCTCCAGCCATATTAGCTAAACTCTTCATCACATAATAAAATATGATCCTAATTTCACACTATTTATAATTATAATTATATATAAATTATATATAAATATGCAATGAGGAACAGAGATAGATGAACTACGTTGAATTACCAAACTACAGAAGAGACCAAGATGTTACGTGCTTATACTTCTAATAAAGCAGAAGAAAGCAGGATTTAGGGGAGAAACATAACCAGACAGATTTTGAAACCTTTTTCCTTAGGAACATGGGTGAATGGTAATTAAGCAAGTATTTTACTCAAGCAGTCTTCGTGATAGTGTCAGAGAATCATGATGCCCACCCAACTATATTCCATATAAAAATAATATTACTAGGTGTGTCCAGTAAGTCTGATATCTCACTAGGAACTGAGGCTATAAAGACAAATCAGAAATGGTATTTACAGGAGAGTGGGCCAAATCAACAACAGCAGTTATGAAACAGTGAGATGAGGGAGGAAGCTGTGGATACAGCTCAAGGGGAGAGCTCTCCCCTAGCATTCCTGAGGCCCAGAGTTCAATTTCAGTCCCACAAAAACAAAACAAAACAAAAACTGCAACNAAATTGGGATTATAAATGAGGAAACAAAAGCATGAATAGTGCAGGCTTCCTCTGGACAAAGCAGCTAGCTGTCCTGTTTATAACATAGATTCAAATCAGTTTTCTTGCTGGGGATGATATCAACAGGGATTAAGGCCTATGGTGCAGATTTTTGCTGTTTCTAAAAGTCAGGTGAAATGGAAATGCAAAAGTCTCACAAGGGTCCCATGTCCCTTGTTTAGTGCTTCCTGGAGAGGTTAGCGTTTTGGCAATCAAAACATTAATGAAGGAAGACTCCACGGAAGGCTACCTGAAGGTGGTGGTCTTCTAGGGCTGCCCAAATCAGATTGGAAAGTAACTGCAAAGTGCAAAGAAAGTGAGGAAGGGAAGGAGGTTGGGCATGATCTGAGAAGTATACTGGGCTTACGGAAAGCGGAGTCCAACGTTTTTGTAAAGATATCATTGAACTTCAGTTTTAAAAGGAACACAGTCAAGAAGCTTGAAAGAATAAAAGTCTGATGATGCCATCACAAATTGTCAGTGAGCTCAGGCTGAAGGGCTTTGCAGCAAAAGCAGGAAGAGAGGTGAGACGACACACATGCCAGGCTGGGNCAAAGCACGGGGAGTCTGGGAGTGTACATAGGGAGAGGCGGCAGAACAGGTGTTAAGCAGGAACAATCGGGGACTGGAGGGACTTGAGAGGATGCCGAAGGGTTTGGAGGCTGATGGGCTACAAGCTCTAGGACGGAATAACCGAGCATTTGTCATAAGAGCCATTTGGGCTCTGTGGCAATGATGCNACTCTGCCATTCCAGTGTGAACACAGCCACTAACCACACATAAGTGAACGGTTGTGACTACGTCCCACAACACTGTGGGTGGGAAATTCAAGTTTCATAGAATTTATAAGAGTCATTAAAAAATATCTTAACATCAATCTTTTAAAAATGTAAAAGAAATATTCTTAACTGAGAAACTGTACAAAAATCAGGTGGTAAGTCTGACTTGGTTTGTGGGCTATAGTTTGTAGATGGATAGTTTCTCTGATTAACCTTAAATTCAGTTAGGCCTCTGCTTAATATTCATCTTATTGACGGCACTTGCCTGATGAAATGTTGCTGAAGAAGGAAATGTATGTGTTTAGTTTCCTAGGAAGGACTTTCCTGTCCTTTTACTTCTGCCAAAATTCTCAGGTCAAAGCTGGGGACATGGCTTAGAGGTAGAACACTTGCAGAGTGTGTGTGAGGTTCTGAGTTCAGTTCCCAGCNCTGAAAATTGGCATAGTGGCTCATGACTGTCATCCNGGCATTCAGGAGGCTTAAGCAGGAGGATCAATAGTTTGAGGCTAGCCTTGGATACAGAGTAAGACCCTGTTTCAACCAGACAGCCAGACAGCCAATCAACCAACTAACCAACTCACTCAGAAATCTTAGAATTCAACAAAACATTAATCTCAGATTAATGGATGAAGTTGGAGAAGAATGAAGTTCTAATAGAATTAAGTTATTCAACTGACAAATATCTATAATATTCAGAGTAGTATAGTGAATTTATATTGAACAAAAATATCTAGGATACATGTGACTGTTTGTTTTCAAATATACGTAGGGCAGCTGGGCAGTGGTGGCACATGCCTTTAATCCCAGCACTCAGGAGGCAGAGGCAGGTGGATCTCTGTGAGTTCGAGGCCACCATGGTCTACAGAGTGAGTTCCAAGACAGGCAGGGCTACTAGTGAAAGCCTGTTTTGAAAAATCAAAAATAAAATTATATATATGTAGAGCTCATACTTGTTTCTGGGATAGAACTTGGAAAGAGTTCTGGTTCATTTGTTGGTGCTGGGCTCGCCTCAAATGTGGTGCTTCCAGGCTCTACTGGTTTTTGGTTCTGAGATTGGCCGAAACCTTCATAGCGACCAGCTTGGGTGGTACGGTTCATGCACATGAGTGACACACCAGCCATCAGAATGCTGCAGAACAGGGTGACTGCTGTGGTGATCATCTGCCAGCATCAGAAAAAGATGTTAGGCCAGTTTTCACAATCTCATCTTAATAATTATAGTACAGTAGGTTTAAGAAAACATTTTTAGAGAGATGGCTCCATGGTTAAGAACACTGGCTGCTCTTCCAGAGGACCTGGGTTCAGTTGCCAGCACCCACATGACAGCTCATACCTGCCTGTAATTCCAGTTCCAGGAGATCTGACACCCTCACACAGACATACATGCAGGCAAAATACCAATGCATATAAAATAAAAATAAATCATTTTAAATTTTTAAAAAGAACACTTTTTGATAGAAAATATATCTATATAGCTTTTTTATTAAGAAAAATTTTATTCATTTTACATATCAACCACAGATCTCCCTCTCTTCCCTCCTCCTGCCGCCCTGTATAGCTTTAAATACTACAGGATAATNTTTCTTCAAAATGGGTAGGAGTGTGGAAGGAATGTGATTTTCTTGTAAAGAAATCATGGTTTGTCTTTAATCATATAGGTTTTTTAGGTGTTTCATGTACAGCCATTGGNTAACACACAACCACTGGTTTCCTTTAAGTAACCAAATGATTTCTCACAGACACTTTACTTCGAANTGCTGCATATAGTTCCACCATACTTCAGTGAGTGGAAGCTTTCTTATAGTAATGATTACAAAAATTATAGCTAATATTTATGAGCACCAGTTGGATATATTAGTATAAGTCCTTTTTATATATAATCTTGTTTATTCTCACAAAACTGAATTAAATTCGAAAGTACAAAACAAAAGGTAAGAATTCAAAATCTTTGGTGGAAGTTTTTTTTTTTTTAAAGATTTATTTATTTATTATGTATACAGTGTTCTGCCTGCATGTATCCCTGCAGGCCACCATAAAGAGGGCACCAGATCTCATTACAGATGGTTGTGAGCCACCATGTGGTTGCTGGGAATTGAACTCAGGACCTCGGGAACAGCAGTCTGGATTCTTAACCGCTGAGCCATCTCTCCAGCTCCCTGGTGGAAGTTTTTTTTAAAAATATGCTGGTGGATCCTATCCCTGAAGAATCCACCAAGTCCCACAGGCCTCCTGGTTTATAGCTTTGCAAGTACACTTTGCTCAAATACACTTTGTTCTGGAATTCNTACTTCCCATAAGAGTAACATATTTGACATTTACTATTACTGCTAAGTTGTTTACTTTTTTCCCCTTCAGCAGAGAAAACATAGTTTATAAATGTATCTTAATGAAAATCTATTAAGGGAGGAGGGCAGATGGCTCAGCAGTTAAGAGCACTTTCTGCTCCTCCAAAGGTCCTGGCTGGGTTGGATTCCTAGAACCCACAATGGCAGCTCGGAACAGTCTATAACTCCAGTTCAGGGTATCCAACTCCCTCTACCGGCCCGCACAGTTTCTGCACACACATCGTATATGTATGTACATTCAGGCAAAACACTCATACACAAAATAAAAATAAATAAGTCTTTAAAAAAACAAAATTAAAAAAAATCAAATTATAAGCATTTAGAAATCTTCAGCTAAAAATGTTCATACCTTGAGGTGTCATATTGTGTTATATAACACCAATGTCCTATACAATAAATTAAAATATATTTTCAATTTAATTTTAATATAAGAACATCAAGGTACATAAACTAGCTAAAAAGAAATTCTTAAGAAGGGAACTGCCAATAAACTCTACCCACCTGCTCTTTTCCGTAAAAGAAGGCGGAGTCGATGCTGTCTCCATTGTGTTTCCCGGTTATCAAAAGCACACCAACAAGGAGGGCAGGGATCCTGCAACCAGAGTCATTGAGAAAGAAAGCGTGAATGAACAGTGGCTGTGTATGGGAACCCNTAAGCAAACAGAACAAGACCACTTACCCCCAGCCGGATATTATGATGATTCCCACAGGGATCTGCATGCTCTCGCGCTTTTTNAAAAGAAACAAAGAAACTGCTAGAAGGCCTGGAAACAAGAACGCAGGGTTGTAAAAGAAANGATTACTCTTGACATCGAACACAAGTTGCNGCACTGTACTTTGTAAGATACTGTGCTTATTCAGGTATCCTGATGGTCCAGTTTTCCTTTTGCTTTGTGACTTTGGCTGGCTTTTGGTATCAGGTACCAGCTGAACTCCTGACCCCCGTCCTCCACTTCCCAAGTCCTGGGGTTACAAGTGTGCATGGCAATGCTATTTTTTTTTTTTAAATAGTAGTCCGGGTTTTGCTCCCAATTTTCCTCCTTATAAATAATTGTTGTTTGAAGTAATTTTTCTAAATTAAAAATGATTTTGTTTCCCTTCCTAGAATCGTTTCTTTACTCAAATCTTGTTTTACTGAAGGATTTCTTTTCAAAGGCACAGTGGATTTTTTATATTTTTCATTTATGTGATTAGAATTAAGTAGAGTTGGAAAAGTTGACTCTATACAGAACATTTCCAAGAGTGACTCCATTTTGTTGGTGCTAAGAAGTATCTACATTTCTTATCCAGGTTAGGTTTTGGAAAATGCCTCAAATGTAGGGCTGAAGCTTCACATAAATATGATACAAACTTAATACAAATGTGTAATACAGACATAAATATTTCAAGGTTTTTTTGTTGTTATTTTTTGGTTTGGTTTGGTTTGTTTCTTGAGATTGGGTTGCTATGTAGCTCAGCTGTCCTTAAACTCTGGATCCTCCTGCCTCAGCCTTCTGAGTGCTAAAATGAGACAGGCNCCCTGACACCAGCTTGTTTTCAAGTTCTTGAACTTTCCTTATGCCTGACGCTGTCACTTATACATGTTGCACTTAAACTCCACAGGGCTACAGAATCTGAGTACTGTGCGTGGAAGGAACCTCCGTTTCAAATTAACACTTTTAATTTCATAGGTATGGAAAAAACAAGGGCTTGCCCAAGCCACACAGCAGAGGGCAGAGTGGTGTAGAAACCCCTTTCTGAGGAGCATGAGGAGAAGTTCTGAAACTGTCCTGGGGTTCCTACAATGTATTTTCAGGATCTGGAAATAATATGTCTATAAGAAAATTTCAGTCTCTTTGACATATTTTCAATGATAATCACCTCATGTCCCCCTTATAATTAAGTGGTCTCATCAGTCAGAACTTAGATTTCACTTTATATATTAAGTTTGAGCCAAGTGAATGCCAGATGATGTTACAACTTACAGTTAAATGAAGACTCACTAGGAGTCTGAAGAAAGAAAGTCAGTGAGATAACCAAATCATAACCCTGTATGTGTAAGTAACTGAAGCTAACCTAAAAAAAAAACAGGGAGCAGAGTTCTACTTTACATTATAAGCTGTGATCTACATTAGCAAAATAAGATCCTTTCTTATAATTAACACTTTAAGTTAGAATTAACATAAACGGGCANGGATAATTAACACTTTAAACTAGAGTTAACATAAACAGATTCTGAGGTCCTTGAGAAGGGTTTGTCACTCTGAAATTTGAATTCTTCTNNCTCTGTGAAGAACCAGAGCTGTGCAATGACAGCTGGGACTAGCAGGTCTTTGGGCTGGCTTTCATAATTTGCAAAATAAAATATTTAAACTGGACCAGCAAAAAGGTATAGAAATGGACTATTTATACATTCAAGGTACATTTGAAATTGTTTGATTAGCATGTGAAGCTTGGGGCATCACTGNTATTGGGTTTAGCGGATGTGTTAAAAAGCAATTGATTTCAAGGGAAAAATAAAGTAAGTNGTTGTGCAGATAGGACAGAAATGGTGAAGGTGGTTTATAAACCAATCTGAGAATGATTGAGCATGAGATTTTAAAATACACTGAATGGGTCTGTAATTTTGTCTTTTTGGTTGTAAGCCTAGCCTTTGGCAACTGAACCGTAAAATCATGCTATATTTATAATAATCTGATGATCACAGGACACATTTCCTGTACTGGTGAACTCCTAAGTTCTTTGGATAGACCTCAGCATGCATGTTTGAAGGTTTTGGAGATAGTTAGGGCTTTTTGACAGACCGATCTATTTGCTACTCTCTCACTCTCATTACAAATTCCACCTGAGNAAAATGAAGTATGGCGATCAGTCTGGGCCACCTACATTTGGAATTAGTCTCTAGGTTCCTTTAATGAGATATCTCATGACAAGTCTCATGCTATNACAGGGATACTAGCCTCAAANAAGCACAAACCATCTTGTGTTTGTGAATTTGTCATTCTGTAATTCCTCTCCACATTGCTGCCTCACTTCAAAAGGCTATGGTCTTAGATGGGACCAGCTTTTGATCCTTAGGGCATGAAATCAAAGGTCTTCCCACCACGCCACTTCCTGGCCCTTGCTTATTAACTACTGTATAATTTCCCTTCTGGTACTCTTTTACAATTTCAGATTTGTNGTATGAAGGCAAAGACAACCAAACCAGACAGTACTTTTCACAAACATACCAGAATGTCTGCTTCTAAATGAATGTTACATTTCAAAATAGCAATGTTAGGTTAAACATTTTGCCATCATTTTTGGAGTCAATTGAAAGAGTATTCTTTACCATTGGGTCGTCTATTAAAAATTATTTTATTTTATCTATATGAGTGTTTTGCCCGCATGTATGTCTATGCACCACGTGCATGACTGGTGTCCATGGAGGCCAGTAAAGGACTTTGGATCCCCTGGAACTGGAGTTACAGATGGTTGTGAGCTTCTGTGTGGGTGCTGGGAATCGAACCTAGGTCCTTTGGAGCATCAGTGCTCTTACCCACTTTANGTCATCTCCTCAGCCCCTCCACATCCTCTTATCCATTGTTCTTGTTCTCTTATTGCCTCTTTCCCCTCTACTAAATGATCAATAGATTCCCATTTCTTGAATGTGCTGTGTGCCAGACGTAAATACCTATACTTCACTTCCTCCTCAGAATGTCTGTGTAATGTGCTGCAAGCCGGCTTTAGAAGTAATAAAACAGAAGACCCAGGGCCTGGAGAGATGGCTCAGAGGTTAAGAGCACTGGCTGCTCTTCCAGAGGACCCAGGTTCAATTCCCAGCACCCACAAAGCAGCTCACACCTCTCTGTTACTCCAGTTCCAGGGCTTCTGACACCCTCAAAGTCATACATGCAGGCAAAAAACCTATGAACATAAAACAAAACAAACAAATAAACCACAAGAAAACGCAAAGTTAGTTAATTTGTATGAGGCAAAACCACAGTTTGCAGTTCCAGTAGGATCCCAGAAGTAAGTTCTGGGACACCTCTGCCCTTTTCCCCCTGGTGTCTCCAAGAGGGTACTACACTGACACTGGCCTAGAGCCAAAGACCCCCCACCCCACCTCAATGAAAAGGACCATGTGACTGAAGCTGTCTCTTATACACATCTAGATGTGTATAAGAGACAGGTGTGTGTGTGTGTGTGTGTGTGTATGTATAACAAACTGAGTAAACACCTTGGCCTGTGCTAACAGACTTCAAATGGATCAGTAGATGCTGAGGTCTTTTAGAGAGAGAGGAGGAGGGCAGACTTTAACAGTCCTTTCATGAGCCAACTTACCTGTCCACAAATAGGTGCTGTACAGGGAGCTGTACAATAGAACAAACACCAAAATTTGTCCAACAAAATTTTTTTCTTTAACAAAATTCCATATCATCATTCCAGCACAAACAATAGACTAAAGAAAAGATTATTAAAAGATTTTGTAAGTAGTTAAAAGTAAATTGTATTATTCAATATAACAGAAAAAAACTATTACTCTAATCATACCCATTGAAGTTTTATATACAAAAAAATAATCATTTATTTAAAATCACCACTAACCATCAACTACTATATATTGGTTTTACTAAAATTTCAAGCTTTCTGATTAAAAACCTCTTTTCCATAGAGCCTTCAACAATGTACATACTAAATGAAAATAAAGACCATATTCTAAATTCTAGCCTTATCCAGTAATGATTTACATAGAAGATGTTAAACTTCTTTCCGTTAGTGACCACAAGCCAAGACCTAACTGTAAAGTAAGGTCACGTGAGTGATCTGGTACTGTTTCCATCTTCAAGACGGAGTCTTACTCTGTCACACAGGCTGATTTCAAACTCACAGCGGTCTTCCTGCTTCTGCCTCCTAAATGCTCAGAATTGTAAGGGTGAGTCACCACACCCACGTAAGAGTTCAATTTTTAATGATTCAATCATTTGCATTTTAAAAATGCAAAGTTATCATTAATTGCCATTATTAATCTTAAAGTTTAAGACCTATTGCAACATTTAATATATCAAGCATAAATTAGTTGTAATTAAATTATAATTGATTATACCTGCTAATAATTCAGACTTTGTAACTGAAAAAAAAAAACCTAACAAAATAATTTTCTCTCATACAGTACAATAATCCTAGGGGAAAACACCACTTAAATATCTATAGATATACTAACCTGAGCAACGAGTAAATTAGTTGTAAGCATATGAGGAAGCTGCTTGTATTTCTTACTCAAGAGAAGAATAGCCAGAGACCAGATCTTGAAGATAAAAGGTTCAAGTTATTTATGTTTCTCAGACTTTATAATTACTTATTAAATAACATATTAGAAATCTTTTTTTATTGTGGGCTAGATTGAACTCAGGGCCTCATATATACCAGACAAGCATTCAATCACTGAGCTATGTCCTAGCCCTTGGTTTTTTTGAGACAGGATCTCACTGTGTAACTCAGACTTGCCTTGAACTCCAGATCCTCCTGTCTGAGCCTCCAATGCCTAAGGTAACGGTGTGTGCCACTACGTCTGGTCCCCATGATTAGTATTTTTGGAGAATTCTCTTTATTCTCATTCCAGAAGAAATTTTAAGGTTTCATTAAAATTGAAGGTTATTAATATAAATTACTATATCCAAAGTGAAATAAAGTCATGGGGAGATCCATGGTTAACAAATTAGTTCTTTAAGAACTAGGGGCTTGTCAAGGGCCATAATCTAAGTATGCCTACCTTTGGTGTCTGGGCTAGGACACAGTGTCACAGCCAATTATTTAGGAAAAAACTTTTCTAAATTTTTTTCCTTTCTGATTTTTCTGACACTAGCTCCTGAGGGGTCTAAATTCCAGATGGTCTTATTTCAAACAATACGTACCTCCCACACGAAGATTAATCTTGTATTCCTAGTATTTAAAAGGATTAGGTTTTTCCTCCTCACCCTCCTCTTCCTCCTCCTCCTCCTCCTCCTCCTCGTCCTCACCCTACTCCTCCTCCTCTCCCTTCTTTTTTGGCTAGTACTGGGATTGAACCTGGGGCCTCACGCATGCTAAGTACATGTTCTAAGCTAAGCTACACCCCAACTCCAGGACTGAGTTTCTATTCTACCTTCACATTACCCAGGAAAGTATGCTGGTTAATTTTCTTCTTGTCCCTAATTGCCAAAAGACGTTAATACCTTCTGTCTCCCCAAACTACCTTCTTATCAAAGAACATAGATTTTTAAGAGTATGTAATAGGCTGGGTGGTGGTGGCGCANGCCTTTAATCCCAGCACTTAGGAGGCAGAGGCAGGTGGATCTCTGTGAGTTTGAGACCAGCCTGGTCTACAGAGCGAGTTCCAGGGCAGCAAGGACTACACAGGGAAACCCTGTCTCCTTTGGGGTTTCCTAAAAATCATACTAATTGTGCATTTATTTATTGTTAATATACATATCCATTCTCATATTCATTCCTTTTAAGAATAAATATTGTCTTTTTTCAATTTAGAATAATTGACTGAATTCAGCAGTCAATCTGACTTATACGATACTCTCACNAAAGCTTATGTATTTGAACTAGCAGAATCAAATGTAAAAAGTCATCTGGTTTCATTTAAATAAATGGTTAATCTTAATCCCCAAGACCTTTGCTGATCCCATGGTTCTAGCATAGCTAGTATTTGTATGGTGATCATTATTCATAGAATGCTCATCTCATTAGCTCAAACCTTAAAATAATTCATAGAACTAGGTAAAATGATTATCTTTATAGCTAAGAAAATNAAGCTTAAGAGAGGTTAAGTAACTCCAAAGAGACATATCGGTAACTTGATATAGGACAAGGAATCAAATCAAGTTGACTAAGTCACACACCTTGCCCACTATACAACTCACAACTCCTGACTGGAAAGACAAACTCAGTTAATTAGGAAGTTGATATTGCATTTTTTTTTTCAGATAGACTTTAGTTCTCTATTTTGTTTTTTTAAAAAAATAGTTTAAAAAAATCACTTTCTCTTAGTAGTTATTGTCAAACTTATTTTGTGGTTTCTATTCCATTTGACACTGAAACATACTTACCAAGGAGACCAGGCTGATAATACTTATATCAAAACTAACATTCTGAATGGCATACGCCAATGGCTTAGCGTCCATGGTGGGAAAGGTCAGTAACCAGGCAGAAACATACATGATTGGAGCAGACACAAACGTACTTATTACCATTCCTGACGTTATCTGCAAAAATGAGATCAGATTAAGGAGTCATAATCTTACCTAAACGATTGCTTAAAGTTTAAATACCCATAATACACTAATGCATTTTAAACGAAAATTAAAACCATAAGGACATTATAGAATCCAGCATACGATCTGATGCCATACTTCTCCTCTCCATGGGCCCCTTCCTAATCTAGGTTCAAATGATATTTACATATAAAAATACTACAAATTAGGTTGTTAATTATCTTTTAGGTTCTGGGAAGAGCACCCTTCCAATGGTCTAATTAAATCTATGAACAGTTTTCTTCCATGCTANTTCATAAACTATGGGGGAAAACCAAGAGAAAATAATTACCAAACATGATACAGATGAATTAGTGGGACTGTCCCTGATATTACATTTCAGAACCCCCTTAATAAATAAACATAGACACCATTAGTTTACCAATTTTATCTATTTTCTTGTGATTGAGTTATAGTGAGTGAAATTTTTTTCCTCTCAAAATCCCAAAAGTAACCCTCTGTAAACAACTTTGAAGCTTAAGTCAGAGCGTAGATGCAAANCACTTGAAACAAAACAAAGACTAATGAAAAAGCACGGCTTAAAAACAAATAGAAGAAGAGCATAAGAATAAGCTTCCCGTATTAAATAGCTATGGTTGTATAATGTTACAGAATATCTCTTCATTTACAGTGTGACAGCTTAGAAAGCTCAAATTCTCATTAAGAGAATGTTGTTTCTGCGCTTCACAACTTCATTTTTCTCTTCTNCACAGAAACCACCCAACTTAGAAAAAACAGTGCATACATACAATTTCTACTTCCATGTTGAACTGTGTTGCAAAGATAGCCACTCCTGGGGCTACAGGGAAGACGCCATAGAGAAAGGCATAATTCGATAGACTTGTGTGGTTCACTACACTGTTACTCTTGTCCAGCAGTTCTACCATTTCTCTGCACAGAAGGGGCAGCACCAGGCTGGAGAAAGAAGAGATGGAAAATGTACTTAACATCAATGCCTGGCTGTCCCTGCTAGTAATTGCACTGGTGAATTAGGAATGTTGTTACTATTTTCCTCCTGCCCAGAAGGAATTTATATTTTCATATATTCTATTCTGCTGGACATTTTGTTGAAAGTCAGGAATTCAGCTAGGAGCTATNTCAAGAACGATGTCCTGGAATATTTAAAACATTAGGGAATATAAAGGGGAAAACAGATTTTTACAAATATTTTTTACAAAATAAGATATAGTGCTATGAACGGATCTCCAGGAGCCCAATNGATGGGAGACAGGGGGCCCTCTATGAGCAAGGGACTAAGAGATCATGATGGGAGGNTNTGCAGNNATGGCCAACCAAACTAGTGGAGATGCATGAGCTGTGGACCCATGGCTGAGAAGCCCCGATGGGCCCTCATCCAGAGACAGATGGAA
>LZPO01075885.1:276736-296650 GCA_001675575.1 Neotoma lepida
AAAAAAATAAAATAAAATAAATGCCTCAGTTATCTCAAGGCTAGATTTCTGCTTAGAAAATATGAAGATTAGTTAAACTAAATATTGCATGAACTTTGACTATTAAAGGACTACTGAAAGATAGGCCAACCTGTAGGAATTCTGGGTTTTGAACCTTATCCTTTANTNAGTATCCTTTTACAGTAAGACTGGTACATTTTCCCCATATAGGANCATGTCAGTGTATTTAATGCTATATGATCTGCTCTGTGGATTTCCCAGGATAAGTTAGAAGATGAAAGGTAAGAACAACAGTGGGGTGACTTTGGGACCAGTGAAGACATAATTAAATAACCCGCTCTGGGCTAATGGCAGTCAAAATGGAGTAAGTTGGAGAGGTATTTCAGAACTGTAGCGCTTGACTGCTGACAGGTAAAGAAGAGCAGATGGTGAATGTTAAGTATTTCCTCATCCACTGAAATAAAGAGAAGGAGTCAGAATAGAGAGTTTCTAATATATTTCCCAGCTCTACACTCCTGTTATCCGGAGGTGAAAGGAAAAACTATTTCAATGCATTTACAAAGGAGGAAGAAGGTACAATGGTGAATTTGGTTCTAGACCTAAAATCTGAAATCTTGAGACAATAGCTGTAATAGTCTTCTTGAAGTTATCNGCTCCAGCTGAGGCCCTGGGAGTTTAGGTATTTGGTTTAAAAACCCCCAAGCTTCATATGAAAGAATGAAAAGCCCTCCACTGTCTTGTGAGCCAACAATACTCCAGAAGGCATCAGCACACATGCGTATGAGTGGAAAAGGGTATGTTAACAATCCGTCACTTCACATTTGATGCATCAGTGTCTGCTGACAGTTAGCTCTCACTTTTCTGCTCGTGCGTTCAATCTGAATTAAAATTAGACTTTGAAAATAAAACTAAAAAAAAGAACAAAATCTACAAGAAGTTGTAAGGTACATATTTTGGTTATAAGAAAATGGTGAACAACTCAATAATAACTCTTTTATTCAACTACTGTTTGTTAAAAACAGGTAAGNGTGAAAAACTCACCATAAACTAGAACAATGTAAGAGCACTGGTCCAGTGTAGTATATAAACTTAGAGAAGGCAAAGGCCTGTGTTTGTTAATATTTTTATCCTTAGAGCTTAGACTAGTGCTTTCTGTGACATATGATAGACATCCTACAAATGGCTTTTGAAGGGCTGAATAAATTATAATTGCCTACCTTGCCTACCAGCTAACCAGGAGGTTGAGNTGTTCTATTCAATGTGAGTTCTTTGCTATAAAGAATTGTCATGTGGCTGTTTCATTTCAGTAACTGGTTTCTCATTTTTCCCTGCTTTAGACTTGGCTTAATTTTGTAGCCTAATTTTAATATTCGTCTAAATGGTTTACTGCTTTATTGTAAATGCTATAACTTAACTTAATTTCAGGTCATTTTAAGGCCCTGAAAATTATCTTTGCCTATGCTTACAGGTGTGTGTGCTTTGACAAGCCACCTAAGAGGTTATTTTCCCCTCTCCCTTTCAAGCTGGTACTGAAATACTCACACAAAAGCAGTGAGAGGAGGCAGAGCCTGACCATCTCACCTGGCTATTGATTTTGTTATTGAGCATAGGTAAGGTTCAAATATGGACAAATAAGAAGGGGCCATTGTCTGGACCAGAATTTAAGAAGTCAAGCAGAAAAACCATGAAAACAGAGTTGCGTTGTGAAATTACAAGTAAAATCAGTGAATCAGATAAGACAGGATGCAGAAACCATAAAATAGAACCATGGGGACACAGACAGTCTGTTTCATGATTTAGCTTCTCCATACTTGTGGTTTTCTTTTGACCACTTTATTTTGAAAGAATATGAAAAAGAAAAAAATGCGCTTGTCTCCCAACCTGCAAGGGGGTTTACTGACTAGTTAAACAGGCAGTTTTAAAAGAATCTGAAAAGAATATTTAAATTTGGATGGTGTCCAAGGTCAAATACTAAAACTAACCAGTAACCAGCAATAGAGGAAACCAGATTCAGATTTTTTTATTTGGTTTTTCGAGACAGGGTTTCTCTGTGTAGCTTTGGTGCCTTTCCTGGAACTCACTTGGTAGCCCAGGCTGGCCTCAAACTCACAGAGATCCGCCTGCCTCTGCCTCCCGAATGCTGGGATTAAAGGCATGTGCCACGACCGCCCAGCTTGGAAACTTCAGATTTTAACCTTCACTTTGGAGTAAGATTTTTTTTTTTCATTTTTATTTGGCAGCTTCTAGGTAGAACTGCTCAGTAAATAGCACAGAGAAGGAAGGAGGGAGAGAGGGAGATTTCAAACCTCAGCTCACCTTACTTAAACCCCAGGAAACCTAATTAAGAATGTCAATCTCACTGGGCAGTGGTGGCACACAACTTTAATCCCAGCCCTTGGGAGGCAGAGGCAGGCAGATCTCTGTGAGTTTGAGGCCAGTCTTGTCTACAGAGTGAGGTCCTGGACAGCCAGGGCTACACACAGAGAAACCTTGTCTTGAAAAGTCAAAAACCAACCAACTGAACAAACAAAAAAATAAAACCAGAATGTCAAGAACACATTGTAGGGGGTCCAGTCTCCTCTGATAGAATGGGCAGGTCCTTCTCTCTCAGGTAGATGTGTCCACATTGCTCTCATCATGACAGTACTTGCCATACAATAGGCACTTGATAAACACTTGCTGTGTTCTGACTCATGGGATAGATACAACCTAGAGACGACTGTGAATGCTCTGTATTTAGAGCCACTTAAAAACGGAAACACCTGCTCTTTCATGGGCTGCCTCCTTCACTGTAAATGAAAGTAACAGAGGGAGAGTTATCCAAACTTTACTCTTGGTTTGGCAGAAGAGTAACCAGTTGTTTTTTGGAACTCACAATAGCTGAAACAATAAATGAGAACTCATTATTGGCTGTGACACAGAAAACATATGATGAATAAATCTGTTGTAGAACTCTGTTCTCTGGGTATGACATGGCTGTCTCAAAATCAGAGAAGATATGATTACCCAANCCCTCCCAATGTTAAGCTCAACATTCTCTGGTGGAAGGAGGGAGGGAAAGGGTCATTGACCCTCAATCTGACATCACAGCCACGCCTCCTGTACTGGAACTCACCCCAACCTCTAGTTGCATATAATCTTANCCAACTCTACATACAGTCTGAGAAAGGTGCTAGAGGCTTGAGGTAGACCATTAACTGAAAAGGGGCATTCCACCTATGCATATTTTGGAAGTTTGTCACTCATGTTATGGAGAGAATTGGGGATGATGCAGGCTATTTATCTTCAAACCACAAGCAGAGATTCCAAAAAAGATGGAGATCTCTTTCCCTTTCCCTTCTTCACCTGTTCAGTGTGAGGTTTCTGAGTACAGAGAGAACCACCACTTTCCTAGTCTGTCTAACATTCCTCTCCTCCTGTTGGAAGTGCAAAGCCAGGAAGGAGCATAACTTCTACTACAGGGCACCTAGCCTATGAGAAGACTGAAAAAGAGAAAATTTTCATGGAACTAGCTAGACCCTTGAAGTGGTAGGGCACATCATTGAAAATAATTACAAAACAACTTAAGAGAAGTCTGTCTCCTCAGCTTTTGCAAAGGGAAATAAGAGCTTTTGGACAGTCTCACTGGAGCTAAACTACCCACAGGAAGCTGCTATAAANAGATAGCTGGGGCAGGGCTTAGATCACGCTTGTAGGGACAGCTTTACCAAACAAACAGCACTTCTGTTGTTTCCTCCATACAGCTATCTCAGCCTTGATGAGCTTGCAGTATTGCTATCATTGTTTCTCTTTCTCAGCGTCTTTTCATATGTCTCAGTGCTGTGACCCACAAGGCTTGGGTCTGGGACCCTGACTAGGGATAGTGAGGGAATGAAGAAATTGTAGACACCCAAATACACATACAGAAAAGCTGGGGTCATGTTGGGTGTGTGCACTCTGATGGAGAGAACGTACTCTGGCAAGCAACCTGGAACTTTATGGTGTTTATTACCTATAGCTCCTATGGCTAGTCTCCACAGGAGATGTCTGTAGACACACAGTCTCAGACGATAACATCTGGCAGGAAGAAGCTGCAGTTGCTAGTCTTTGCGTACATTGATCAACTGTTCACAAACACTCATACTTGGTCTAGAAGAAGAAAGCTTTACCAATTTTGAGTTTGACCCACATGGGGAAAGGCTTTGCCCATTTCCCATGGGCCCAAGGTCTTAGTCCTCATTATGGCTATGCCCATGTCTACAATATACTCAGGACTTCACTCACTCAGGGCTTCCTTTGTTCCCNGCATCTCAGTTTCCTTATTTCTTTATTGTTACATGCTGGTAGCAATTTGGTGCAAACAGGTTACCTGTTCCCCACATGATTTGCTCAAAACAATTTTAGTGTGTTGGCTTAATCAACACCTAGAAAAGTCAAGTGAATGAAGAGAAAGAAGAGCATGGTGGTGGAGGGGAGCAATCATAAGAACTGAGGATTCTTAATCACAGCCAGAAATCTAAAAATCTGTCCTGCTGGTTCTCATCTAAGCCTTTGGGCCAAGATCACTTGTAGAACATAATTCCCCAAAAATATACATGCCAGGGTCCCAGGCAGACTTTCTAAATCAATGTCATTGACATCATGTCCAGGATGTGACATGTGTGTATACATACATATTATATACACATATATATTCTTATATAGTATACTTCAGCCTCTACAGATGGTTCTAATGCAGATTCTAGAAATCACAAACATGCTCATAAGCAAGCAGGACTATTTGTATAAGAAGAAGGTAGAAGGTTTTTCTAGGGTGTCAGACCCTCTGGGGGAGAAACATATTGTCATGACAGGAAAAGGGCACACTGAATCTGGCATCTTCCTTCAGAACTCTGTATCAGTGGCTGTTGCTAGTTCCTTTTGGTTTCTCCTTTGTGTGGAAAAGCAAAACAAAACAACTGCTGTCCACACTTTTTGTAGGTCTAGAGCATGTCTTCACTGTGGTGACATTTCTAAATTCTACTCAGAAAGTCCGTGTTATAGGTCCAACTGGGTGAAGTAATTTTCTGACCCATGGGGTGCACTGTGGGTTATGCAGCAAGACTCCAGTGAAATTATTTCACCATCTCTTAAAACTTTGGCTTCTAGGAAATAGTTACAATTCCTCTTCTTTTTCCCCAGAGATTTTTTTTTTCTAAAATATGGCTCTTGGCTAATCTCCTTTATGGCTTGTGTTTTTGTTGTTTTATGTAAGAAATCCTTTCTGTATGGCGGGTATGACAGCCTTCACTTACATTTTTCCCCTTAAAAGTCGTGCCTTTTAAAATTGTTGTACTTGGTGCCATTGTTCTAATTCCCCTCTGTCACTGGAGCCCCATTCTAGACCCAAAGCTTAGAAAGTTCCTTCACACCCAGGNGCCACTTCAGGGACTCCTGATGCTATCAACATCAAAGGCCCGAAACAGAAAATCAAGTAATAGAAATGTACAAAGAGATTTAAAAATTGACAAAAGGTATTCAAGGAAGATAACAGTGGTGCCAGCTACTGGAAATACACGTTATCTTAAAGTCAACATATTTTCTCCCATACTGGAGAGATAAGGCCAATAGCATGTGTGACCCAAAAGCTAGCAATCACTCCCGCGATGGGTAGGTGACTTATATGTTTGTCAAATGTCTAGTACAATGCTTACAATGTCTGTCAGGGCCTTGAAGATGTCCTTGTATGAGTCACTCCACAGTTCCATTTTAGGTCTAATGAAAAACCAACTGCCTCACAGAAAGAAATCTTTGGATGAAGTTCCTGGAAGATGTTCCCACAGCTTCTCATATCCACCTGCTCTCCCCAGTTCTTGGCTCGAATTTTGGACTTAGTGTTTGGATTTGGGGCTCCAGCCTTTAAAAAGCTTTGNGATCATTTAACCCTACCATCTTTTACCTGCCCCNAAGGATCACTTCAGATCCCCTGTTGTGCCCACCTGCTATTGACTCGGCTCACTTGTGCACTGTGCTCTAACCCATCAGAATCCGAAGGCCTCTGTGTCAGCTCCTCAAGCAAGCAAAAATCAGCTGCCAGCCATAACTTTCCAGCTGCTGCCTTCTGGAGACCATCCCAGAGCAGCACTGCCAGGCTTACAGACCTCTGACCCACAGTCATCCTAGCAGAAGAGCTATCTCCCTGTAAGTGAAATTACCTGTGTTCATCCTAAGCCTTGTGTTGGCCCTGTTTTCCTCTTTCCAAGTGATTCTGGTAGCTGGGTAGGCCCAAGTAATGACTTTTTCCCAGCACCCTTCCCTTCTGCCCACTATAAGAAGCACCACACCTCTCCACCCCTCCNAGAGGAAGAGTGTGGGGAGAGGCCTGAATGAGAGGTGGAAAGGGCTGCCTTGGCTGCTGGNGGAAGGCAGGTGGCTCTTTCCTGCTTCACTAACCTGTGCTCTTTTCTCCAAGTCATCTTCCTCAGTGAAAACAAAAAAAAGCACAGACAAGATACATATTCCTGCCACTTCCAATCTGTCCACAAGGGAATAGCCCAGGAATCCACTGTCCTAAGATCTTGGATTCCAGACCCCTGACTCTCCTCTGCGCTGTACTCTGAATCTCTTTGCAGCAGCATTCCCCATGGAGGCAAGGTTTATGATCTGAAAGATCTCAGGCCATCTAGATCCCACCTGTCACAGTCCTGGCCACCACAGAAGTGCCTGAAACAGCATCAAAAATTGAGTGGATGGAGATGTAGCTCATTTAGTAGAGTGTTGGCCTCATGTGTGTGACACTCTGGGTTCNATCCCCAGGACTGCATAAATCAGGTGTAGTGGTATATACCTACAACCTCATCAGTTTGGAAGTAAAGGTGAGAAGATTAGAAGTTCAGGGGTCATCATTGGCTACAGAGCAACTATAAGACCTTGTNTATGAAAGGAAGGAAGGGAAAAAAGGAAAGAGGGAGAGAGGGAGGGAGGGAAGAATTAATTGTGGGTCTGGAGTTTTCTTCCACTTTCTTCACAGTCACAGGTGGACTGCTCAGAGTTTCCTCTTTTCAGGTAAACCTGGACCCAGCCAGCCCAAGTTTGCTTCCCTGTAAGCCTTGCGAGACATTGCAGTCACAGTTTGCAGTTCTGTCCTGAGCATACACACTGCATTCCTTAGGCAATGCATANTGACTGGCAAACTCAGTATGAGGACTTTGTCAGTAGTTTTACACATCTTATGCCAGGAGCCAGCATGTGCCCATGACCCAGGTGAACAGGCCATCTGCCTACCAGAAAACTTGTCAACTCTAGTGGAGTATCCACTGAGGATTCCTAGATGATGTACATCCTCCAGAGGTCCTGGCTTCAGGTAGNCCGTATATACCTTCAGGACTGCTGGGCTCTTTGGTAGGCATTGGGGGAGGAGGGGACTAAGAAAGTCTTAAGGCATGTTGTGTATTGTGTTTGTTTAGTTTCTGTGGTTGACATGATGAATTACAGACAGTAGTGACTTGAAACCACATGAACTTACTGTTTTACAACTCTGGAAANTAACGCCCCATATCTGGGTTAAAGTCAAAGTGTGAGCAGGGCTGGTTTCTTCCGAAGGTTTTAGGAAGCACTGCAGGCCAGGTTCTAGCCACCCACATTCCTTGGCCTATGACCCTCTTCCTCAATTTTCAAAACNGGCCATGTTGCCCCTCCCTGGCCTTTCTTCCATGGAGTCATTTTCCCGTGACTGCAGTCTGGACATTATCTCCACTTTGAATGATTAGGTTGGGTTCACCTGGGTAATCCCAAGCACTCTCCATCTCAAGGTACTGGATTTAATCACACACCTGCTTTGAGTACTTTCTTCTGAGTCACTCTGTCGTGTGAGTTCACAAGCTGTGGAGACAGATCACACAAGTGCACCAGCTTNAGTCCTTGTAAGTTGTTTTCTGTCTCCACCTGTCTGTCTGTCTCTTCTGTCTCGGGGCAGCACTATCCCGTGACTCTACTTCTCTGATGGATCTAGTGATGTTGTTGATTTTTCAGTTTATTCATCTTTTTTTTTCACCCATTGGGGTGGGACCTCCAAGCTCCTTCCTTATTGGTTGAAAGGACCCAGGCTCCCCCAGCTGCCCTTTTTAAATGTCTCGCCTCTCATTGCTTTGTGTTCAGAAGTTCAAAGCAGGAAGTTATGTCAAGCTTGCTGCCAGCCACGTTTGTTCTTCATGACTTTTTCACATTTGAAAATTTCTTGTTTTAATCTTTTTCTGTCCACAGTTTTTCATTATGACATTTGAGATACTCTAAACTTATGAAACTCCATGTTACCTCCTGTTTCTTAACTTGAAGATAACAATAATACCCTATTGCCTAGTTGAGATAATTTAAAAGTAACACTTTGTCTAATTGGATATATAATAGAGACAAGTGTTATAATTTATTTAAAAATGGTGGAAGGTGACCTTGGCTTGTTGCAGCCAAGGGGCCCCAGAAAGTCACACTACCTAACAGAACTTTGAGTAGAGGGTTTATTGTGGAGACAAGGGCTGAGGAGAGAAGAAGAAGAAGAGGAAGAAGAAGAGAAAGGGCAGAAAAGAGGCCAGAGACCGGTCCCTGGGGACAAGAGCTGTGGAAGAGAAAGAGATGGTAAGTGGGCAAGGCCCTTTTATAAGGCAATGTAGGGAATGCGCAAAGTGGGTGCTNTTAGTGGCTGCAGCTGAGGACGTATTCTGTCAGGACCCTAAGGACAGGCCAGTACAGATGTCTGAATGCTAACAGACAAACATGCAGAAAATGAGGTCCTCTCCATCATCGCGCCCCCACCGGCCCTGCATCCCTGAGAAATGGCCTTTCNTTGCATTTGAATCAGGATGCTTTTGGAAACCATCCTTGGCTTTCCTCTCACGATCCCAGACTTGTTCCTTTCTACAGTTCCTTCCTTCTTCGAACACCTCTCCTTTTCCGTTTTCACTCCTCTTTCCAATAGTCCTCATCTTCCTGACCAATGAAATTTGGAGAACCTCAGCAAGTCTGCATGAACTCTGGCTGGCCTTTCTTCCAGCAGCTTCCATCTGTGTCCCCTGCAAGGTTGTCCCCTGGGATTCCCAGAAGTTTCATGTCAATGGACTGGCTCAGTCGGTCCTACTTTGNCCACTGAGAAGAGCTTGACGGTCCATCATCCAGGTACCCTTCCTCTCCGTTTTTGTACTTAATCTAGTACNGTCTCCATGCCAAGCTACAAGTCACAAGTTTTCCCTACTCATCCTATTCTCACAGACATTTCTTCTTTCCCTTCTCAGTNCTCTTCCAATTTTACATGGTGTTTTATGAACCTGGTTATAGACTCTGTGGTGAGCTAGTCCACATCTTTCCTTGCAAGTGTGAGGTCATCTGTTGGACTAGGATTGCATAAGCCCCAAGTAGCTCTCTGTTTTGTTTTTAACATTTTGTTTTGACTCTTANACGGATTTGCTTGTGGGTGGACTCAACTTCCCCATGCCCTGTTCCTTTGTTTCATTTTCAGTGTGGAAATGCTGGCCAGAGTGATGTAGAGGAGCCTCCCACATGAAGNTGCCTTTTCTCATGATCCAGACTGACTATCTGACTCTTTCTCTTCTTACTGTCAGCCTTTATCCCTTCAGACCTACTCAGTCTTCACCAACTCCCTTGTCTGCTCACTCCATATTATTTGCAGGGACTGTGGAATATTTAATTTTGAAGTAATAGAAAACTCTAACAGAACTGAAAGTCCAAGGTAGNATAGGTGTTAGGGTTATGTTTGTTTTTTGTNTGTGTTTCTGCATGTTTGTGTGCATGTGTGTTCTGGTGCATGTGTAGGCTGCAGTTGATGTTAGGAATAATCTTCAATTACTCTTCTACCTCATTCATTAAAGTGAGGCCCTGCAGTCAAACCCCAAAATCGCCAATATGTCTAACCTTGCTAGCCAGCTTGCTCTAGGGATCCCCTGTCTCTGCCTTCAGAGGCTGGAATTACAGACAGGCCACCACAACCACTCAATATTTGGGATACAAACTCCAGTCCTCATGCTTGTATGGTGATCACTTTAACCACTGAGGTAGCTCAGCCCTAAGGTTGTATTTTAGTCTTGTTTCTGTTGCTGTGATGAAATACTCTGATAAAGGCAACATTAAGAGAGAAAGATAGGGATTATAGTCTACCACTAAAGGGAAGTCAAGGCAGGAACTTGAAACAGCCAGTCACATCCAACAATCAAGAGCAGAGAGAGAATTAATGCATGTATGCATACTACTCAGCTTACTTTTTCCATTNATAATATTTCAGGACTCAAATCTGNGGTATGGTGACACCCACAGTGGGCTGGGTTTTCCCACATCAATTAATGTAATCAAGATAGGGCCCCACAGACATATCCACAGGCCAACCTGATTTAGGCAATCCCTCATTAAGATCCTCTTCTCAGGTGATTCTAGATTGTGTCAAGGTGACAATTAAAGCTGAACATCTTAGGGCTGGAGAGACGGCTCCGTGGTTCAGAGCATNTGTTGCTCTCACAGAGGACCAAGGTTCGATTCTCAGCATCTACATGGCAGCTCATAACCAGCCTTAACTTCAATTCCAGAGTGTCCACTGCCCTCTACTGACCTCGGTGGACACCAGGCACAAACATGGTGCACATAAATGCAGACAAAACATTCATACACGTAAAGTAAAATAAATAAACCAAAATAAAATGACCATCTTATGTTGGTTTGAGTCAATAGCTCAAGTAAAAAAAATCTGTCAGCTTTGCCATTTTCTGCTCTGCCTTTAGTCTTACAAGTTTCCTTCTGAACATGGCTTCTGTAGGAACAGCAAAAACGAATCCAGAAATCCAGGTTATACAGCTATACACCATCTCTCAAAGGCAAGAAAGTATCCCATTTGATGGCTCTAGAAAGTGAGAAAACCTCTTTCTCAGACTCTCCAGTGAACTTAGGACCCGAATCAGGCCATATACCTTCCCTGAACCAATATATATGCCTGAGAAATGTCATGGAGTAGCTGGCTGAGGCTGGGTTGAACAAGCAGTTGCTGTGCAAAGAATATGAGAACCTGGTGGCTCAGTCAGAGATGACTCCTGGATCTGGGGNGCTTCTCCTCCCTGCNCATATGAAAGAAGTGGCTATCAGATGAAAAACCTGGAAATCAGGAAGGAGGCAGAAAGGGAACGTGCAGATGGACTAGGGAGNCAAACAAAGTACACTGCCTGTCCACGGCTTCTTCATAANCCCCAACAACATGTTTATTGGGTTGCCTCACTTGTGTAGCCTGAGGTCCAAATCTAGTCTGCTCATATTCNTATAAAGTTTAAATGAAACAACCATGCTCATGCCTAAGAGTATTATCTGTGGCTGCTTTCATGACACAATGGACAACTTGAGNATGTGTACAGGCTGTAAAACATTTTACAGCTGGTGAGATAGTACACACCTATAATCCTAATACTCCATTGAGGCAGAAAGATTGCCATAGCTGAAAGCTAGCCTAGGCTTCATAGTGACTTCTAGGGCTAGGCCTAGAGTGAGACTCTGTCTCAATAGAACAGAACAAAACAAAACCCTTAAACTTTCTGACCCATTGCAAAAATGTTTGCTGGCCTGTGGTTCATGCCTTTAATCCCAGCACTCAGGAAGCACAGGTAGGTGGATCCCTGTGTGTTCAAAGCTAGTGTGGGTTACACAGTATGACCCTGTCTCAGAAGACAAACAACCTTAGACTTCAAAGCCCTCTATCATCCATCTTCACTTTGCTGAGCTAATTATATTGANATTTTCACTTNATATTCATGCTAGAATCCAGTCAGATGAGTTTATTCATCTAAATATTGCACACTCTTCATCCACCTCTCTTTATCCAACCTGGAATGTGACGCTTCAGCCCTATGTATCTTCAAAGACCGACCTCCAGCTCACAGAGCCTTCCTGTGTTCACTGCACTGGGTCTTTCTTTCCTACATTTCCTATCGGTATTAGGAGGCACTGTTGAGTCTGTGTTAGAAGCACATGACAACAGTTTCTCTGTCTAATGCAATGCTCCTGGACCTAAGCAAGAAGGGTGTGTGCACACGCCTCTGTGTGTGTGTGTATGTGTGTGTGTGTTGCTTTAGTAAAATCTTGAATAACAATGAACCAAGAGAGGGCACATCTCTAACACTTACTAGTCCTGTCAAACTCTGCCTCACACATGGCNAGAACTAGCCACTTCTCCTCAGCCCCACAAAACGCATCTCATCTCCACTTCCTGTCATCTAGCCTAACCACCCTGTACCTCACTGCCCCCTTTAGCCTGNCAGCATTACCTGACATCATGTTTAAACCAGATAATATGTCTGCTTTCCTACTTCTCATCCTCCACCNGCACACAATGACCTGTCTNTCCTTAAATCTCAGCTCGGCTCCTTCCCTTCTCAGTCTTCACTCCNGTCCTCTGAGTTTCCGCTGCCTGGAATGTTCTTCCCCCAGGTCATGAGTGTCTCCTCATGACTCAGAGCTCATCTCTCTCCTCTTTGTTTTACCTCTCACTCCAGACAGACTTCCCCAAGATTCAGGTATTTGGTTATAGCAACATAAAACCAACTAAGGCCCCAGGTGCCTACTTCCATGGCTTTACCAGTTAGGGCTTTACCCAAAGAAACCTCTTAACAGTTGTTTCCAAGGCCGACAATAACAAAGATCCACTGACTGAGTAGCTCAAATGTTACATATTCTCTTATCACTCAGGAGGCCCAAGTCCAAAACCAAAGTGTGAGCAGGGTTAGTTACTTTGGAGACTCTTAGGGAAATAGCAATGCACATTCCTCTTAGCTTCCAGTGGCTGCCAGTCATCCTTGGTACTCCTTAGCTTAGACATAACTTGCTCCAATCTCTGCTCAAATCTTCATGTAGCCCTTTCCTCTGTGTGTCTCTGTGTGTGCTGTTGTCTCTTCCTAGACACACACTGGATTTGCAGTTCCCCTCTTGATATGGTAAGAGCTCATCTTGAACCTTGACTAAGTACATCTATGGTAACTCTTTCCAGACAAAACCACATCGAAGTTCTGAGTCTTTTCAGGGCGTGCGCCTGGCACTGCTCAATCACTCTAGCTTAAGTATAACCCAGAAGCATGCAACCTACCCTTGGTGTGCTGGTGCCCATGGCTGTTTTTAGGATAATAGAACTCCCAAAATCTTTTGCAGTGGCTTTCAATTCCCCTCCCCCTTTACAGNTAGACTTGATGAGTAGGTAAATTGCTATTTCTAATCCTACAGTTAAGGAGTTGCATCTTACACAACTTAAGAAATGGAACCTTTGGGTTGTTTCTTTTTATAAATTTGTGTTACTTTAACTTTGGCAACCTTTCAAGAGATGCCTTGTGGTGATATATTGTATACACTAATAAAATTTGCCTGAAGATCAAAGAACAGAACAAGCCACTAGATTAAACATAGAGGCCAGGCAGTGATGGCACACACCTTTAATCCTAGCACTCNGGAGACAGCGATCCATCTGGATCTCTGTGAGTTCAAAGCCACCCTTGACTACATGAGATTGACTCAGTCTAGGAGAGAAACAGAGCCAGGCAGTGGTGGCACACACCTTTAATCCCAGNACTTAAGATCTCATGTCTGTGCTTGGGAAGCACACACATATTTAATCCCAGCACCAAGAAGGAAGTGATATGGCTGGGCAGAGAAAGGTATGTAAGGTGTGAGGAGACAGGAACTAAAACTTTTCAGCTGGAGAGCCTTTTGGGTGAGGACTCAGAATTTCAGTCAGAGGATTCGAGGAGTTGGCTTGTTCCTTTGTCTCTCTGATCTTTCAGCATTTACCCCAATATCTGGCCCTGGGTATTATTATTATTATTATTATTTATTAAAAGTCCTATTAGAATTTGTGTTACAATGCCTTTTATTCTGTAATAAATTCCTCCAAATTGGGGGACTCTAAATCTGTGAATAAACAGAACACACTGAAGTGATTTCACTATTTGGTATAAGAAAGGTCACGCAGAGTCAGGGCAAATTGGTTTTTCTTAACCTTTTTCAGAAGAATCTGGATAGCCACACCCTTCATCCTAAGGAGAAGCACACAAGGTTGAGGACATGGGAAAACTGCCTAGACAGGATCCTGGAGTTGCTCTTGCTGCCTGGAATTCAGGGGTGTCCAGCCTTGGCCCCAGGCTCCCATCTCCCCTGTGACTTCCTGGTTAGTGCACCTCTGAAGTCTCTTTGTGCTTAAGTTTTCCAGAACCCATTTCTATCACCTGTATCTAAAATATCAACTTCCTCAAGTCTAAGATGGTTTCCAGCCTTGGCCCTGTTTTGCATACTTAGCTCCGAGTTCTGACACCTTGAGTTTACTATCACATGAGACACTACTTTCAGGATNTCCATGTCATCCCAAACCTACAAATTAATGCAATTACAAACCATCATATTAACACAACTATTAATTTACTTATAACTCATCTTGTTCCCAAAGAATTTCATTGTGTTAAATCATCCTACAAAGCTACAGCCAGAAAAAGTACATTTAAAATAAGGAACAAACACCAAAAAANGAGACACAGGGAAAATAAGGCTGGGAAAGGGAGAGAGAGCCACTGGAGTCTCTAACGCGGTGACTCTTACTCTGAAGGCTCCACAACAGGTAGAGGTAAGATGCGACAATGGGGGNTGCAGGCTCCACTTGTTGCCATGGTATCTGGCAACATTTTGTACTTTAAATAGGAACTGTTTCAACCTGCGTTTGTGTTAAAAGCTTACAATCNCTACATTAAAGTGGGACCATGAGATCGTTAAGCAACTGGCCTAGTGAATTGACTACTGAACTANACAAAAGGATGTATCTGCCTCAAGTCTTTGTTAGTGCTGAAAAGATGGTGAAACTCGGAGACATCTATTTCCCTTCCCTTCTCTTCCCTTCTCTTCTCCTCCTTTCCTCTTCCCCCCTCCTCCCCTCCCCCCTTTTTTGTTAATAGTACCCAGAAATCCTTTAAGCTGCAATGCTTTATTTTAAATTAACAATAACTTATTTTGCTCTATATGGTAGATGGACATTGAAAACATATTTTGTACCTCATTTTTACAAGCTGAAATATGTGAGTGGAGGAGGGCAGCCATTAAAAACACAACAACCCTGTAGTGAATCTCCTTATAAATCAAACATTATTTTCATTTTATTATTTTAGTGATGAAGGGTCTCCATATATTATAGAGATGTTAGTTCTTTCTTGCAGTTCTCATGAAGTGAAGCTGAGATTTTAAATGCAAACACTGCATAAAGATATCACTCATACATAGTAACACCGTAAACACAATCATAAGATACTGATCTTCATTATTGTAATGATGATTTTCCCATTTTAATATTTATTGCATCCCACCCCCCATCAAACCTTTTCCGAAAAGGAGCTAAGGCAACTATTGAACACATCACAAGTGCCATCTAGTGCTTTCTTTGAAAATGACATTTTCCCTTTCATAAAGTTGAACACTCAAGATGCTCAACTCCCAGACTAGAGAGGGGATGAACAATCATTTCCAAAAGTGGGTTTGTTTGTTTCCTGTCAAAGAAGCTTTAGACCCGAATATAGACGTGGTTTTCCTTGAGTCCACTCAGCTCTCTCAGGACTGCCGGGGTCTACACAGGTTTAAAGGAGGCTATAGAGGATGCTGAAGGAAGAACACTGCAAGGTGTTTGGTGGAGGGAGGGCAGCACCTCTTTCAGAATTTCTTCCAGCACAAGAGCGAGCTCCACCAACGTCTTGTGTCAGGGCTCCGCATCTTTACCGAGTTGAAACATCTCACCAGCACTCTCTCACCTGCTGCAGCTGTCTCTTATACACATCTAGATGTGTATAAGAGACAGTGTCAGGGCTCCGCATCTTTACCGAGTTGAAACATCTCACCAGCACTCTCTCACCTGCTGCAGGACGTGCACTGGTGTGGAGAAAACTGAGCTTTAGTCTCCCTGCTATGAAGGGACTAGATAAATATTCACCCAAACTTTGGACACATCCCCACCCTTCTGCAGCCGCCTCCAGGACTGTTGAGTTCAGTTTCCTCCGCCTCCCAGGGGAATCTCAGCAGCTACACCCTTGCCCATTTCCCACTGCAGGCTTACTGTAAAGCCGCCTTCAGCTTTCCTTCCTTTTCCTGAAGAACCTGTGAGTTCTCAGAGCTCATCAGACCGCCGCTAGGGATCTGAGTCTGGCTCCCAGAACCTTCCACAATCACTCAAACTATTCATTCCCTGCCCCAGGGCTCTCACCACACTTCACCCCCCTCCAAGACTGAACCTCACATTAGAGACAAGGGGCATCAAGCTTTCATTTCTGTCTGAAATTGTAGGGATTTCCTTCTTGTGGTTTTGTTGTTTGTTTGTTTGTTTGTTTTTCTTTTTGTGAGACAGAGTTTCTTGGTGTAACATCCCTCACTGTCCCGGAACTCACTCTGTAGACCAGGCTGGCCGTGAACTCACAGAGACCCTAGCCTCCCTAGTGCTGGGATTAAAAGCATGTGCCACCACTACCGCTGAGCTCCTTCTGGTGGTTTTAAAATTTTGTTTTGGATGGGTTTTTTTGTTTTTGTTTTTTTGTTTTTTGTTTTCCTGTTTTATTGTATCTTTGGGCCATTTCCCTTTATAACATTTCTACCATTTTCCAGATGTTTCTTTGTATCATTCTGTCTCTACGATCCTTTTCCAGGCTTCCTTTCTTACCTAGGGGCATCCCAATTGCCACCAATCTCCACTGGTGACTTTTTCATCTCTCCACACGTTAAATCAGACCAAAAGTTCTTGCTTTGTGGGTTTGCTTAGCTGTTTCCTGGCTCACTTCTCTTCCCTTTTCTGAGTTTTCTTTTGTTTTGTGGCACAACACTTTCAAACAACTTCCCCAAATGGGCATGTATCTGAAGCCCTTTATCCAGTGACTGCTCTGGCTTATCAGCAGGCTGTACAACAGTTGAGGGCTTCTGACTCTCAGCTGTTATTCGAATCTTAGATGGTTTTTTAATGAAAAACCCAGAGCCAGATATCAGGGTGAAAGCTGAAAGATCAGAGAAGCAGAACAGCCAGCCACTAGTTTTTACCTCTATGAAATCCTCANCCTAAAGAGAGTGAGTTCCTGTTTCCTCATGCCTCATATACCTTCTCTGCCTGTCATATTACTTTCTGGGATGAAAGGTGTGGGTCACCACTGCCTGGCTCTATTTCTCTCCTAGATTGAGTCAATCTCGTGTAGCCCAGTGTGGTCTTGAACTCACAGAGATCCAGACGGGTCTCTGCCTCCCGAGTGATAGGATTAAAGGTGTGTGCCACCACTGCCTGACCTCAATGTCTAATCTAGTGGCTGGCTCTGTCCTCTGATCCTCAGGCAAATTTATTAGGGTACACAACATATCACCATACTCTGCTCTGGTAGAAGTCTTGTGGCCATCAGACTGCCTTTTTGGAAGACAGGAGACGATTTTACCAAGTCAAATCCAAGCACTCCATTTTCTGTTTCTAAAATTAAGCCCCACCCCTCGGCATTCTATTTTTAAAGTTAATGGATGACATTTCAGAACCTGGCTCTGAAAATACAGAACTTTGTTATTTTATTAAAGTCNNATAAAGAGGGGGAGGAGAGGGNGTTTCCTCTTCACAGAATGTGCAAAGGCAGAGAGCTCCTTCCGCATCTTCAGACTTAGAGAAGGATCCAGTGAAATCAGGTANGAAGGTTCGCCACCCCACACGCCCACTGGCCTTATTTCCCCAGGGATAGGAAGCCTTGTGCAAGTATTCACAGCTGTTACCGGCTCCTTTTAGTCTGTGTGTCCACCACTGAGACGATTATTTGAAGAAGGAATGTTGTGGAAATTNCTTTAACTATGTAAAGANGTGTTACATTTATTTGTTTATGCTGAATTTGTTTAATGATGTAAGGATGTGTGTTTAATTACGTAAAGATGTGTTGCATTTGTTTCATCTTGCCTGCCTAAGGCATCTGATTGGTCTAATAAAAAGCTAAACAGCCAATAGCTAGGCAGGAGAGGGATAGGCAGGGCTGGCAGGGAGAGAGAATCAGTAGGAGAAAAGAAAAGGATGAGAGACAAGAAAGAGAGAATGAGGGAGAAAGAGAGAGACACACCTAGGGCCACAAGCCAGGCAGCCGCCAGTCAGGCAGTGAAAGTAAGACATACAGAAGGAAAGAAAGGTAAAAAGCCCCAAGGCAAAACATAGATAAAGAGAAACAGGTTAAGTTAACATGAAAGGACCAAGCAGACGCCAGAACAGGCTGCTCAGTCTTCTCTCAGAGATCAGGCCTCAATTTCAGTTTCCTGAGACTGAGCAAGCAGTTTCTGGGAGGGCNATGAACAAAAGACAAGTAATCACTGATGTCCCTGTCAGCAGGGACAGGGAGATAGGANGCACCAAGCCTGGACCACTGAGCAGCCTCTACAGTCAGCACATGCTAGGCCAGCCAGCCTCCACAGCAGCTCAAGGACAAAGCCTGGGACTTATCCAGGCCTGCCCAAAAATGGATAACAGTAACCCCCACCTAACCCTAGCCAATTAAAAGTTACTAACATGATTGCCACTTGCATAAACCAATCCTGAGTCTGTTTTTATGTAGTCTGTAGACCCCAAGACCACCTTCTTGCTTTAAAAACCCTGCCCCATTGCTACTCGGGGTCTCTCCTGCTCTGCTGCTGCGTCAGATGGAGGGAAAGGCCCAAGTAAACTCAGAATAATAATAAGACTCCACTTTTGCATCGGATTTGGTCTCTTGATGGTCTTTGGGGGACTCTGGGTACAACAATAAGAGCTAGTAAGAAACGAGCCTAAGCTAAGGCTGAGCATTCATAACTAATGATAAGTCTCTGTGTCATGATTTGGGAGCTGGTTAGGGGTCCAAAAGAAAAAGCCTGGAACAAAAGATGCTCTCAGACTATGGCAGTTTNAGAAACTGTTGTGGTGTTGTGTGAGTACAACCCTCAGTGACACCTGCGATTCTGACTTAAGTTGCTGATTTGTTGCCTGGCAGTAATGTTGGAGCTACCTCTTAGGTTTCCAAATGATATCAATAGGGCAGTGTTGTGCAGTCACATCAGAACAAGATCTTGGCTCTCTCTCCTTTCCATTTACATAATGGACAAACAAAGATATAAGACTCCTTGACATAACAAAGCCCTGCAGAGTCCTGTGCTGTTTATGTTTCCATATAGGTACACGGTTGCTTCATCACCATGGACCAGAGTAACAACCTCTGTTGTGTGACAAACTTTTCCTGGGGAGAAACTACACACACATGCCACAGTATGTATATCACCAAAGTCCAACTTGGNAAACCATGAGTTCTATTGGGGTTACNTACAGGAATATAGGTAAGCGGTTACTTACAGGAATATAGGTAAGGGGTTACTTATAGAAGCAGAAATGACACAAGACAGCTACATCACCAAGCCCCACCCCAGCATGGTGACAGCTTACAAAAATTGGGAACCTGGAGCACACTGCACAGCCTACAGGCAGCTCAACAGGTTGGAGTGTGTCCTTCCCAGGTGCCTCAGTTGGTCTAAACCTCTTCCACAAACTCACCTGGTNTCTGAAGCTTCTGAATTCAGGCAGCTGGTCTGGTCTCAGAGTCTTCTTTGCAGCTTGGCTAACTTACTCTGGAAGGAAGGGGCCTAGTGAATCTGGTTTGTTTCAGGGACTTCCTCAAGCTATTTTGAATTGTTTACCTTCTGGCTTAAGGAACTTCCCTTGGAGACAAAACGTTTCAATCTTGGAAGAAACTGCTGCAGATAAATTTCAAAACCCAGTTAATCTTATAAGACATAAAGAATAGTTGGAGCTGGGCGGTGGTAGCGCACGCCTTTAATCCCAGTGCTTGGGAGGCAGAGGCAGGCGGATCTCTGTGAGTTCGAGGCCAGCCTGGGCTACCGAGTGAGTTCCAGGAAAGGCGCAAAGCTACACAGAGAAAC
>LZPO01075885.1:347595-362060 GCA_001675575.1 Neotoma lepida
ATTTGCATTGTTATTACAACCATAAAAAGAAATAAATGCAAGGGCATTCACTCCAGAAGCTATGGATCTACTCAAAGGCACATAAACTTATTTGGGAATATGAAATTGCTGCTAAAATCATGAATTTTTTAAAAGCTCAGAGTTTTGAGATTCCTACTGGAAAAATTCTTCTTGATTTTACCCTTTAGANACTCCACAATGCAAACTGAATTGGATGTCTTTAAGACCTGAAAACCATTAAAACTAATTAAGGTGAATTTGGCTTTGTTCTTCAACTTCCTGTAAAAGGGCTCAACGGGAAAATTGATGTTCATAGCAAACCACAGTCATCCTGTTTCTTTAACACAATCTTTTCACAGGTGCAGTTGCCTGTAGTTTCTATTTTATGACACCAGTTGCTAGGCAACGTCTGCTCTTCCCCCCTCCCCCCACAACATACACTAGGCATCCTCTATGGCCATTTTAGAGACTTAAAACCCATGCAGAAAGGCTTGTTGCTTTTACCGTTGGTTACTTCACCTCTCCTGAACTGAAGGTCCCTGTTCAGGGCAAGGAGGCATTCTAAACATGAGAGACAGGCAGAATACAGAAAGCAAGCAAACAAGCNCACAGTGTCCCAGTCAGTGGTGGTTTGCCTCCAGCTGTGTCCAGTGTGGAACCTACACGGGCTGCTCCCAGAATCCTCCACGGCCCCAAACGCACTGTTCTCTGCTCAGTTGCTCATTTGAAACAAGAGCTTCACTGACTTCTAGGGCTGTTTNTTCCCTCATGGTAGCAGGTTGTGCCTGNTGCACTTGGAANGCCATGGCTAACTCAGACNCGATTCATTCAGAGTTCTAGATAAAGAGGTGGTTTAGGGCTGAGGCTACAGGGTGGTGGTAGGGTGCTTGCCAGCATGTGGCCCCGAAAACACTCTCCAGAGCAACATGGAGACTGACCTGGNACACAGGCTCACAATTTCACTCCAATAGTGACTAGAGGAGAAACAGAAGTTACCATGAAGTTTGTATTTTAACCCACTATCTTACATATCTAAAAATTAACAGAAACTATAGGCATCCAGGCCTTTCTAAAAGTAACTCCATGACGTTTAGCTGGTGACTCAGCTACCTCCGGTTTAACTTACNGGATAAGGGCCAGGAATCTTTACTTCATGCATATAATTGAAACCGATTTTCTTCCCACAAGCACCTTCCTTACAAGCACCTTCTTTAGGAGGCTCAAACCTCAAACCTGAAGCCTCCCTAAATCCTCAGCACCATATTTAGTATTCCCAAGAGCATTAATCTCTGCCTCCAACCTGCAGTATACACACACACACACACACACACACACACACACACACACACACAGGGCACTCAGGTCAACATACCTAATATATTTATTTCATCATCTCAAGTATAGCCTTGTAATATGTGCTGAAATGTCACCAGATTTATTTCTAAAAAGGTCAAAATACTTAGAAAGGAAAATATTTTACTTGTGATTAATCATTTGAAGCATATTTCATGTTGCCATGATAATTAAAACAAAACATGTTGTAACCCCTGATTGTCAGGACTTGAAAAGGACTGGAAACCAACTGTACAACTTATCACGTGAGCTCCCGGCTGTGCAGGTGGAAAACACTCTTGGAATCCAGAAAATTTCCTCTCCACTCAGTAGTTAGGTGGCCCTGGGCAAACGACTTAGCCTGCTTAAGTCCAGTTTTCACTGTGGATGGACATAATGGATGGACATAACCCTACTTAATTAGGGTTATTTACAAGTTAAATGAGGCAGGGCTTAATAAGTATTAGCCAATTGTTAAAAATTAAAAACTAATAATAAAGAAAAAACAAAAGTAAAAGACAAATCACACACTAAGTGACCAGTGAGTGTGAAACCTTAGTCCCCATGTGCACACCCATGCACACACCCATGCCACCACTGAATGACAAAGGAGATGAAGAGACACATGCATAAGTCAATCTTAGGGGGCTGGAGAGNTGGCTCAGTGATTAAGATGTCTTACTGCTCTTCCAGAGGACTGAGTTTGGTTCCCATATCACAGCTGCTTGCAACTCCANTTCCAGGGGATCCTATACTCTCTTGCCTCAGCAGGCACCTGAACACACATAATGTACATAAACTCACAAAGACACTCATATGTACATGCGTACACACACACAAATAAATAAAAAAAATAAAAATAAAGCACACTTTATATTTCCTAGAAAAATATCCNTATTAAAGCATTTCTTATTCTAGTTTTTGTTCCAGTTTTACTTTTTAGAACTTAAGGTCATGAAATAACAGACGTATTTATGGCAGTCCAAAGTAAATGTTCTTTCCAATATGGGGCACATGCATAAAAAATTGATAAGAAAAAAAATAGACCCTTAAGGGATAAATGTATCAGAATTTAAAGTGAAACTTTACACTTCCAACAGAAGTTTAAAGAAACTTCTAACACAAATGATGTCTTCATTAAAACGTTACCCAGACCTCAAGGGTCTGGAACGTGGTAGCTCACCTCTTCTAACATGTTGAGCATGGGTCTGGGGGAGTTCCAGCTTACAGGCCAGAGCTAGAATTTGACTTGCTCAATAGAGTGAAATTACTGCTGGCACCAGGGAACATGCGTCACCACAGTTCTTCCAGGCTGTGTCCCCTCNACAGTTTAAATGGAGGNGCTGGAGAGTTGTGCACAAGTAACCCCAGATATACTTTGCAAAGGGCATCAGAAAAGCTGCCTGTGGTTTAGACAAGTCATTTAATCTCTTTAGACCTATAAAAAAAAGAGTTTTGTTTTTTTTAAGATCAGAATCAACAAAATGCTGCAAGGCTAACACGTAACACTGAGACGCCCCAAACACTCTTAAGTCCCACACTCAGGAGAACCCAAGGCCATAAACTTCCCTTGGTCCTCTCTCTCTCTCCAACTCTCTCTGCACCTCTTAGGCTAATCCCCCCCCCAGCCCCCACTCCACCAGTCAGACTGCTTGTAGCCCTCTACTTTCTGAACTTGAATTCTTCTGTAGCCTTCACTTACATTTGTATTTCTACACAACAGCTACACATTAAATTAGTGAAGAAAACACTTGTGCCTACTGACTAAAGTTGTCTGCGCCCTCCTTAGTTTTAAAAGTCACTATATTTCTGCAAAGGAAAACAGGAACATTAATTGCTTTTTTTCAAACACAGCCTAGAGAATTCTTTTTGATAGAAAACATTTCCTTAATCCTGCTCCTTGGGTCTCTGTGTGCACAGCTTTGAAATTTAGACTTACATTTTACAGCTGACATAATTTAATATTAACCATATTAAAATTATGACAAATGGTACCGAGTCTGATTAACATCAGTAGCTGCCTCTGTGCTGTTCTGAGGTGGACTGAATTATTCTAAAAGACAAAGATGTTCCTAACACACTGCCTGAGCCTGGAACACAGCACATCTGTGGCAGCCCGACAACATCAGCCTCAGCAAGCACAGAGCGGGGTGCCTGACTGACAGTGACATCCTGTGGCAGGTCAAACTGAAGACTCACAGGCAGTTCTATGGAACCGACTTGACTATACACAGTATGTTAACTGACATAAGCCCCCATTTCATGGGAAAATGGGAAAGAAATTAATGTGGATCCAAATTTGCCCAATGGTCAGGAAAAAGTCTACAGAAAATCTCACTTCCATCTTGGCTCCGAACAAGTTCCGAAGCACTCAAAATCACCAAAGCAGGCAGCAGGAATAAACCACATGGTTTTCTACAGAACAATTAAACATCTTTATCTCGACATGCTATGGCCCATTAAACACCATTTAGTTCTTCCCTTTTGCTGATAAAGGAAAGAAATTTAGTCTGAATACAGTTTTTCTTACCGTTAAAAAGGAAGGCATTATCAGGGACTCAGGCAGATAGAGAGCAAGCAAGACATGAGCCATAACAGAAAACGTCCCTTAGAATGGCATCATCTTCTCACACAAGCGAGGGGCTGTTTCTGGGCAGCCATTTTGGACAAGCTCTGGCCTCCTGTTCAGGGTGACACACTAAGTCAGAGAGGCAGGCAGCCTTCTGTGGTATTCACTTCCTGCCTGATTAATTTCTCATTTGTTCCTTCCTCCTTTGCTATAGAAAAAGAAACTAGATTGGTTTTACTTAAGAAGCAAAAAAAAAAAAAAAAAAAAAAAAAAAAAAAAAAAAACCCAAATTAAAAAGTTTCTCCTTCCTTCAGGATAGAACGGTAACCACTTGATGCCCTAAGTGGGTCTCTGTACCTCTCTCCAGTTAACAGCCTTTTTTTTTTTTGCCCTCAACACCACTACAAAAATAATTACTCCTGGAACTTGAGATTCCTTCAAAAGAATTCAATTTGAAAGCACAACTCTCAGTTCTGACTATTTCATTTAGCAATATTGAGAAGAGTCACTCAAGAAATAAAAGNCCTTGAGTGCACTGAGAATTAGTCTAAGTGAGCTTTCCTCATTTGCAGAACATTCAAGTGTGTGGGGAGAAAGTCAGATGCAGGTGAGGCGTGCAGGTTGGGTGCATCACAGCAAGCAAGCTTGGAAGTCAGGAGAAAAGCCTCACAGGGCAAGCTGCACACCCACTGCTTGCTTTCTGACCCAAATGTTTTGTTTCCCTCTCCATACTCACAGGGCAACAACCAACTCTTTAAGAAGATATTTGACAAAAGCACACAGAAAGGGAGGGCACAGGAGGGGTTTAGATTTCTTCTGAGGGGGATGGCAAGGGAATATAGTTCCCTATTTCACAGGTTTGGGTNGTGTATAAAATATCGTAGCATAAAATATCCGTACATTTCTCTTGACACATCTGGGCAACTCATATTCATTTTTGCAACACANACCGCATGACCGAGAAAATGGCTTCAGCTGAAAGAATGAAAAACAGTGGCATATTTCCGAAATTTCATTGTGAACCCTGCATGCAGGGTCCTGATTCAGATGCGTCCAGAGATTCCAAGTTACCCGACATTCCCTTACCTCTGCAGGTGTCTGATAAGAAAGCACAGGGGTGATTTCCATGAAGACTGACCAGAAGACAGAGAGGCCTGTAGGATGCGGTGGGACCAGGAATATTCAATTTCCTCTGGTGCTTAGGATAGCGCCATCTCAGCACCAGAAGTACAGATACTGGAGTGCTGGACAGAGGAGCCCTAAATTTGAAAGGCAGTAACCTCAGATTTCCTGAGATCTGAGTTGAACTGAGTAAGTAGCTCATGACGTTATGCCATGGGCACAATTCCTAGAGGTGGATATCCAAAGGTAAATGACTGAGGTCCTTGACTTAGCCTGGAGCTGTCGGAAGGTATGCAGGACCTCTTTCTTGCCTAAAGCAGGGCCCTGAGGACAGGTGGTGTTCAAACCGGGATATGAGGCATGAGGCCAAACAGAGGCGGAGGCTGCAGCCAGTGTTGGCTTCTGAAGACCCTTGGGGCAACAGAAATGCTGTCAACTCAAAACTTAAATGCTTGAGTGAAATCTCTCAGGAAGTCTAACTATAGCTGGGTCTAAAACAAGAATGTGGGCAAAGAGATGATTTGTCTACGTAGTTACAGAGTTATTTTGAAGTTCACTATGTTAGGTACCCCCAAAACACACACACACACACACACACACACACACACACACACACGGGGTGGGGGGCAGAGAAGGAGAGAGAGACTATTCAGTATGCATACTTTCCACGACTAGTCTATTCATTTGTGAAAGTTTAATAAGAAGGCAGCATGTCACTTAGAAGGCAGGAGCTTCCAAGAACTCCAGGGAGTAGGTATATAGAATTTAGGTCTATTTCATCTTTAATGAAATCTGTAAATGCAGTCTACACTGACTATATTTGAAGCGTGTATTATGTAAGACAGGATGTGAATTAGATAATGTTCCTCTGCTTAAACCCCTCCAACAGCTTCTCATTCATTTACAAACTCCAAGCACCTTGCCTACACCACAAAGGCCCATAAGAGCTGCCTTTTCCTAGCCCGTTGTCATCCAGGCTGGCTTTGAACTTGCTCTAATCTTGCCCCCAACTCACACAGTGCTGGGATTTCAGGTGTGCACCACCACAGTCTGGCTCAAACCCTCTTGCTAATCCCCCCCCCAACACACACACCCTGTCCTTTCTGTTCCTTAACTGTACCAAGGTCATTTGCATCTTGGGGCTTTATATTCACAAGTCTTCTCATCTGGGCCTTCCTCTCCTGGGTCCTTCTCATTGTTTAGATGTCAGTAAAAATATCCAGGTCCCATCTCTGTTCTCTTTCTCTCCCCAAAAGAGGGTTTCTTTCTAGCTCTGGCTGGCCTGGAACTCACTTTGTAGACCAGGCTGGCCTCAAATTTACATAGGTCTGCCTGCCTCTGCCTCCAGAGTGAGTGCTGGGATTAAAGGTGTACACCATCACCACCCAGTTTGCTCCTTCTCTGCAGAATGCACAGCATCACTTGATACTGTATTTGTCTGTATATCTCTCCTCACCACAATTCAAGCTCCATGAGAGCTGGGACCCTGCTTGTCTTGTTTTCTGCTGTCTCCTCAGCATCTCATAGTTTCCAGGGTCTGGTAGGTGCTCAATAAACAGTGGATTTGAACTCTTGTAAGTTCCACCATAATACAACATTCCTTTCCAAGCTTGCCATAGTTGGCTTCAGTTGTCAACGTGACGTAAGCCCAGAGTCACTGGGGAAAAGGGAAGCTCAACCGAAGAACTGCCTTGATTGGAATGACCTGTGGCCATGTCTATTCAGTATTTTCATAACTGCTAAGTGATGTAGGAGAGCTCACTCCACTACGGGCAGTATCATCCCTAAGCAGGTAAGCCTATGCTGTATAAGAAAGCAGGCTGAGCAAGCCAGTAAATAGAGCTCCTCCATGATCTCTGCTTCGGTTCCTGCCTCCAGGTTCCCGTTTGACCTCCTGCCCTGGCTTCTCTTAATGACGATCTCATTATAACTTGTAAGTCGAAATAAACCCTCTCCTCCCAAGTTATTTTCAGTCAGTGTTTTTAATCACAACAACAGAAAGCAAACTGGAACAGAACTTAAGACGGACAGCTCCTGAAACAATAAATGAATAAGTGCCAACAGTGGGCTCTAAGCTTTGCTGGGGAACACTGTGAAGGGCTGTTTTCCAGAGAGCCTTCCCTGTCAGTCTATTCTCAATACACATTTACAGAAGTAAAAAGCCAATGCCAGACAGAAACCTAAGAAACAACAGTGAAGGTCTAACCCATCTTAGAAAAGCAGTAAAGACTTCTAACTACCAACCCTGCATCACCCCAAATCAACATCGATGAAAACAGTGCCACAGTGACATGCATAAAACACTCTATTTTTAATAATTCAGGTCTGTCATGTTGTGTTTCCACGACCACCTCTCCAGGTGTAGTGTATGCACCCTGACAGTGCCAGATGTTTCTAATCCTGCGTTCCCTCCATCCCAAAGTGTAAGAATGACCCTCTTGCAGTTTTTTTGGGGTGGGGTGGGGTGGGGATAAACACTGCCAGGCTACATATGTGTGTCTACTGTAAGAGGATCCACTTAGGAATGCAACTTAGCCATAGGAGACTGGTCTGACTTGCAAAAGGACCTGGGTTCAATACCTAACACTGCTCCCCCCAAAATGTTAAAATATAAAAGTTGCCTGATTTAAGAGAACAGAAATAAGAGGTAATCCTTTGCCCAAACAGTTATCAGCAGTTATTGGAAGGGCTGATCTCTTGGAACTGATCTGAGAAAAAAAATCTGAAGCCATATTTATTCTGTAATATTCCATTCCCTGTAGATATAAACTGGCCTAATCCTACCTGAGGAAAATTTTGCAATATATTTCACCATATTTTGGAAACATAGCCAAACCTTTTCGTTTTATTTTTGAAACAAGGGCTTGCTACATGGCCCTTTGCCTGCTGCTGTGCCTTAGCAGTCTGGGGGCTGCAGGTCCACCTCCATTCCTTGCCCTTTTGTTTTGCTTGGTGGAGGCTCCCCCCTCCCCCGCCCGCCAGATCCAGGGTATTCTCACCCCACTGCATACACAGAAATCACATCAACAGTACAATGATTCACAGCAGCCCAGGCTCCGGCATACAATTAGCCTACAGATAGATTTCTTTTTGCTGATGGCCCACTATGTAATCTGAACCAAGGAAAACGAGAGGAGACTGGGCGTGACCTGTGAGGGTGCAGGGGTTGGACCTACTACATTCATCCTCTGATCACACTGGGTATGAAACTAAACAGAAGAGGGAATTGGGGTGGAGTAAAAGCAAGTATGATGGCCTTCACTGTGGGCTGGGCTGGGCCTAATGGGCCTGCATATAGTCCCATTCAGCAACTTTGTTCACATTTTATTTTGAGTAAGCCAGTGCAGACATTGTAAGTGATACAGTACCTGGTACTGGATGTGAGTTTTGAATGTGACCCTTATATTTGCAATTAGATGGTTTAAGGTTGGGGAAAAGCTGGTACTGGCTCTCCGGGGATAGAAGGTGGTAATCTCTGGAGTGTATGCTAGTTAGGATGTCCCCTATTAACCCATGATTGACCAGGAACCTGTTGATGGTACACAATTAACAGAAAATACTTAGGATGTTGGGGTATCCTGTAGGACGAGACAGAAAAGAGAAACTCTATCTGGTAACTAGTAGACAAAGGAAACCAGAGNTTTGTAAACAAAGCCCCCCTCCCTTTTTTTTCTGCTTGTGATCTGCAGCCCAGTGGGTAAGAATCGAATCTGGAGCCCTGCAGGGTAGAAAACCCCAATGCTCCCTACTAGTCTGACTCCAATAAAACAGGAACAGAAGGCAAAACTGTATCAGGAGACGCGTCTGGAATGTACTAGAAGTTGATTCCTTGCTGTCTCTGCAAAGCCATTCTGTTACTTCTCTGAGAAAGAGGACAGCTGCTTTCAGCTCTATGTTGGGATCCATCTCATCAGCAAGAAGCAGACTATCCCTTTTTTTTTTTTTCTGGTTTTTCGAGACAGGGTTTCTCTCTGTATTCACAGAGATCCTCCTGCCTCTGCCTCCCCAGTGCTGGGATTAAAGGCCTGGGCTACTGAGCATGGCTAGGAAGCAGATGATCCTATGAAGAGTTTGGATATGACAGCTTTAGAACTGGGTTAGCTGTCTCTTTGGGGGCCCTTTTGAAACAGTGTGTCTAGGGTAAATAGTCTATTAATCTTTTTTCTTTTTCTTCTTCTTTTTTTTTTAAATGTGCATTAGTGTCTTGCCTATGTGTATCTCTGTGCGAGGGTGTCAGACCTCCTTGGAAATGGAGTTACAGACAGTTGTGAGCTGCCATGTGGGTTCTAGGAATTGAAAACGGGTCCTCTGGAAGAGCAGCCTGTGCTCTTAATGGCTGAGCCATCTCTCCAGGCCCTGTCTGTTACTCTCGAGCTATTCAGTATCCTTCCTTCCCTTACTACTAGAGTAAGGAGTTCAGAGATCACTGCTCCTGCAGCAGCTGGGCTAACTCTACCCTGTCTCCAGGAGTAGCAAGTAACCAGCATGCTTCATTCCGGCTTTGGGGGTTCCTGGTGCAGTGACAGGTTCAGAGATGAACATGTGACTACTTCTGAATCCAGGAGACTCAGTGAGATGTATTTTAAGACCCATGGTGCTGAGACTGGCTGTATTGAAGTACATTATAAACATGGGCGGAGACAGGCGNTTTAAGAAGGAAGCTAATTCAGAAAGAGCTAAAAGGAAGCCTGAAGCTTAAAGGGTGTGGAAATCAAATGTGTGGTCTCCTGAGAAAAAAAGAAAAAAAAAAAAAAACTAAACTAAAAAACACAAAGCAGCTAGAATTTGAATACTGATTGGCTATGTAATGATTTCAAAATAGCCCTGATTTTAGATTAGGTGTTATTGCAATTGTTATATTTTACAAAGAACCCTTAAGTTTTAGAGATTTACATTAAGATATTTGTGAGTGAAATGATGTGTCTGGATTAGTGTCAAAGCAATAGGGAAATGAGACCAGCGTGGCCCTGAGGCGATGGTTCTTAAAACCGAGAGAGGAACACACCATAGGTCTGTGAACCGCTACTGTCTGTCTACTTTTCCAGTATTTGAAATGCTTCCATAAAATGAAGCTAAGAAAGCAAGCAAAGGAAAAGGAAAAAGGCCTGCAGCACATTCCCTTCTTCATCCACTAGAGGCTGTGGGGAGTTTGCTCAGCTGATTAGCAAACTGCTCTGATGTGGAGTGAAGGAAAAGTTTGTTTGTCTCAAGATGATATCTCTTGGCTTTTGGATTAAACAGGATACTGAGGTCTTCTCCATAATAGTTGAGAATCTAGGTAGCTCTTCCCAGGAAGGGATTAAAGTCCCCATAGCTGAGACTTCAGTAACAGTGGCAATAAAAAAAATTTAAATAAATAAAATCCCAACCAGTCAGCTAAGAAACAAGAGAACAAACAAACAAACACCCCAAGAAGCAAGAAGAAACAGGTGAGAGCATAGTGAGCTGTTTACTTAGCACAGAAGGCCTGCGCAGGCCTGATGGGTGGGCCCACCATCTCATTGTCTTGTCCTCTGCCAGGATGACCCTGACACACACTCAATCCATGTCATTCCAGGGATAGTCTTAGCTCACCTAGACCCAACTCTGGGCTATCGCTATAAATCCCCAAGCAGACTTTATCTGTTGGGAGCCATGTTTTAAATCAGGGCATTGACTAGGCATTCTTGGGCATGTGGCCAAAGCATCAAAAAATCTTAGTCTTCTCCTTCCCGGAGTCTTAACGTTAATAATTCCAGTACTGGAGATGAATCCTCAGCCTCTGAGAGACACTATGGTATGTGGTTTTAGTTTAGAAACTCCAAAGAAATCCACGGGCTCAAAAACCTCAGTGCCCTTTCATTCATGGCAAGTGAAATCTAAGTGCCTTCTATGTCTGAGGCTTGGGGGCCTACCCTCCCTTGCCTTCTATGTCTGAGGCTGGCTGGGGGGGTACCCTCTCCTGACAGTCCTCTGCAGCCCAGCCTGCTTCTCCTGCCCCTCCCCACTGCCTCTGTCTTCTCCCTCTTCTGAGCCTGCTGAGTTCTCTCCTAAGAACATTCCTCTTGGCTGTCCACTTCACTCACGGCAGGAATGATTTTGACATGATCTGCTTTCCCCTCTGCAGTGGCGGATGCCACTGAGGGCAGAGATTTTTGTCTTGTCTAGTGCTGTCTCCCCACTTGCTTGGAACAGTACCTGACCCATCACAGAACATGAAAAATACATGAAAGAGGACTGGAGAAACTCCCAGCTCCAGGTTAGAATATCACTAACCTTATTTCTTTGTAGGAAAAAATTGTTCTTTGTATATGGAAGGACCATGCATGTGCCCTTTGAAAGCACCATCTTGTTTTCAGTAATGTCATTAAACTGTGAAAATTTTCCAGTTGGGTCATCAACTTCCAGAGCAAATGTCTCCAAGGGAAAACCCATACGAAACATAGAGAGTGGTTTCTTACAGCCCAAGGGGGAAACTGTTGGAAAGTCCCCATCTACATCCTGCCTTGAATACTTTCTGCACCACTGACATATGGCTAAGCACACATTCCTTTAGGTTGCCTGTTGATGGTTTGAAGGTCAAATAAGGCTGTGCAATTATTACATGGGTGGGGACAATGACCATCTAGATTCTTCTCCATTCTCCTCTGTAGCCCAGGTTACTCCATGCCTTTTCTTGGAGGACAGAGCTGTAAGGACACAGAAAGCTTCCTTGGAATCCCGGGGAACAAGGGTAGACACAGCTCTGCACTCTGGGATCTGTCATCACCTCTCTTAAACCCTGTAGGAGGAGCTCAGTGACCTGAGATGCCCCTTGGAGCCCTCTGACTACACATGAGCCAGGCTTGGATGGTGACGCTGCCTGAGAGAGGCTGACCCAGCTGCTCTGTGAAGACAGGAAACAGGGAGACATCTGTGGGTCCAATAATGAATGGCTTTCCTGCAATTCAGACAATTGGCGTTATACCATAAGAGACAGTCCCACTCAGCACAAAACTGCCCCCTTCAAAGGTTCTGTGTAGGTGAAATGTAGGTTCTAATGTAGGTTAAAAAAAATACTGCTTATAATTATCTGATCCTGGCCCTTAACTCCAATTTACATGTAAATGCAAAGTAATTACAGATGCTCCTTGATTTATAACGGGAGGGGGTGGGTGGGGGGGTGGGGGGGTGTTACCTACTTATAAACTCATTGTAAGGTGAAAATACTGCAGGCTGATACTAAGTTACGGTTATGTAAAAGCAACAATGTGTCTTCAGGTAACAGACACAAACTGTGCATCTCAAAAAGAGGAAGGATTTGGGATTTTTCACATAAACAAATATATTTCACATGATAATGTTTGAGGAGAGATTTTTTGGGGGGGTGTCGTGTGTGTGTGTGTGTGTGTGTGTGTGTGTGTGTGTGTGTGTGTGTGTGTGTGTTTTGAGTTAAGGTCTCTCTGCGTAGCCCTGGCTGTCCTGGAACTTACTCTGTAGACCAGGCTGGCCTCAAACTCAAAAGATCTGCCTGCCTCTGCCTCCAGAATGCTAGGATTAAAGGCGTGCTCCACCACACCTGGCTTAGGACAAATATTACAGAACACATACAGGTATCAACATTTCATTACTATACACACTTTAATGTTTTATGTATCAGTTAGAAAATATACTTAAAGAAAGAGTTGTAAATGCATTTAATGCATGTAATCCACTAAGCATTCTAGAGTAGCAGCTCCATCTACCCTGGCTCATTCTTGTTTCCCTCACCATTCAGAGGCTGACAGAGGTTCATAGCCACTGTGCAGCTTTGTACCCAGGAGACCTGCAGTCAGCGCACAGATGATCCTACCATATGATGCTTTTGCACCATCACAGAGTTGAAAACCCGGAAGCTGGACTGCCGTAAGTCTGGAAACATCTACATAGCATGATTGCACTCATTGTTTGACTTCCCAGAAATAAAAATATTCCATCAATGAAACACTTGCTTTGTTCCGATTGTGAAAGCAATAGAAAAGTTGTCAGAATGAAAAAGAATTATTGTGTCAACCCTAATGACAAGAAAAAAACTAAAGCTGGGATGCTATAAAGGTCCATAAACAGTTGTCTGATAGCAGCCATCACACATGTGTTGGCCAGAACCACAGCATGCACAAAGGTCACAACAACCTTGTAGAAAAAGTACTTCNCCCAAGGACATTTGCCCAGCAACTGTCAGCCTTGACTGAAGCCGCTCTTGTTATCAACCACAGTGGCCAGAATATTGTTTCAAAATGCCTGACGTTGATCCGCACTTCTGCCTTTGAGGGCTCCCTTACCTCAAGCCCTTTGAACATACACCCATAGTTTACTATCGCACTTGCAATCGCCCTGCAGCATCCTGCTATTCCCAAATAAATGTCAGAATTTTTTTTTTTTTGAGAATCTGTCCTTTTAAGAAAATACTGATGAAACATTTTTATCAAAAGCTTGCCACCTCTTTTAGAAAAAAATGTGCCGGAGGACACTGCCAGTTGATATATTGTTTGTGTTCTGACAAATAAAGCTTGCTTGAAGTCAGAGGGCGGAACTAGCCACTAGTTAACCATTAGGTCTGGAGATCTGTACAGAGAGGAAACAGGAAGTGATAATGCAGGGTGGAGACTGGATCTCGGCCCTTTTAGGACTGAGGAATGGAAGAGATAGGAAGCGGCTGTGGCTGCTCCCCTACTTCTCTGATCTTTCAGGTTTTTACCCTCATATCTGACTCCTAGTTTTTAATTGATAAGATTAATTAGGATTATGCTTCCTCTGGTGCCCAACATGGGGCACCATATGTAAATGGACATTTCTGTCCCAACTGCCCAGTCTCAAATAACCGACTCAGAGGCTGAATATGAATTAAAAATGCTCGGTCAATAGCTCAGGCTTGTCACTAGCTAATTCTTACATTTAAATTAACCCATATTTCTATTTATGCTTTGCCACGTGGCTCATGGCTTGTTACCTCATTTTCTACATGTCCTGCTTGCTCGGCAGGTGGCTGGCATCTCTCTCAACTTCCCTGACTCCTGTTCTTTCAGGTTTTTACCCTGATATCTGACTCCTGGTTTTTATTGGTAAGATTAATTAGGATTATGCTTCAGCCAATCTGTCTTTAAGTCTCTGCTAGAGCTTGTCTATAGTGGTCACTGTAGAATTCACAGGATTTCACACACAGTTAGGGATGCCTGACTATTGGCTCTGTTTTGTTCCCCCCTTAAGATGCTGTACTTGATCACTTATAAACTAAAGTTAACTGCTGCACAGAGAAACCCTGTGTCAGAAAACCAAAATTAAGTAAATAAATAAGAATCCACTTTCCCTTTATTTCCCTTTTAAATTAAGATTACACTGACTTTTTTAAAAAAACTGGAAATGATATATGACTATTTAAGAAGTTCACTGAACCACCACACCTATAATATCAGCACTGAGGTGGGGGAGGGGAGGTGGGTAAGGG
>LZPO01075885.1:366388-384342 GCA_001675575.1 Neotoma lepida
GTGTGCATGTATGTGTGCATGTATGTATGTGTGTGTGCATGTATGTATGTATGTGTGTATGTATGTATGTGTGCATGTATGTATGTGTGCATGTATGTATGTATGTATGTATGTGTGCATGTATGTATGTATGTATGTGTGCATGTCTGCATGCATGTATGTATGTGTGCATGTCTGCATGCATGTATGTATGTGTGTGTATGTATGTTTGCATGTATGTATGTATGTATGTATGCATTATGCATGTATGTATGTGTGCATGTCTGCATGTATGTATGTATTTTGCAACGATAGGGCAATGGGGACTGAGCTCAGGGCTCCCACATGCTAGTCAAGTGCTCCCCATAGTGCTCCACTCCTAGCTCTGTGTATTTAAAATGTGATCAGACTGAAGTGTATGTTCATCTTCCCTTTTCTCACAATATTATTTTCTTAATACAGTTTTAAATGTTGAATGTCTCAATTTATGGTTGTCCTATTATCTATGTATTTTTTTATTTTCAGACATTTAAATTATATCCAAATTCATTATTGAACCTTCTGCAATGGGGCTAGAGAGATGAGTGAGTACAGTGCTACCCATGCAAGCCAAAGGACCTGAGTTCGAGACCCCAGAACCCATGAGAAGCTGGGTGTGGTGTGGACATGAAATCCCACTGATCCTATGGAGAGATGGAANGTGAACAGAAGATCCCTGGAAGGTCACAGGCCAGCTAGTCTGGTGTATGCAATGGCAAAAGAGACCTTGTCTCAAAGAAGGTAGGACAAAACTGACAGCCAAGGTTGCCATAGCACACATATGTCCAAGTTCATACACGTACACATGAATCATACACACTCACAATACTACCATGATTAGTATATTTGTATCTAAATGTTTCTAGTCTAGCACTAATTTCATATGACTTCCATAGGATATATTTATATAGTCATTATATTTATTAGTCATTATATTTATGCAATGACCATAACAGACACTGACAGTTTTTGTTTCGCCTAAGGGTTTTGATACCTACCTCAAACTTTTAGCTAGCATACCCCCCACCCAGTGCCCATTACATTTATTTTCTTTTTTTTTGTTTTTTGAGACAGAGTTTCTCTGTGTAGCTTTGGAGCCTTTCCTGGAACTCACTCTGTAGCCCAGATTGGCCTCGAACTTACAGAGATCCACCTGCCTCTGCCTCCCGAGTGCTGGGATTAAAGATGTGCACCACCACTGCCTGGCCCCATTTATTTTCAATATGTGTTATTTTTCTAATCTTTGCCAATTTATTGGATGAAAAATTATACATATGGGCTACATTAATTTTACTTCTGATTATTTGTGAGATTGACAGTATCTCGCCATTTGTCATCTTCTCTTTCATTATTACATATTTTTCTATTAAATGTTATCTGAATATTTTTTAATTACAGGGTTAACCTTTTCTTTACTTCCTTATATTTAGACCAAAGTATTACTCATGCATCGTGTTTTCTTTCTTTCCCCTCAGTGTATAGGTGGGGATCAATTCCGGGATCTCACACAGGCTAGACAAGCACTCTCAGGCTGGGCTTCATGCTTTTTCAAAACAAAATGAAATGTTTAGCCCCTGGGCTTGGTGGGCAGTGGCCGGGNCTCAGAGCTTATAAACTGGATCACCTTGATTTTGCAAATTTAACTGTTGTTAAATTTACTGAGACATCTGTGAGAATGGTCTCTGTGCCAGGCTGGAGAGAGGGTGCAGGGTTTCTAGGCTCATATCCCCCCAGCACTTCCAGTCCCGGAGACAAAGGCAGGAATACCTGGGTTCATGCTATGCAGGCACAGCCAGGAAACTTGTATTATGACCCCGAGTCGCCTCATTCTGTCTTTCTTCCCTTCTTTCTTTCTTTCTTTTTTTTTTTTTAAATAAATTCTAATTCTATCACCCAGTACTAATTATTTTGATCATGCATAGATATGATGATATAGTGTTTATCTTCCAGGGGTGTGTGTGTGTGTATGCTTTACTTGAGAAAACTATTACCATATAAAACCTTTTTAATTAAATTTTTTTTCTTTCCTTTTACATACCAACCCCTGTTCTGTCTCCCTCCCCTTCTCCTGCTCCCCCCACTTACCCCCATCCCCATCCTTAATGTGTTTGTGGGTCCCCAGGCAATGGGACCAGGACTTATCCTGGGTACATGAACTGGATTTTTAGAGCCCATTCCCTATGGTTCAATGCATTACTCAGCCTTGAGGCAAGGAGGAGGGGCTAGGTCCAGCCCCANCTTGGTATGTCATTCTGACTTTCACAAGACGAAAGTTCCCAGAAACTAAGGAGTAATTTAGGCTGACCTAGTCAGCCGAAGCTTCCTTTATCATCACTGACTTCATTATGAAACTATTTAGGAAAAAAGAAAATCAATCGGTTATTTTTTTTTTCAGGATTGCAAAGCTGTCAATCAAAACCTCTTTCTGGGCATGGGTCACCCAAAGCTATTCTAATGATCTGCATAGTGACCATGACCAGGGCTGGAATGACGGCCTGTAGTCTTCCAGTTCTGACCAAGTCATGACCTGAGGTGGAGGTGGATGTTCTTTGCTTTTTCTACCTCTCCCTATTGGACTGAGATGATGTTCAATAAGTCTAAACTAGATAAGCAGATGCTCTGGGGCAATGAGCTCGGCACACTTTAAACATTAGCCAAGCATTACTTATCACATCATTAGGCGAACTGAGCTTCTCAAGTAGGACACTTGGTGAAGGCGGGAACATGAGTAGGCTGGGGAGAGATAAGGAGGGTAAAAGAGCAATACAGAGAGATGTAATGCAATGGAGAATTGGATATTTGGAAAAAATGTTAAGTACTGGTCACGTCAGTCTATTTATACCTAGTTCTCAAACATCCTTATCCCCCACTTCAGGCATTCTAACCCTATCTTCATCCCCAGCAGAAGAGTGCCCAACAGGCCTCTTAGACATAATGGCTTCCTAGAGGTTGAGATGAACTAGACATTGGCAAACCAGTCTCATGCTCATGGCCTTGTATGTCACCTGAAGAGAGCTNTTACCAACCCACAGGAAAGCTACAGTCCAGGAGATGAAAGGAGAGCCACTTGTCCCAGAATCCTGTTACAACCAATATGATCTTTCTTGAATCCACTAAGAAAATGACTAACGGCCCTTCAGGGTAGTCATGTCCTGAGAATGGAATACGTTTGCTTTCCAGGATGTTTTAGCCTAGAGCTGAAAGGTAAACAAAGGAACANTAATTGTCTGTGGATGTTTCCAGAGGTAGCACAAAGTAACTGAGAGAAAATAGGCCTAAGCAAGGCCCTGGTCTCTCTGAACAGGTGGGAAACAAAGCCACCAGCCTACCAATNTGCCCAAGTTCAGCCGCTACCATAGGATGGCACCCTGATCGGAGAGGCACCAGTGCCAGGAGCTGCATACGGCTGCAGTAAAATGAGACACCTCACAGAGATACTTCACACATCCAACTCTCACTGACAGGGCATTCATGGAAAGCGGTGTGAAGATTAGTGTGAAATCTTATTCCGTACACAGAACTTCCTACTCATCCACATTTACTCTTCCCAGAAGCCAAATACCTTGAGAAGACTCCCCTCTCTTCTCCATCCTCATACAGGATCTCTCCATTAGCTTCTTGATATGAGGTCTTACATAACCCACGCTTATATGCCCTTGAACTCCTGGTAATTCTTTGGCCTCAGCTTCCCTCAGGGTTGGGATCACATGTGTGTACCTCCACAGCCTGCTATCCATTTTCCAGTACTGGGGATCAAACTCAGGTCTCGGAGTGCTACGTAAGCACTCTGCCTCTGGGGCACACCCTGGCCTGGAGGCTCAGTTCCGAAACTCTACGTACTTCCCCTCAACAGCTAACGGCGCAAAGGTTGAGGCAAAGCTTCCTCCCATTGCTTCCTCTATCCCACTATTTTGAAAATATAGATGACTATTTCTCAGAAATGCTAAGAGATAAACAAAGACAAGAATATCTCAGNAACAGCTGCAGCATCGACAAGAGCTCAGGCAGTGGAGAGCAGTGCCACTCCCAACCCCAGATCTACTCACAGCCGCTACCTGCACCGTGTGTAAAAGCAGCCCGAGAAACTCTTAACATCATAGCAACGTCACTAAAACATGCTCCAAGACAACAAAACAGACAGTGTACAGTTTATTTCTTGAGAAGTAAATGATATCTGGTACCACTTTACTAGAACCAAATGTTTGTTAAAAAAAAAAAAAGACACTTTAAAAAGAATGAAAAGACAGGACCAATTCAGAACTAATTTTCTAGTAAGGGCAACTCCTCTGCCTCTTAATAAATAAACTATTTCATAGGAATCAATTCAATTACAGCACACAAATCTGATACTAGACCCATCATTAGAAACATTGTGCTGATGCATTTGAAGTTTCTAGTTCTGTTTTCCTTAGTGAGAGCAGAAAAGAACTTTGAAGTTTAGAATTTACCCTTAAGCTATTATAAAGCATTACTATCTTCATGGCAAAAGCAGTTTATAAACTTATGGGAAAGGGTGGTTTAATAAGACATGTTTGCATGTTAGTAAAACATTGCTTACTGGCATGCCAGTGTCTAAAAGCACTGAAGTCTTTCCCTGCTAAAAAATACTTTAAGGCATAATAAAAGGAAAGCTAAGGATGGCTTTATTCAAACTTATAATTTCCCTTTTTTTTTTCCTTTTGAGACAGGCTCTCACTTTGCACCCCAGGCTGGCCTCAAACCCACAGCCATCCTTCTGCTTCTGCCTCCCATGTGTTGGGATGGATTACATGTGTGAGCTACCATGTCCACTTTCAGTTTCTAAAGTGTATCAGGACCAGAGAACCTGGAATCAAAGATTTAGTACAAGTCCATAGATAAAGCATTGCATGGAATTCTCAGGAAAGCAAGCATATGTCGCCTAAGAACCCAGCCCTATCTAAACCTTTGCGTATCATTCCAACAGGCCAATGCCTCAGCAGCAACGTGCAGCTTTTCCTGGTGACCTCAGGCTCACCAAGCCATCTTATTTCCAAAAATTAGTGAACAAATTATTTTCATGAAGTCATCCTCAAACATGATACACATGGTCCAGTGGCCCTGCTCTCACTCAGTTACCACTGTGCAGAACTGGCAGGAATATCTCTCTATACAGAACTCGTTCAAAGCAATGACTTGGGAGGAAGTGGCATGCTGATACCATGAAAAAAAAAAAGCCCTCCAACACAAAGATAGCTCAAATGCATCTGTGTATGGCTTAAAGGAAATAAACAGCTCAGCTAGTTTCAACTCAAAATAAACCCAAGAGACCAGTTTACCTTGGCCATGGCTGCACACATGCACAAAGCTGAAAGTCTGGCTTATGCAGTCATTTTGGTCGGTGCCAGAAGGACTGAGTGGGCAAGGCTGTATACCCCGAGGTCGGGATGCAATAAAAGATACATCTACCCACAGTGGCTTCAGAAAAAGAAAAGCATGTGTCTGAGAGGGTCTCCCACCTTAAGAGACAGGTGGGCTCCCTGCCACCTTGCTCTCCAGGAGACAGGTGGGAAGGCAAGTTTGACACCCCTTCCTCAGGCCTCTACTAGATGGGAAGCTCCTTCTGAGCCCACAACANGCAGTCTCCNCTTGCTGAGACCTCTCCATAGGGTCTTCTTGCCATGGTACTTTACCTGCAGAACTAAGACAGGAGAGGAAATCCTAAAAATATATCATCAAACTGCCATCTTGAAAAGTCAATACTGGATTTCCAATTTTTGTTCATTAAAAACAATTCTTAGCTGGACTTTGTGGCACATGCCCTTAATCCCAGCACTCTGGAGGCAAAGCAGCCAGAGCTCTTGAGTTTGGGGGCAGCCTGCTTTATATAAACATTTCCAGGCCAGCCAGGGCTATGTAGTGAGACTTTGTCAATAATAATAATGATGATGATGATAATAATAACAATAATAATAAACTTTTAAATTGTGAGATGAACACATCAATAATAGAGATCAATGTTTTATTTGGTTTTGGGAAGCAGCATTTTCTGTAAAAGTGCTTATTTTTCTAAGCAAAAAGGTGTTTCCCACCAAAATTTCAAAAAGCATTTGATGTTTATTTCAAATAACTGTTACTTGAGATGAGCCTTGTCAATCACTTTTTAAATCCTGCTTTTAATATTGGTTTTATGATGTTCATTTAAAGTATTTATTGCAAATAGAGTTAAGGGTACCCAAATTTTTCTTCCGTTTTGGTCATTCAAGAAAACTGACCTCACAGCTGATGGCCCATTCATTTCCCTTGGTCCCTTGGGAAAGGGAGGAGAAAACAGGAAAGAGTGATTAAGTTTAATATTTTGTGTCATCGACTTTCAATGGAGTAGTGAGGTTTTTAGTTTAAAAAACATTCAGGGCCTAGATCACTTGTGGGGACAATTACAGTGTTTAAACAGCAGCTTGCTTCTTGGGGGTTAGCTACAGCATTCAAACNGGGCACAGGAAGCAGAGGGTTTTGGATCCTCAAATGCGTGCTCATGGTGGACTCATGAGGGTTGTTCCAAGCCTTGCACTTTCTGCCATTTGTCTTTCTAGGTGGCACGCCACTGTGCCATCCTCTGCAGCAGGTAAAATCCGGCACAACCTTCTAGAGTGCTCTGGAAAGAACAGTGAGCATTAAGGGTTAGAGTGAACTGTGTTCAGTATTTCCATGCTATTCTCCTGCCAGGAAAAATACCAAACCAGAGGTATCTGGAAAGGACAGATGGCCCAGAGGAACAATGACGTCTCCAAGACTGCAAGCAGCAGCCAGCCTACGTGGCTACCTGCCTGTCCTCAGCTGCAGACACTGAGCCATTAGCACCAGAGAAGCATTCACTAAGGTTAGACATGCCTTGCAAACTAGTGTGGTCTAACTTCACAACAAATAGGTTTCTCATCACTTTGAAGACACAGAAGAGTGGAAGTCTGAGGTTCTTCAGCAATGTCACAAAACACAGACGTGTGGTCTGTGGGACGTCCCATGTGTAGTGTTACTGTCCTTCCCTCACACAGCTCTCCCTCAGTTCCAGAACAGCAAGAGAAGGCCCAGAGGCATCTCTGAGTGGTGTGCACACTGTGTTTTCTTGGCAGCTCTGGGAACAGGCAGAAGAGGTGGCTGCAAGGTGAACTAAAGCAGAGGTGGAAAGGCCATGGCCTACAAGGCTGAGTTCAGCAAACGCCTTTGAGGTTTTCTTGCATTTCCACAGCTCTGAGTCACATAGCTTCCCCTGTGGATTTTAACAATAGCTAACGAGTCTCAGAAAATGAGTCAGTATTCATGGGGAAAATGCTAAAGTTCATCTTGTTCCTTATCCCTGATTTTATGTCCTTTAAAAATGTTTTTCACAGTTTCCAAGATTATTCTAGAATTGAAGTTCTATATTCATAATATTGAATTCAATATTTGTAATATTGATGTCTTCATTCCTCTTGTGAGAACAAATGCAGCTGGACAAGAGCAGCCCCTGGACCAGGGTGGCCACACTCAGGCTAGAGCTCACACTGTGAGCCAGTCTGGCCTGGAAGGAAGGAAGAAGGAACCCCTAGGCAACTCCAGTCCCTCAAGAATGAACTGAGAATCATGGAGTCGGAACAGAGATGAGTCAAGAGGAAAAAACAGCAGCGAGTCAGTGGACAGAGGAGAGGACAGCATCTGTCTTGTAGAGGTGTAGGCACCTGGAGGACTTTTAGCTACTCAACTGCACCTGAGTCCTCAACAAGCCTTATGATATGAATACCAAGACTAACAATAACTACCAGTCTCTGCACTCTTGCTACATGTTAAGGACTGCTTAACACTGCTTAACTCTAGGAATTTTTGAAATATCAACTCTTATCGAACAACATGGTGGTGGTGATGATGATGATGATGACGGAGTCGAAGCACAAACAAGGCAAAGAACATGGCAAGAATCTGAACTTACATGAGGGCTCAGGAGTTCATGCATCAACACAGTAAACCTCTCCCTTAATGCCTGCCCTGGCTTTCCTGTCCCCTTTATTGCCCATCCTTACAAGAAAACCCCTCAATAAAAAAGTCTGCCCTAAAGCCTGAACTTTGCTTTCCTATTTTTCTAGGTTCTACTCAGTCTGTATTTTATTGATAAAGACATATTTACTAATTCAGGAACCACTTCATGCTTCCTATGTGCCAGGGGCTGTGAGGAGCTTTGGAAATGATAAAATGCCTTAGCCCTGTTCTGGTCGTCATGAAGCTTTGTGCTGAGTCAGGAAACACTTGGCCTGAGACAGCTGTGCAAGGGGGCATACATAACCCAGTGTTTATATTCTCAGGTAACACTCCCATGACCTGATGAGTGATGCATGCTGCAGCCTAGCTTTGTAAATATTTGCTTTGCACAGCAGTGTATTATATCTTGAGCTCACGGAGCCAATCATTTCTAAAAGGGACTTTTAAAAATTCACATAAGGCTAGGGCTTTAGCTCAGTGGTAGAACATTCACCCACCATATGTGAGGCTCCAGGTCCAAACCCTGGCATCACGATAAACAAACAAACAAACAAACCCCCAAACCAAAAACCAAAAAGCCTTGCCAAAGGGTAGCAGATGTGGTGCAAAAGGCTTTGTTGGAGGTCCTTCTTCCTAGGATGTGGGGTCAGGGTGAGGTTAAGGGTGACTGAAATGTCCTACTAAAGCTGGCTGGATTAGTTCTGAAAAAGGATGCACCTGAAGATGATGCTGCAGGGTCCCATGGGCATTTAAGAGCCATGGTGAGCCCTGGCAAGGTGTCCTGAGGGGAGACACACAGGGGTTTCCTTCTTCCACCAGCTCACTGTGGCATTTAATCCTGGATTCCCACTGCCCCAAACAGTTATTGCCAGGTGTCTGCAGCTCTTGCAAGCTGGTGTTACCAGACAGCAGGCATCATATCCTCCTGGCTTTCCACCTCTCCAGGGCACTCAGAATAATGCCTTTGACAAGCCTCTGATACTTTTTGTTTTCTTTCCCGAATTATAAGAGTAGCCCGAGTCCTCTCTGTAAAATGGTGAACACGGTAAATTTTTACAGGATAAATTACTACAGTAGTGATGGGAAGCAATGAACATTGATTTTTTTTTTTTTTTGAGACAGGGTCTCATGAGGCCCAGTCTAACCTTGAACTTGCTATGTAGCCCAGAGTGGCCTTGAATTTGCTATCTAGCCCAGGCTGGCCTTAAACTTGCTATGTAGCCCAGGATGGCCTTGAACTCCTGATCTTCCTGCTTCTTCTACCTTCCAAACACTGTGACTATAGGCATTAGCCACCACACACATTGCTAACTTTTGAGAGTATTTTTCTCTAGTTTTATATCCGTCTCAAATATGTTAAAGTTAGTAGTATCCTGTATGTAGCTCTGAAGTATCGCTTGCCACAAAAGCTTCCTAGTTTTTGTTATTTTAAAAAATATTTTTTATGTTTATTTTATGTGTATGAGTGTTTTATCTTCATGTGTATATGTGCACCACGTATGTGCAGTACTCATGGAGACCAGAAGAGGAAGTTAGAAGCCCTAGAAGTGGCATTACAGGCAGTTGTGAGCTGTCAAGTAGGTGCTGGGAGTTAAATCTGGGTCCTCTGCAAGAGCAGCCAGTGCTCTTAACCACTGAGCCATCTCTCCAGTGCCCTCTTTGTTATTCTTTCATTTACCTAAATGTTCTTTGAAAACATGATTTTATTTAACATTCTCCTATTGTCACTCACTTAGCTCTTTTACTTTATAATTTATGCTGAAGCTAATATGCTTCTATAGCCTGGGTGTGGTGGCACACACCTTTAATCCCAGCCCTCAGGANGCAGAGGAAGGAGGATTTCTGTGAGTTTGAGGCTACCCTGATCTACATAGCAAGTTCCAGGTTAGCCAGGGCTACATAGTGAGTGAGACCCTGTTTGGAAAAAAAAAATGCCTATATACAAACTTGTGCACAGCTAGTATTTTGCTATAAAATAAATGATAGACACAGAGGCACCAGATCAGAGTTGGAACAATTTTAACTCACTTAATGCAAATGACCCATTGGGAAAGCTTACACTCCCTCCTCCCTCTCTCTGCCCACATAAAATGAATGTTCCACTCACCATATCCTTGTTAAAACAAGGAAATCTTTACCCTAATTTGATTTCTTCAATGGGTCAGAATAGTGACTCATACATTTTAACTCCATGTTCATATATAATATACCAGGAGAGTTTATAGTATTAAGAACCAATCCACTAAGACTGGAAGTTTCCAACTTCAGGACCCTAGAAGCCTTAAGATGCTTTAGAAGCCACTGAGTAAATCAGTTATCTTAGTGTGTGAATGAAGTAAGCACACTCAGAGAGGTTCGATGGCCTAGGCAAGGCACCAAAATTGGAACATAAGTCTAGGTTCAGGCTCCATGAGTCATTTCTTGAGTCCAGGTTGGTGCTTTAAGCTAACAGAAGCCACAATCCACTGTCAGCAAAATAAAGAGAAAGATTGTACCCGGATGTATTTGCAGAAGAAGTTAGTATTGCTCTAAATTCTATTTTGTCTTCATGTACAAAACCAGAAAGGATTCTTTTATAGGCAAAAGTAAATATTAACATCCTAAATTATACTCTATTCTCAAGATCCCTCTTGAATTTACAGAAGTTTTTTTTTTTTTTGCACCATTAAAACAGCCAGCATTTACCCACCATCCTCTCATCTAGGCTGTATTTACTGACTTCACACAATGACCAGTACCTGTATGATGTACTGAGGTAGGAGGGGAGACTACCAAGGCAAGAAATGAGAGACTCGCTCTAGAGAGAGGTGGGCAAGAAGGCGTGTGAGCACATCAGAGCATGTTTGACTGGGCAGTGACAGGATGGCTTCATGGAGGAACTGCAGCTATGCTTGAAGGAGGCAGAGAAACCCCGGGTAGAAAGAGAGGAGCATTGAACAGCTGCTGCCAGATACGACTAACCACAACAGCCCAGGAGAAAGCCTTAGTGCAAGGTGAAGCTGAAGAGGTGTCCGGGGCCAGGCAGTGTTCAGAAATTTGGACCTATGCCTAGAACTGCTGGGGAATCCATGAACGCTATTTAGGCAATGGAACCATGGTCATTTTCAAGCTCACTCTAGTGGCAGTGTGGGAAAGGACTAGAAACTTTGAAAATAGGAGGCTTATCTGAATTGGTCCAGACAGGCTTTGCTTGTCTCACTTGGGGTGGGATGTGGGAAATATAAGGGATGTACCTAGGCAATACTTAATAGTACAAAATAACACAGCAGAGACTTATTGCATGCGGGAGCCATCAATCAGAACCGTAAAAAAAGGCATGGACGGGGCAAGCTTTCACACGAGAAGGATTGTGCACACGAGCTTGAGATCCAGCGAGTTATCAGGTGTGTGCAGAAAACCAACAGAACCACAAACCCAGAGATCAAGGGAGTGGCGAGCATAGCCACAGATAAACACAGTCCGGTTACAGTCACAACCCTCCCACAAGAGGGTGCTCTCTGTTGTCTGCACATGGGGAGAGAGGTAGACCAGCACTCTCCATGAGAAGATATGCTGAGCAATCTACAACTTGCAATTTCTCATAGCTATATTTCAAAAGATGACACAAACAACTTCAACTATAAAATTTATGTAACTTAAGATATCTAAAATATCATTTTAATGCTAAAGTAATTTTTTTTCTTCTTTAATTTTTAAGGTTAACATACAAAGTAACGGGTTTCATCATGAGGTTTATGCAGGTGGGTTGTCATACTTGGTTCTCATTCATTCCCTGCATCACTGGTCTCCCTCTCGTAAAAGATCTCCGATATTCTCTTTGTACTAAGCCTTCAAATGCCAGGTGTCTTTTCTGCTCTAGCACAGTCTGTCTGAACATGACCTGGCCACACCCAATACAGCCATGACACTGGATTTTATAGAATGAGACACAGGTTGGTCNGAGGATAGTGGTGTTTACAACTAATTGATCACAACCAGTTACAGAATGAGACACTACCCTTTGGCGACTTCAGCACCAACAAGACACTTGGCCTTGGAATTTGTGGAATTAAATTAAATGGAATTGAATTTTGCTGATGAGAGAACAGTAAGGAAGCCTGTTGGGCCCCCAAGTCACTGCCCACCCCCGCCTTCTACTCTAGAAGGGAAGACAAAGGGGACAATGTACATCTTACTGGAAGTTTGGGAGGCAAAGACACAGGGAGAGTCCTTCCCTCTAAACCGGGCTTCATGGGTTATAAAATACCATGATAGAACCTCATTAAACTTAGATCCACAGTGTCTAACTGATTAGCTCTCATTTTTATTATTATTAATTATGTGAATGTATGTGCATCTGTGTGCAGGTGTGTAAACATAATAAGTGCAGGTGGCCAAAGAGGACAGAGGTGTTGGATCCTTCTGGAGCTAGACTTACAGAGGTGGTTGTGAGCTGCTGGGAATCAAACCCAGGTCTTCTGGAAGAGCAGTACTTGCTCTTAACCACTGAGCCACCTCTCCAGCACCTCAACTGATTATCTCTCACTGTTTATATAGGTATAGTTTCTTGATAATTTCTTAAGGTGGTGGTTTCCCAACTTCAGGTTTATTTACAATGAGCTTCATAATTTTGTGATCATTTCACACTACCAAAATGATAGTCATGCCTTACACAGTGACATTTCAGCCAGTGACAAGACCACTGAAATGATGATGGTCCTGTCAGATATTGCTTAGTGCAATCTCATTTTGTATAAGTGTACTCTGTGATGTCAGCACAATGATGGAACCACCCACAATGCATTTCTAAGACTGTCTCCCTCTTTATGAAGTGATNTATAGCTATACTTTGCTTAATGTTTTTATTACTTTCGCTAATCTAAAAANAAAATCTAAGTACATATTTGGGTGCCATCTTAATAAAATGTAAAACTATATCTGTCTTAGTTAGGGTTTCTATTGCTGTGTAGAGACACCATGACCATGGCTACTCTTATAAAGGAAAACATATAGTTGGGGTGGCTTACAGTTTTGGAGTTTTAGTCAGTTATTGTCATGGCGAGAAGCATGGTGACATGCAGGTAGGCCTGGTGCTGGAGAAGAAACTGAGAGTGGTGGTTTACAACCACTACTAGAACTACATCTTGATCTGGAGGCAGTAGGAGACCATGTACCACACTAGGCCTAAGGAGCATATACAACTTCAAAGCCCACCTCCACAGTAATACACTTCCTCCCCCAAGGCTACACCTACTTTAACAAGGCCACACCTCCTAATAGTGCCACTCCCTATGGGCAGAGTATTAAAACATATGAGTCTATGGGGCCATTACTATTCAAATCACCACAATATTCATGATTTTTTCTTAAATTTTGGTTTGGTTTTTTTTGAGACGGGGTCTTATGTAGCTAAGGATGAACTTGTGATTCTCCTGTCTCCACTTCCTGGGTTACGAGGGATTGCATACACGAATGGGCCACCACACCAAGCCTTGAATTTCATATGGCATTATGTTTTTCCCCTAAGGTATGTTTTAATTAATAATTATTTAAATAAAGAATTGCTTATCCATAGTTCTCAAAATCATCTTCTAAACCACCAACAGGGAGATCAAGACACACGGTCCAGGGAAGGAAGCGGGGCAGCTTGGGCAGACNCCATATTTACAGCAGGAGAGCTCGGAGGGGCGCACATCCTGACTCCCACATCAAGCCACATACACAGCTACTCGTTGTTCAGACTGGCATTTGCTGTGGTTGGCCAGCACTGGCTCCCACCAGCTGCCAGACATTTCAGATGTAAAGCCCCACCTGCAAGGGAATTAACACCTTCATATTAATCTTTCCGAGTTTTCAGAGTTGGTANGTTAGGGAATTCAGCTTTTATCTATAAATCTCATATGACAGAAACAGCTGTAGCAGCTACCAATGCCCTCCTAATATTTCTTCTTGTTAGCTGATTGATTTTCAATTTGATTTCTCCATAAGCCCCAGAGAACTGAGACATTTTGATGATGGAGTTTCATGGTATCAAAAGGTTGAAAACAAATTAGTTATACATTAATACATGTATGTCCTCATGCGTTNGATAACAAGACCTAGTGGACAGTCTATCATGTTCTANACTTCAAGTAGAAATGGCCATAAACAATAGATNAAAATGCCTGCAATCACAATATGCATCAATTAATCTACTGTTGTGTAACAAATTACCCCAGAACTGAGCACTTAAACCACGACCATTCCATTGTATCACAGCACCCATGGGGCAGGGATCTCACAGGGTCTAACTGTGTGCCTCTGGCTGAGTATCTATCACGGGCTACAGCCAAGGTGTCAGCCTCAGCTATAATCTCATCTGAAGGTTTGACCAAGGGAGAAACTGCTTCCAAGCTTACATACAGACAACATACAGTGTCTCTGCCCACCCCACCCCAACCCCCCCTCTCTCCCCGAGCTGTTGGCAAAATGCCTCCCCTGACTCAGGGGCATTTAGTTCTCTCTACAGGGCAGCTCAAGACATTGTGGTTGGCTTCCCTCAGAGTGAGCGAGAGCCCCAAGATGGAAGCAGAAGTCGTCTCTTTGTAACTTGATCTTAGAAGGGCATCTTCTCTGTTGTACTTCCTTCACCAAGGTNAATCAGGAAATCCTTTCCACACGGGCAGTGCAGCTACACCAACAAGCACTGTTCCATCACAGGCTGCGGGTCTGAATGAGGGGTTTTATATAAGGGTGCGAATTTCACGGGCTTGGGATCACAGGACACCGTCTTATAAGCAGCCTGCTACCTAGTGACATAAAACATCTATAATTTTCTGTAGGAGATGATGTCACAAGGGCCCCTAATTCTAACACAGTTTTCTGGATATATTCACAAAGGAAATACAAAATTTCTCCTAAGGGCTAGTAAAGACAAAGAAGTCCTACTTTCTTTTTCACTCTTTGCATTTTTATTTTATGTGTATGAGTGTTTTGCCTGCATGTATGTCTGTGCACCACATGCATGCCTGGTGCTCATGGAAGAAGGCATTGGATTCCTTGAAACTGGAGTTATAAACAGTTGTGAGCCACCCTGTGGGGGCTGGGACTCAAACCCAGGTCCTCTTCAAGTATTAAGTGCCCTTAACCACTGAGCCATCCCTCCAGCCCAGAAGCACTATTTCTTTATCCAGCTCATAGATTTCAGGTGGAAATAGGAAGTAATCACTGTATCTTACACCATCTAAAAACCAGTTGGGTGCTTTGGGGATGGACACAAAGATTCCTCACACATCCCTGGAATCCACCATCTGGGTTTATTAATAAGTGTTCGTGCTTTTTAAAAAAGTGTGGTTTGTTGTCCACTCAGAAATATGTCCAACTTTGAAAACTTCAACCCTAACCCTTGTACCGGAAAAAGGTCAATGTCGTCTGGCTCCAGTAAGTGAGTAGTACTGGAGACCAGTTTGTAGTGAGCCTTTACCTGCTCCGGCAGGTGGTCATCGTGAGCTCTAGGAGCAAACAAACCCTGGTTTGAATCTTTCTAAGAAAAGTGGAAAACAAGTAGAGGTAGAGAGAAACGTTTTCCTGCAGAATTCTAATCTTTTAAAAACTTGGGCCACTAAAACAGGAATCTAAATTATGTCTGGGGGGGATGGGGGGCTCTTCACCTCTGTTGTCTTCATAGTCCTGACAGCTGTAGCCACCACTNTCCTAGTGAGTGTGGACTAGCCTGGGCTGCTATTGAAGAAGCAGTGCACAGAACCAGTCAACTAGAGATGCAATTGCACATTTCAATTTTACTCTCCTAGACCCTAGTGGAAATTTCTCCTCGCTTGCTCACAGAAATGCTTTGTTTCATTTCCTCAGGGTAGGACAGAGGCTACATACAACACATTTCATTACTGGACTGTGTCTAGTGTTGGAACTAGGTCCCAGAACAGTGCCTGGCACTGGTTTTTCAGCTGTGGAATAACAGAAGTCTCTGGGACTCTGTGGTTCGCTCAGGCAACAGAAGGTGTGGACAATTCACTCACTAGTTTTGAAAAAGCATCTTGGTTGTTTAATAACGCGTATTTCTGCGTCAGGGCAAACAAGAACAAATACCAACAATGGTGAACATTGCTCCTCCTAATGTCCCCTTGGGAGGCTTCATGGAAGGAATGGAGTCCAGTTCTCTTCCCAGAGCCCTGTTTCAAGGCCAGAGCCTCTGGGTCCTGGACTACTTCCAAGGCTTGCAGGCCTCTCACTCAGCTCTCTCTCAGCCATTTGCCTGATGGGTACACCCATTTTTCAGTCATATTCGTATGCACAGACTGGGACACTGCTGCTGGCTAACATCAACTAAAGGCTTTTGTGGAAGAGAAGTCGGGTCTTTTGTGGGTCTGACTAGGCAGCACCTTTTTAGTCCACAGGTAACATTGCACCCAAGGTTTACATTGCCCATTGCTAACTGGGGCAGAGGACAAGGAAAACATGTTATGTGATCTTCCCANCTAAGAGCAATGACCTGAAATGTGTGGATTCCACATTATTTTAGGCTTNTCATGAAGATCCTTCTGCAAGATAACTGCGTGCATATGTAAAATTACAAAGGGCTATTTGAACTACCGAAATGCTCCAGTTGGTTTTACTTTATGNTTCTGGGAAGCGGATGGGAGCAGCTCTGGGCACACACACAGGCCTGTGGAATGCAGTCAAGTCACGGCCTCCCTGAGGCAATTTCCACCTCAGTAAACAAGACTCACCTGCCTNTTCTGCAGGCTGAAGGTGTAGAGAGAATTTACAGACAAGCTTGACCAAAGTTCTCCTGGTACTTTGATAGCAACAGTAAGAATTTAGAACTTGATCTGTTTCAGTGAAGAAATGCCAGTATCACTGCAGTGTACTAATTAAGGGCTAATTTTAAATAGTTATAAATAAATTTATAAATAATTTTAAATAAAATTTAAAAATTTAAAAATAAACAATTTTAAATAAAAAACTTATATGGATAAGTTGGTTTTGTTTGTTTGTTGAGACAAGGCCTGGCCATGTAGATAAGCTAGCTTCAAACTCACATTCTTGCTGGCATGGCCTCCCAAATGCTAGNATTATTGGTATGCACAACCTCACTGGGCTTCGTACAAACTGGTTAAAAACTGGTTAAAAAGCGAAGACGAAAAAGTAACTTTAGATGTCAAAATGTAAGTTAGCAGTTTAACTCAGAATTTATCCATGAGAACTCAGATCTCCCCAGATGATGTAATATACCGCCTTTCCCATAGAAAAATAACAAGATTACTACCTTAAACTTTGTAGAACTGCACAGTGTTTGTGACAAATGCAACTCCAATTACCTTTAATATAACATTTANATAAATGTTNAAGTTGTGGCCATCTGACACTTCTTTCTGTTGTTTCCACATCAGCAAAAGAAGGCTGGACTTGATCAGTCACTGCTTTTGCCAGTTTTGTTTTGTTTTGTTTAAAAAAAACAGCCTTTTGTTTCTTAAAACGAAAATTGTGGAATCAACTGGCAATTAAGTAGCAAAAGACNAGGCCTGAGACAAGAATGCTTTCTCCCTACTTACCCCGCAAAGCACCAACTCAGTCACAGAAACCCAACAATGCTCAAGACACCACACCAGTTCTTCCACCTTTTGTACAAGTGCTTCAGGAGTTACAGGTTGATTCAGGAGTGACCCTATATATTCTACTAAGAGCACTGAGAAAGACAAGTTTCTTTTAGAACCCTCTTTTAGGTATAAACATAAATACCCCATTCTCCACATAGACCTCAAACTCAATAAAAACCTGAACTTGTGATGTCGCCCACTCTCTAAATGTCCTGCCTGCCGCCTTCAGTTACTTTTGATGGTATTTCCATTTTTCCTGGGCTGTGGTCAAAGCTCTAGGAATCCTCCTCTCTCCGTCATATTATTTAACCCGTTAATCTTTTTTTTTTGGTTTTTCCAGACAGGGTTTCTCTGTGTAGCTTTGTGCCTTTCCTGGAACTCACTCGGTAGCCC
>LZPO01075885.1:420609-438443 GCA_001675575.1 Neotoma lepida
CTACATACAAAGCTAAGCATGAAGCAGCGTTTGTAATCCCAGTGCTGGAGAGGGAGGGAGAGACAGGAGGCTCACAGCCTGGCCAGCCTAGCCTACTTGGCAAGCCCAAAGTCTCTTGTCTCAAAAAGCAAGGTGGATAGGTGTCTGTCCCAAGGAACAGCTGCCAAAGTCGATCTTTGCCCTCTGCAAACATACACACATGTGCAACCCTCCACACACACACAAAAGAAGGAAGGAAGGAAGGAAGGAAGGAAGGAAGGAAGGAAGGAAGGAAGGAAGGAAGGAAGGAAGGCAGGCAGGCAGGCAAGCAGACCACTCAACTCTATTGTCCTCTGATCTAGAACAATGAATGACCCACGGATTTGAAGCTGGATCCCACATCAGATAGGGTGAAGAGTGGGCATGATTCCATTTGACCTGCTCTTGGGAGCATTTTTGTTTGTTTTGTTTTTGTCTTTTCCTGGGATGGAAAAGATGACCAGGAAGTCTTCCAGCAGAGGAATCACTGTGGCGGCTGACAATGTTACAGGCCTGATAGAAGGAGGGTGGGAAGGAATGGACTACTTCCCGTCCAGTCTACAAAGTATGGTGTTCTACAGTTGCTATGGAAAATTTCTTTCACATCTCCTCTCTGGCCTTGCCCTTTCAGTTCCCCCAAATGCTCTTCCTGTGGAGAGAACTGTGCAAAATTAGGGCTGAAATGGGCCCCAGGCCAATGATACTTCACAGCTCCCTCCACCCCACCCTACTGCCTGGGACTGGGTTGAGGACCTCCAGCTCAGAGGTGCGCCCTACCTTATCTGATAGAGCACTGAACTCCCCTCCATGCTCTGAGGATCCCTAAGCCATCGTTCTACGGGCGCAAGGGTGTTTTATAGCCGTCTTGTTGGTCTGGGCCAATAGGCGCCATCTTGGTCCTGGCTGGTGCTGGTGGGGAGACCTCCATAAGCTGCCTGAGCCTCCCCTAGGAAAGGCTTCAAGCTCCATCCTGGAGTCTGGCAAGAATTCACCATTTACTGGCCTCTCCAGCCCCGAGGCCTACAGGGTCACAACTTCCTGAGTCCAAGCCCTTAGCAGCTGGGTTTGAGATACAGTTCTTTCTGCAGGAAGGAAGAGGTCATTTCCCGCTCGTCCCTGCCCCATCACTGAACTCTGCTATGAATCGAGCCAACTTAACGCCAACCTCCTAAACAACTAATTGAACCAGAGGGAGATAGGAAACTGTGTGGCTCCACCAAGTTTATTTGGAGGACCCAGAACACTGTTGTTGGACTGGTATGATGGCTAGTGGGGAAAGGGATTCACAGCCTGAGTTCAATCCCCAGGACTCATATAGTAGAAGAGGAGAGATTCCCAAAAGCTATCCTTTGACCTCCAACTACATACCATGCTCTGCATGAGCTTGAGGGGCCACAGCAGCCCCATGGCTAGGCTTCTCCTGGCCCCAGCCTCCACTAGGCCTGAGTTTCAATTTAGTTTCAGTTTCGGTTTCTGCACCCTGTTAGGTTTTGGTTTCTGTACCCTGTTAAGGCAGGAAGAGGGGCCCCAGCCAATCAGGTTCAGGATGACCTCAATCCCTCCTGGCTGCCTATAAAAGAAGCCAGCTAACTCNGGTCAGGGTTGCAGCCATTTTGTTGTCTGGCTGGCAGACCTCAGCATGCTGCAGTAAACAACACTCTTGCTGATTGCATACATGAGTGGTGGTCTTTGTTTTTTGGGGTGTTCTGCGGGCCATAACAAGCTCACACACATACACACAAAATAAAAAATTTAAAATGTAAAAAAAAAGGACATTATTGTTACTGTATTATCATTATTTCTCCAAAAATGGTTATTGGAAATCTAAATAGGAATAATTCACTCCAATTTCTAAGACATTGGCAAAGTACAAGCGAGAGTACCCAGACCAAGAAGAAATTAGGAGATGGCTAACTCTTCCTTAGTTGATAAANTAAGTAAAATTTTGGTGTATTAAGTTTAGAATTTCACTGATATCCAATATAACTGAGAGGTGCTCAATTCCTTGACCTATATAATTGGCATCAACAGTTGCTAAGATTTCAATGTCCCAAGTTCTTATTAATAAGCCATTAAAAGCAGGTCAAGCCAAAATGATTGCTCTAGAACACACCATTCATCCAGCTAGTAGCTTTGAGCACTCTCTATGTGCTAAGCTCTTTGGCACTGGTGGGGGAGGGGTGAGAAGTTGTGATTCTGTGCCATCAAGTATTTCATCATCTAAAGGAGAGATAGGTACTCAACAGACTATGGAAGAAACTAAGGTATATGCTATGATGAAAGGCACCGGGAATGTTTGGATGGAGGACAGGCAAGCTAAAACATAAGGATGACGGGGAGCTTGCAAGGCAAGGAGGAGGAAGGAGTCCTCTACACAAAACATGGGGCTGGGTGTCCTATTATGAGCCTCTCCTGAAGCCACAGCTTAGTCAGGTCACCAGTTCTAGGCACTGCCCCAACTGGCAACCTGTTACAAGGGACTTCCCATCCCTACTGAGGAAGATTAGGTCGCTGCTCTTCTCTCCCTGCCCTTCTGCTGAGCCCCATCTTGAAGCTCAGAAGCGCCTGACTGCTATCCTTTCATTGCTAGACCCTGCACCTTCCCCATCACCAGGAACCTCCTGGGTTTTCCTCTGCACCTTTGTGTTACTAGGACCAGGGATGACAAGGAGACAAAGAGACTCTACTCCACTCTCTTGGGCATCTGAGATTAGAGGGAAACCACACATCAGTGCACANAGATGGAAACTTTCCATGCCCAACTGGAAGGCCTGTCGGGCCAGCACCAATCTTGAGATGTCAANAGCAGTGCTCAGTTCTGAGGTATCTCAGTATCTCAGGCTGAGATAGTCTGAGATNCAGGATATAGTCAGATAGTCAGACATCCAGGATAGTCTGAGCTGAGCCAAAACAGGAATGTGATGTCCCTCAGACAATAAGTAAAANTTGCAAGCAAGAGGCTCAACCAGCAATGGTCACAGCTACCAACCAACAGCAGGTCAGAACTCTCATGGCATTGCCCCATGTGGGTGTTCTTATCCACTCTCAGGAATCCCCACCATCACAGCAAACACCCCCCACATCACACACAGTCACCTGCATGTGGGGTCTGGGGCAGTAAAAAGCACTCATCAGGAAGCAATGACTTTTGAAGTGCCTATGAAGTACACATACAGAGAGATGCAGCAATACACTGACTTGTGGTGATATTTTATTTGTGAAACCTAATAAAATTTATCTGAGGATCAGAGGAAAAAGCCAGCCACTATATTAAACANAGAAGTCAGGCAATGGTAGCACACACCTTTAATCCTATCATTTGGGAGGNAGGGATCTGTCTGGATCTCTGTGAGTTCAAGACCACACTGGGAACAGAGCTAGGTGTGGTGGCACATGCCTTTAATCACAGCACTAGTTAACTATAGAGGTCTGGAGGTCTGTATAGACAGACAGGAAGTGATGTAGCTGGGTGGAGAGAGGAAATGAGATGGCAGAACAGAAAGGCATATAGGCGTGGGTATACAGGAAGTAGGTCTCTTTGGAGACTGAGGTGTCAGTGATGTGAGGTTGGCTTGTGGCTTGTCCTATTCCACTGATCTCTCAGTTTTTCACCCCAATATCTGGCTCTGAGTTTTTTATTTAATGAGGCCGTTTAGCAATTTGTCTACACGGNCTTGTCCAAGGAAGTCTGGAATGAGTGTTTCCTAGTTGGAGCTGAAGTGCTCCTTGAAGTGATGCATCTGTGTGTGGAAGATGATTTCAGGTTGTATGTTTGTGTGCAAAAACAAAGGTAAGTAAAAAAGGATGTGTGTATGCCTAATGAATATGATTTTGATTTTTACTGTGTATAACACAAAATCTGCCATGCCATGCATCTAGGTCAAGTCTCATCTCCACTAGTAATATTTTTAAAAAGTAATATTATGGACCAGGCATAGTTGTGCACACTTTTAATCCCAGCATTTGAGAGGCAGAGGCAGGAGAGTCTCTGTGAGTTCAANGCCAAGCCTAGTCTACATAGGAAGTTCCAGGCTAGCCAGGGTTACCTATCAAGANCCTGTCTCAAAAGTAAGTAATATTATAGCATACAGTATGTAACAATATAATACAATTATTAAATATTAGAAAAGTAATATTATGTAAAAGCCTCCTTGTCATAGGAAGATCATTGTTTTAGCTAATGTCTTTTCTTCAGGAAGTACACACTAAGTATAAATGGATATTTCTAGAAGCTGGCTAAAATCTACCTTGATCTTTACATATTATATATATACTACCCTAGCTCGGTGAGAAATGTGGTAGCATTGCTTCATTCCCTTATTTATTACTTAACAACAACAAAAAGGCACAACAAAAGCTCCAAGCTCATCAGATCTCTGGCTGACAGTTTACAGTATCAACCACGCTGTTAAGAAGGTCCTCATTCAGAACTATTNCTGAGTGGTCTGTCCCACCAGAGAGACCTGAACTTTTATCTTCCCCCAGATTCTTAACCCCTCCTTCTGCATAGTGAGGTACCACTGTCAAGTTCAATCTGACTCTTACACAACAAAGCTGAGGGAGTTTGTGTTCCTCCTCTACTGCCCTGTTGGCTTCATCACCACCTTTAACAAAGGTATCAATGGAATTGAGTCAATGAGCCAGGTGATAATCCAGTCTTCATCTGAGATCAGCATACATTTCTAGAGTCTGGACTATCTTGGAGGATTGGTGGGAGTGAAGGACCAGAAGCAGAGGGACCATGGGAAAAGAGAACATCTATCTGCCTGTAGGTATCAGCCCCAAAGACCCATGGCAGCTGGGTGAGCGCACAGGATGTGGCCCTATTCCTATCCCTCCAAGTAGTCAGAGTTAACGGAGACTCCAGCAGGGGAAGACAGGAGACTTGATGATGAGAATCTCTGCCCTCAGCATCTCCACCTCTACAGTAGTGATGAAGGATCCTGTCCCTGCAAGGCCACCTACCTATCTGCCCCCACTAACCAGAGTTCTAAGGCTGGACTGGAGAGNGAGCGCCTGGTTGGCTCTGAGGTGTAATTAACCTTGGGAGTAGCTATATTGGATTTTAGCCAGTGAGTTGTATAGGGAGAGACCTTTCTACCCACATTCCCTTGCTATAGAACACAGTTCAAACACNGAAATGTGCAAAACCTTGCATTTTCTTCACCACAATAGGACTTTGGCCTCAGTGCTCCTAGCAAACAGATGTTGTGTGTCTGATGTGGTCCAGATCTCTGTAGGCAGACATGTCAGTCTACCTGGCCTATAGCGTTGGCCTAGCATAAGGCCCTGGACTTACTTCAGTCCTGGCAGTTTGGCAGAATGGACAGACTTCTCTTTGGGGACACTGACGAGGAGGACAATTCAGCCTTACTCTGGGGACTCAGCCCTTAGAGAAGAGTCTGTATCTTAAACAAGANGTCCTTTATGAATCTTCCAAGCCTTTTAAGCAGTAATTAACATTAAAGATACAGTACCACTTTACTATGGTGTCTATCGACGACCCACAGAATTTCCTAATTTTTAATTCCAACTCCTGTTGCTGCCNTAATGAATATTTTTCCCCATCTGTGTCAGGTTAGTTACAAAATGCTGTTATTCTGGGCTACATAATGTTGGCCTGACCTACTCAAACACAAGAAATCTTACTGACTGATGTAGTTATTCTGTTCGTATAAATGACTNCAGTTGTACAGCTGTTTCTGATTAGCCAGTGTACTGCTGGAGTTCTATACAAATAATTTTATAANGAACTCAGCAAGTACAAGGACAGGGGAAGCGGAATCTGGTCTCACCTCCCAAGAAAATAAGCAGGAGTGGGGGGAGGGCCTTTCAGTAGCAATCCAGGTTTCAATTCCTATCTGCTATGATTCACTTTTTCCTTGTATGCAATTTCTGCAGAGCTTACAATGAATGTACTCAAGGAACCTTTGTCTTCAGAGTTTTGGATTCAAGAGGGAGACCTAATTAGCTCTGTAGGCTTCAAGCTCCTTAAGTATTCCCAACCTTGTATTTGGTAAGTTTCTGGTTTTCCCATTAAAACATTTATATTTCCTGAGACAGTGTCTTAAATAATATATGTTTAGACAGTGTCTTAAATAATATATGTTTAGAAGGAGAAAAATCAGGATTGAAAGGTCTCTACTTACTTTATTATAAATAGATATTAAGTGTTTTGTTTTAATTTAGCACCAGAACAATTAAGCTCTGTGAGCTTAGGCACAAGTTTTTCTTTTCTGGTTCTAAAAGACAAGCACATACACATTTAGGAAATTAAGAAAAAGATGGGGCAGGAATAATTCAAATGAGTGCTTTATTATTTTTTTAAAGGCAGAGATACTGACAAGGGTTCTTCAGAAGAGTCCCTTGAAACAAATCAGGAAAAGGAGATTAGAAGGTTTGGATTTCTAAAATGAATCGTGTGGCGAGAATGTGGGAAAACACATTTCAAACGGTGTTTGCTATTGAGACTGTGAACGACTATAACTTTTGGAAAGTAATACCACTTCAGGGACCAGCACCCAGAAACAAAAGCTTCTGTTTGTTAGCATGTTCAAATGCACACATGCAGGGCATGTTCTCAGGAGAACTACTGTTGCAGAAGAAAACTTCAAACAATATGAACAGGGAAATAAGTCACAGAATATTAACCGTTCATGTTGTAATTGAGTTTTTATCTGGAGAGAATGTCGATGATANTTTATTATGGTTCAAAAAACCATAGCCTGGAGCTGAGGGTGTAACTCATTGTGGATCACTTCCCTAGCCTTGTGTGAGGTCCTGGTTTTAATCCCTAGTGCTGTGAAAGAAAGAAAAAAGAGTCATAGTATGTAGAATGCCACTTTTAGTACTAGANGCTATTTATAAAAATGTGTTTATCAACAGTAACATAATAATAACAGTAACATAAGCAAGAAAAAAAGCATCAGCCAGCACTACTCACATTGATTATCTTTAGGAATGAGAATTTGAAAGAGGAGAAAACCAACTTTTTTATACATATTTCTTTCTGTCTTTTTACAAGTTATGTATGTGTGAGGTGTGTAGGGGTGTGTGGGGGTGCACACGCATGTGCGTGCATGCATGCACAGATGTTCGGACATGGGGAGGCCAGAAGGAGCCATCTATTCTCGGTCTCATTTTGGGGACAGGTTTCTCACTGAGCCTGAAGCTCACTGGTGGACTAGGCTGGTCCACCAGTGAGCTTCGGGAACCTGCCACCTCCACCAGGCAATGCTAGGGTTACAGGCATGCAAGGCTGTACCTGGCTTCAAACTCAGGTCCTCGTGCTCCACGGAGCCCTCTCTTCAGCCAGCAGGTACAGAGTAATTTTGTGACCTGAGCAAATTAAAACTATTATTTTCAAAAAGTGACAGCGCCACGTGTTCAGCTAAGACTACAGCACAAATGCTGAACGCCTGGCCTGTTGGTGAATAAAACTTCTCCCAAGCTCCATGGGGAAAAATGCATTGTTTTATCATAGCCAATGGAGGTGATCGATTAAAGAGTTCTTCCAGAAAGGAATTTTATGGTTAAAATAAGACTATAATGCTATACTCACAGCTCTTTAATTAGAGAGAGTACTTTCTTCTGATTCTAGTTCTGCATCAAAACAGATTAAGGGAAGAGGGGATTATATTGTCTAAAAAATGACCTCTTAGCTCTCAAGCCTTCTACCCTAACAAGCCCCATACACCCTCAACCTAATTTTTTGATTTGTCTCAGACAAAATGTGAATTTTGAAAATAAGCAATGCTAACACTAGGGAAAAGGACAGTGTGCGATTTTACTATAAAAATCCAGTATTATTTAAAATTGCCATTTTGGTTTTTCTCTTTGGTAAGGTATGCATGGTAATCAGATTCCAAGCTGTAAAGGACACACACAGGCCCTGTCTAAAGGAAACCACCTTTCTGCTTTTTAAAGTCTCTAAAAGGCCTTCAACTATTTTGCCTTTTTTTAGGTCCTCAAAAATATAATCAGGAATTCTGGCACATCTGGAAGCTTGTCCCAATGCTCCTCAGCTTGCGGTGAGATCCAAGACGAGAATGATTTGTTCTTTTCTTCCTTGTCACCACTCTAACCCCTTCGTGCTCAATCCCTTACTATCGGCCTTCCCAGCCCTTCCTGGAAGTCACACCCCCGGCCTGCCTAATGGCATACACATACTGGGGCTGTTGATGGGCTGTGGCCTGTCACAGAGAGGACTGTTTCCCTTCTCCTCTGTCCAGGGCTGAGCTGACTGCCTCCATTATTTAGCTACCCATCTCCACAACACATGACTATTGTGGTCAAGACACTGCTCTTACTGTTTACATTCTCAGAGAGTAAATAGCTAGGGTACACGTTTTCTTAAGACCATCAAGGTTCTCTGCAATGCAAATCTATTCTGCTGGGGGAGGGGATACCCCAGGTGTCCTGAGCATTATTTGATGGCTAATGTCACACTTCAACATTGTTAGCACTCTGAGTCAGTCCTGCTTCTTTGACGCTGGCAGGTCTGACTTCCTTATTCAACANATCTCTTGCACATATCAACAAGAAAATGCTTGNGGTGTTTCAGAAAAGGGCTGAGGTCATTGGAAATACAAGTGGCTGAAAAACAAGGAATTCAACCAGTTGCCCATTGGCCTATGTGGGGTCAGGAGTAAATGTGGCATGTATACTGCCACAGCATAAACGGCTGGTTGTGTGGGCATCATTAGCAAAAGCTAACAGTGAGCTGATCGTCACTGACTAGCAGTGGACACTTATGAGTGAGTGTGATCAACCAATAGGGAACTAATTAAAAACATCCCAACTTCANTGAGGACAGAGAGTGTAAGAAGAGGAATGATGGACACACATTGGGAGAGAAGACAGACGGACTGCACATATTTAAAGTGGCAAGCTTTGCTTACTAGAGACTATAAACATTTTAACACAGAGAGACATATCTAAAGGAGCACGTATTGTGTGCGTAAGAACAATTAAAAATATGTAAAGCTTTGACTTAAAGTTATCATTGACTGCACTAGCCCAGAAAACTGGACCTCAACTTCCCACTTCTTGCACCACTTCCTTCCTGCTACAGGCACCATTTCCCTGACAGAACTGGCCATGGCCCAAGTTCAAAGGAGTCAGTGGCAGGGGAGGCTGTGTCCTTCAACTTCTCTCTCAGGCTCCCATCTCTTCTCAGCCATGCGCTGAGGCTTCACACCCANGGGAAGAGAAGCAGATACGGGCATCGCTGCAGGGGTTCTGGACTCAGTCCTCGCCTCACAAGCACAGGAATGAGGCCATGGATCACAGAAAGTGAGTGGAGAACTTCAGTAACTGAAAGAAAAAGCTCTCAACGGATGAGAGGGGGACCTGAAAATGGAGGGCCAAGAAGACTCTCGGCGGGGGGGGGGGGTTAATACATTGAAAGCTTTTATACAAAAAGTAGCTTTGACTGATCTGAAGGTGAGCCCACTAGGCTGGACAGAGCTCTCGACTGGGTCTGGGGTCTGTCCGCCACCTTTCCCCCTTTTCAGGAGTCACTAAGAATGGGAGGAAGTAGGCTGGCCTTGTTTCCTAAAATAACTTGTATTCCAGGGCTTTTCTTAGCCTAGGTTTGTACTGGGGTCCCCAGGCCTGGGGCTTAACTGCTGGATGCTCCACAGGATGATCCTGGCTGCTGGCCTGTGTCATCTCAAGAGCATACTCCGTAAGGAGTCAGGGTTCTTTGTCCCTATTTACCTCATTTTGGGGGTCTATCCACCTGCTGTCTCTAGTAGTATTAGAGCAGAGAACCTCTCAGGTTCTCCACTAGTGGTCACCCCCTTCACTCCAAGAGCACAAACCCTACGCATTATCAGAGCTATTTCCTATTTTGGACATGTAAAGATACCCTACAGTTAAGGTCACCCATGGGGATAAATAGGAATGTCACTTTATACAGATCATTCATGGTAAAAGTTCAGTTTTAAGTTGAAACGTGTTTCCCAGCATCTTAAAAATCAGAGTTTTCTGCAAAACAAGGATCTGTTTTGACTTCACATGGAAGTTATTCACCTCAACTCTGACTGACAGAGTGAGAAATCTACCACCACTTAATGGCCATTAACAAATGAACTACCATTTCGGGGGAGTAACTATAAAAACGGATGTTTTTAAAAGGTGGTTGCTTTGAAGACCCTGCGGTCTAATGCAGGAGAAAAGACAACTGACTGCAGTACAGGACGGGGCAGAAATCAAGCACAGGCAGGCCCAAGCTAACAGTGACAGAAGCTGACTGAGAGGAACAAGCCAAGAGAGCAGGGCGCATCTCCAGTGTGCAGGAGTGAGTTCTGACACTGNGAGCCACGCTTACCACAGTTACTGAAGAGATGTGTGCGGAGTGATACCNCCCACTCACTTAGCTCGGCTCTTACAGAAGAGTAGCAAAGTCTGTTATCTCTGTCCTTGTAAGGATTTGTGACCAAGGTGAAAAGTCTGGAGAATTCACCATGCACATGAAGAGAAGGAAGGGGAAGGTGATGGAAAGGCNTTCAGNTGGGGATGGAAGCAGAGTTTAGCTNAAGCCCAGAANGGGAGAGTAGTGCAGAATAAAGCTGGTGACAGTTATGAGTTAAAGGTGCAGGGTTTGGGAGAAGACTGCCCAGGTCTGAATACTAACCCTGACACTAGCTATGCAGCTTCGCCTCAGGCGCCACATAAACAGAAATCTCACAGGGTTGATGAGTATTAAATGAATCAGCTAAGGGACACGTGAGTGGTGACNTTAAAGGAAGAGGGAAGGAAGAAGAGACAAGNGGGGGAGGAAAAAAGAAAGGGCGGGCTGGAGGGGCTGAAGAGATGGCTCAGCACCCACATGGTGGCTCGAAACCNTCTGGAACTCAAGTTCCATGGGATCCAACATGCTCCGTGGGCCTCCAAGGACACCTGCATTCGTGTGGTGCACAGGCATACATTTCTCCAGCCCCTNGATTGTTTGATTTTTAAGCTGGGCCCAATCACTGAAAGATTTGAAGAATTTCACTCACTTAAATTAATATCNTTGGGCCTAACAGCAGTTCAGTGATAGTCTTACCTAGCATGCCCAAAGCCCTGCGTTCAAATCTCAGCACCGCAAAAAGAAAAGCAAAGTTTAAACTAATGTAACTGAGAGATTAAGGGGAATCAAAAGAAGAAATGAGTTATACTAATAAAAAAGGTTTATTCAAAGAGGAAAAATACATTTACAGTAAACAACATTAAAATGTTACACAGTGACACATTTTTATGTGAATCATGGCAATCAAAGCCACAGTACAAAAATTGTAGATAATTACATCTCCTGTTAATCTCACCTGTATTCTTTCACTGAGTAGCAAAGCTTATTGCTTTTGAAGNCTCAATAAGTATTTGTGACCAATGCACAACTCTGTAATGCCGACTGTGCTTCCACAAGATCCTTGGCCACAAGAAGCAACGGGATCCTAACCACTAGGCTTGGGTTCCATACCTGAGATCAAAGCTCCTTGGCCTGAGGCAGGCAGTCTAGTACACTGGTTATTCTCCACTCCTGTGGAAGGAGGCTACCATGTGACTACCACAACATGACAGCCAATATTTCCTGGTGCCAAGGGGCTAAGAACGTGATNCTAGCCGCCTTTGCATTCTCTGTCCTTAACCTGTCCTCAAAACCTCAGCAGAGAAGACTCTACTGAGTGTGCAGATAGTGCAGCACCTAGACACCAAGATTATTCTCCTCCTTAGGGATACATGGTAGATACGAAACATGTGATAGACCGTGGGCAGCCAAGCGATTGTTTCTATGTTAATGCATACAAAAAGCAGCTCCTATATGCAGGCTATTTTGTTGTGTACTCACTAGTACGGATCATAATGACAACAGCCCACAATGCCAACAGCATCGTTCATTGTATACAACCTGCTAAGCATACCATGCACATGACCACATATGAGCCTCATAGCAATCCTCTGGGTAGAGACTGTTGCTCTCACTTTAGGGGTAAAGAGAAAAAGACCTTGTCAGACAGAGTACTTAGAGCAGATGCAAGATCCAGTAGACTTCNTGGTCCATGCAGGAACCATGAACTGCACTTGGCACACGCTGCATCACCTGGGGGGCTCTCAAAAAATGAAACCTCTAAGACTAGAGACTCATGCANGTAATCCCAGTATCCGAGAGGCAGAAGGAGGACGACTGGCCCAAATTCAAGGCCAGCCTGGTCTATATTGCAGGTTCCAGGCCAGCCACGGTTACCTATCAAGACCCTGTCATAAACAAAACAAAACAAAATGTACACTCCTCACTCCACACTCACAGAATTAGGCCTTTGTAAGCTTCCAGTCACACATGGCTCAGGACTAGGCTACTCCACACTAATTCACACGTTAGCTGATAATACTACTTAACTAACTGAAGGGATCCTCTGAGTTTTTATTATTCACAAGTATACATGAGTCAGAGTTAGTGATCTCAACCTGACTATAATTCCCACGGAGTGAAGAGCGACTACATTTGTTAGGGCTGGGCAGTGCTATGAGGCTCCATGAGGAAGTCCTTTGTCCCAGGGAAGTGAAACCAGGAGTGTTTCTCAACGGAAGCAGCGACAGTAGGACAGAATATGAATGTGCCTATTACTCTTTCCACGGCAAGCACATAGAAAATGATAAATAATTGCCAAGGGGACAAACCAGTGATGGACTGAGTCCCACCAGCTGGAAGTAATTTCACTCCTTGAAATCTTTTAGTATGTGTTCTGTACCCTTTTCCACATTTGCCTTGCAGTCCTGCTGTTTCAAAACAAGCTTGTCCATGCTGCTGGGGAGCATCCAGGTACAAGCCCTTCCTGCTAAGTTCCCCTCTACCAACAGACAGCATGATTCAATCTTCCAGCAGAGACTCTCAGTGCTCAAAGAGCAGCCAGCTTGATTCCAACTGCGACCTAATTGGCATCCGTAGGGCCCGTGGTCTGACTACGTGGGTTGCTGGAAACCAGATGCAGAGGGCCCTCTGTGTGGAAATCACTGGAAATCTAGTAGACTCCATTGGAGGACAGGCCCCTGGAAGGTCGCAGCTCTGGGAGATAGATTGCCAGGTTCTTAGAGACAAAGGCAACCAATAAANATGTTCTCATGTTACTTTTATTCTTTTGGTTTCACTGTGCGAAGTGCACATCCTTAAAATTACAACTGTAGTTAGGAACACACTTAGATATCCAAGACAGTGACAAAAACCCAGTAACACAACCATTCATGAAAGCTGGCTCACGGCTGACCAGAGCACCTTGACAAAGTCAGTTTAAAAGACACAGGGACACCACCTTCTCTTCACCACCAATCCTCCTGCAGCTCCTTTTTGCTCCTGTGTCTTGGCGTGACACGATGCATAGTGGCTGAGGTATCCTTGTGTCAAACTGCTTCTTGCTGTTTCATATCCCGATATCCTACTATATCCTCATACCCTGTAGCTGAAAAACTGTCAAGATTACCAACCCATTCATTTTTGAATGAGGCTCGAGTCACATGGTAAATCTAAGGGCACTAGGAAGTAGCTAAAGACACAGCAGAAAACGCATGAAATGAACAAGTGAGGGAAGATGCCAGTCCTTTCAGCTGGAAATAACTTCATTCGCCCTAAATGTCCCAGAATTTGATCTTACCTTGCTTTCGAATCTCTTTGCTCTCCATCACATAACCTAAAAGAGCTCCGGATCTAACCACNGTCTCCCCGCGATGCCGCTATGGCAGGGTTCGGGTAGGTACCAGGGAAGACGCTGGTGTTGCTGAGCAAGAACATTTGCAAAGCCTTGTCTGCCACTTCAGCCCACAATGGTCACTCACAGATGCGTGTATGAGCTATACACTGCAACACCCCTCTGTCTCTGAGAGACTCAATCTTGTGAATGATAACTGGCAGGTAACTAGTATAGAAGGCAGTGTCCTGAGCACTGGAAGATACAGAGTGCTGAGAGTTTATGCAAAATTTTCTCTCTTTAAGAAGTCAAAAGATGATTTACAAACTGAAACAAAATGTCTTTATTTATCCATTACTGAAATAAGCATCTTTGAGGAGGCAAAATCTATCTATTTGGAGTCATACTCCAAATGAAACTGCAGTATTCAAACTGTATGGAAAGTGTTAAAAGAAAACCTACCTAGGCTGCACACATGTCCACGGTCCCTGTGGTTCCCCGAGGCTGTGCAGCCCAGCACAGGAATTGCAGAGAGAGGTGAAGAGCAAGGAAGATCCAAGACAGACTGGCAGTTTTCAAAGAAAGATCAAACCTGTTCACTCCAGACAACCCGAGGGGCTAGGAGCCCAGAGCCCAGGGGTGAATATTCCTTGGAGATTCAGCAGGACCTAGTCAAGTCAGGTTCCACACAGACACACCTTTTGTTAATCTGAGTTCAAAGTCTAGCCACAAACTGAGGATCTGGGTCATCCCTATTGGATTTCCCTTACAGTAGCAAGTTTAACAGTTCTTCCTTTTAAAAGGAAAGCATGCCAAAGTAGGGGGTGCGAGACTGAAGGGAAGCTGTCCGAGACTTGGGGAGAGGCCCCGGGCGCAAAGCCCTGACCTGAGCTGGCCGCACTTCCAGGAGCAGGCACAGGCACCTAAAGCGCGCACAGACTTGGGGATCCTGCTGCCTGGGAGCTTTGAAGGGGAAGCCAAGTTCTGGGTTCCACACGCTCCAAAGTCACCCGCCCTCGGCGGAGCTTGGGGCTGCAGATGCGGCGCCCTGGCACCGCGGGGAAACCGCGGTTAGATCCGGTCCCGATCGCGGACGGCCCCCCGGTCTGTGCAGCCCAGCAGCGCTCAGCAGGGAGCGCGGCGTCCAGAGCTCCGGGCGGCCACCGCCCCTTCCTCCCGCGCGGGCGGTACCGCGGGCCCGAGCGGGGATCGCGCCCCTCGGCGCCGGGGACGCGGCCGCGACATCCCGCCCGTCCGCCCCCCACCCCAACTCCGTGGACCCCTCGTCCTGCGTGGCGGGGCGCGGCTCCCTTACCGCACGGCGGCTGCGGGCGGCTCCTCGGCCCCGCGGCGCGCGGGGCATTTTTTTCTGGAAAACTTCTCTCTGGGGCCGCAGGGCTGAGCCGGGGCGGGCAGGAAAAGCGCTCCGCGCCGGGAGGCTGCGACCATCCGGGAACTTCGCCGAGATGTGAGCCCTCCCCCTCGGCCCGCGTCCTCCCCCTACGGCCCCCGCCACACGCGGACGCCCAGGCCGCCGCTGGCCCTTCGCCCTTCGCCCTCGCCGCGCCCTGCCCGCCGTGGCCGGCGACACCGCAGCCCGGGCTGGGCTTGTCCCGGGGTGGAGGCCGAGGGGCCCGGACCGGCGTGCGCCCAGGAGTCCGACCTGGAAGGGGGATCCAACCGAGGGCGCTGTCCCTAGAGACCTCCCCGGCCTCCGGGTAGAGTCCTCTCCTCCCACCACAGGGAAAGCCTTTCCCCCTCATCTCCTCTCAGCTCCCAAACCAGAGGGCCCCGCTTTGAGAAACTTAAAAGTTCCAATTCACGTAAAAGTTGGATTTTAAAAAGGAGTGGAGCCCTCTGAGGCCCAAGGGCAACGAGCGTCCCATTGCCCACCGACTGGGAGTGCACTGCTCTTCCCATGNTAAGATGCCAATCNGTTGGGATGCTTGGAGTCTTTCCCACCGACATCTGAAAACATGGAAAGACTAGGGGCGAGTGTAAAGAGAAAACCGATGCCCTTCCACAGGACTCTCGCCCGTTAACAAAACCACCACCATCAGGCCTCAAAGTTAACACGAGGATGACACATTAGAAGATGTACATTTGAAAAGATAAAGACAAATTATGGTCAGTATAATAAGTTACAATATAAGAACCATATTGTAAAAATACCAAGATGATGTAGCTCTCTGAGGAAAGGCAGCAAAGCTTCGAGAAGGCGCACTTCAGAATTCGGCATCTAGGATGCGGAGCCCTTGGCTTCAGTATTTCTGTGCTGCACTATTCCCATGTGTGCATTCAATCTTGACATGCTTCTGGCAGATGCGATAATCCCGGAAAGACAGTGACATGGGCCAACTCTCCTAATCTATTGGCTTTTTTGGTAGGGGGTCTCTAAATACACTGACCTTTTGTTTGTCTGTTTGTTTTGTTTTGTTGTTTTTTAGTTCTCACCATGAATTCCAGGCTGGGTACAAACTTCCACAGTTAGCTGTATTCATCTAAGGTTCATTCTACATTTGCCTTTTATTTATGTATTTATTTAGTGTGTATAAGTGTTTTGCCTACAAATATGTCTGTGCATCGTGTGCATGCTTGGTGCCACAGAGGCCGTAAGACNGAGTGGGATCCCCTGAGAACAGAGTTNCAGACTGTTGGGAGCCTCCAAGTAGATGCTGGGAATNCAGCTAAGGTCCTCTGTAAGAGCAGCAAGTGCTCTTAACCGCTGAGCTATTTCTTCAGCTCTGGCCACCGTTCTTGACGTTGAGTTTGGATCTTTTCCTGTGTTGGCAGTGTGTGGTGAATATTCTCTCTTGTTGCCAACCACACAGGGAATCCATGAGGAGGGTAAACAATACTCTGAGGTGTGCCCTCACTAAGCAGTGGTNGTGACTAGGTAGGTTTATTAAGTACGTGGTACTTAATATAGAGATGGTAGCCTCAAATGCCAGAAAAGGGAGCTCACCTGCCTCCCTGAATTCTCACAGGAGCCTTGTGAAATAGTCATCTGCCTCTATTTTACACACCAGAATAGTACCTCAGGAAGCTTGGCTAACCTGCCCAAGATCTCTCAGCATGTGAACTTCTAAATCCAGGTTATTATGACACTAAAACCTTTGCTTCGGCCACCGTGCTGTAAGTCTCTTGTCTTCCTGTGTTCCACCTCTGAGCCTCTACTAGCACAAATGACCTGAATTAAGATTCCTTGATGCCAAGCGANAAAAGAAAAACATATTGTTACATGCATTAGTAAAGAATTGTTGGTGTCCCAGCAGATCTGGTTAAAGGCTCTGTGGGAGCTCAGGAGTAGCTGGACGTTTCTCCGGTCCTGCCTGACCCTGTGATTGGGATGAATCTCTCCCACTCGTGTCCCACAGCTGTTTGGTCCCAAGTAATCACACAGAGGCTTATATTATTTACAAACTGTATGGCCTATGGGTCAGGCTTCTTGCTAGCTAGCTCTTATAACTTAACCCATTTCTATTAATCTATATGTCTTGCTGTAGGCCAATGCAGCTTTATTTATCAACCAATCAGAGCAACACATATTCACAGTGCACAGAAAGATATCCCACAGCACTCGGGTTCGGTCTTCTGGGTTCATGTAGGAAGGATGTGGAACACTAGGTGAACTGAGCACCATGCTAGGCTAGGGGATGCGCAGAGGATCAAGATATGGTGGGGAGGACAGTGTCTGCAGGCTTCTTGGTACCATGCGAGGGCTCAGCATATTTGATCTATCCAAAACTCAGGACTGTGCTCCTGAGAGCTGATTAGTTTACTAACTGACACTACACCTTATTCCAAAAAACTACCAAAAAACCTTCAGACAGAGTTGAATATGGTAATATTTAAACCTTTAGGATAGCACATTCAGCAAATATTTTCACTCTATCTTTTTTTTTCTTTCCTAAAAATATGTGCTTATTTTAAACAATTTGGACAGTTGATAAACATAAAACACAGAAAGTGAAAGTCACCTACAATCCTATCTAGAAATAACTATTGGTGATTTTCCATGTTTTTCCTGTGAACTTTTATTACTTTTTTAATCAGCAAATAGGTATGAAGGTCTAACTCAGTGGTCAAGTGCTTGTCTAGGATACATAAGATCCTGAGCTTGATTCCCCACCTAAACACACACACACA
>LZPO01075885.1:468059-479477 GCA_001675575.1 Neotoma lepida
TCAGATTTCAGTTTTTCTGCTTCTAGCTAGAGTAGAGCTTAACTTTCCCCCAAATTCACATTTTTTTTTTGCATGCACACATATACACACACACTTTTTTTTTTAAGTTTAAAGTTACCTAATTTCCTTCTACTGTTTCCTGTGTCCACATCAAATGCTTTGTCTTTGGGGGAGTCTGGTAGACAGGTTTTCCTAGTAGGTATGAAACTGTATGTCTAAATAAAGGACTCTCTGTGCTTCAAAAATAACAATTAGTAGGGTTGGAGAGATGCCTCTGTGGTTAAGAACACTGGCTGCTCTTCCAGAGGACCTGGGTTCAGTTCCCAGGTTCNACATGGTGGCTCACAACCATCTGTAATTCCAGTTCCAGGGAATCCAATGCCCTCTTCTGACCTTCATGGNTACCAGGCATGTGTGTGGTGTACAGACATACATGCAGGCAAAGCACCCATACATGTACGATTTTTTTTAAAGAGAAGGAAACAAAAACAATTAGCAATGTCAACACAACAGAAAGCCTTGAGTATCCAAGCAAAACACTCCAAGGAGTCATTCAGAAATGAACACTTTGTTTGAAGGATCACTTTTATTTACTACAAAGGGTTCACTCTTTAGGAAGACCCATGGGGTTGAAGGCAGAAGCAGAGGGGAAACACTCCAAGACCATGCAGTGTAAACAANCATCACTACCATTAACAGGACATGTAGAACACTGCATGTTTGGTAAGTGTGGAAGTATTAAAGAACTTCCTCTTTCCCATCTTCCCCAGCGCTGGCTAGGGCTGGGGCAGAGGTCGGCTCAACCTCANCTTCTGTTCACCCTTGCTGATGTAACTCGATGAGCCGGCCTGCAAACACAGCCAGTGTCCCGATGAGACATACCAGCATAAAGACTCCAAGGAGAATGTGGTCCATCACCATGGCAACATACTTCCATTCCTCAGATGCCTAGGAGGGAAGAGGGCATTAGACAGGATCCCTTAAGGTGGGACACAGGCTCATAGCATCCCCTACTGGCCTGGCCTTCAATATGTAAATCTCCAAGCCTTAAACTCGAGGCTGATATTATGATCTTTAGTTTTTGTGTAATTATTTTACACCAAAATGAGTTACTAAAGTGGTGAAAGGGGTAGTCAACACAGCACATCTAAGGCCAGTAACTCAATGCTCAGATCAAACCCACCTGTCACACTCATGCGTTTGATCATTTAAACCCAGAGGTGTGGACTTGAAGGCACAAAGCTTACGTTATTGGACTCCTGGTCTGACTTCATGGTCTCTGCGATGTACTTAACACCCTCGATGGCACTTTTCACCTCGGGGTGCTTGATCAGTGGAGAGTGGAAGCCCATGGGTGGAGGCCCCNGCTTCCCGGAAATGTCAGAGATATCTATATCTTCTGTGAAAATCTTTTTCTCTTGTTTATCTCTGGAGGGTCTTTTCATTGTGGAGAAAAACATAATGTTTGGGATAGTGTCGATAAAAACCTAACATAAAAAAGAAATCCACGGCATGAGACTTCTTGTCAACACTTCAAGAACCACTGTCTTTAAATTAGCCATGTAATCTTGGGCAAATCTCTCAGCATCCCTAGTCCTCACCCTCCTTGAACTTAAAACCAAAGGACTGCAAACAGGTCAAGGACAATACATCCCTTGGCTGTGAGCTACAGCTATGATTCTGTAATGTGAGCAGTTTGCCACTGGAGGGAGCCTGTGTGCAGCCACCAATGCTGCATTACCACCAATGCTGCATTACCGGACTCCTCAGGCAACAGAACCATCCTGACCATGTGTTTTCAGGACCAAAAATTAAGTCACACAGAATAACTCGACTGTTTTCTTCTGGTTTTGTTCCTAATGTTAAGTATACAGAGTCATCTAACAGGGACAGTTAGTGTCCTCCAGAAAGCCTACACGGTAAGCCATTATTACTGACACTAATGCCATACAGCTTAGTATCTGTATGATGTTTATCAAAAATGGACATATTTGGCTGGGTGGTACAGTGCTTGTCAATAACGTTCAGGGTCCTGAGTTCAATCCCCAGCATGACACAAAATTAACTGATTAAAATAAAGACATATGTGAGGTATTAATACATTTTCAGTTCAATAATATAATATTTGAGAGCACAGTCCTCATACGAGGGCCCTCTCCTCTCTCTCCTCATCCTTATTCTATTCTCAACTGATAATTATTTACCAGTGAAAATAAGCATGTCTGTTCACAAACTGGGGAACACACCAATAGAAATCTTAAGAATGTCCTTGCCTGGTGTGGTGGTGCACTCCTTTAATCCTGACACTCAGGAGGCAGAGATAGATGGATCTCTGTGAGTTTGAGGCCAGCCTGGTCTACAGAGTTTCAGGATAGCCAGGGCTACACACAGAGAAACTCTGTTTCAGAAAACAAAACAAAACAAAAACCCAAAACAAAACAAAACAAACAACAACAACAACAAAGGATGTCCAAATGATAAGACAGGAGTCTGTTAATTTCTAACCAGAGATTCCATAAGTTTGAGTGGGTTTTATTCATTTTACTTTTCTTTTGTCTCTGGGAAGGCTGCATGAGCTGTCCTCACAAAAACTGCTCCAGGAAGGTCTTTCAGTCCCAAGTATTCCAGGTGTTAACTAGGACTTGGTTGTTGTCACCGAAGGGGAGACCNGTGAGTCTCCGCACTCACCTTCCGCACCCACTCAGGCATGGTGTGGGTGCTGGGCGAACGGTGGTGGGTGTTGATGACAATGACGGTGATGATGATGGACGCGATGACGAACACCATGGTGAACAACATGTATTTCCCGATCAAAGGCACAGCGCTGGAGGTGGAAGGGATCAGCTCCACAATGACCAGAAGGAACACAGTGAGGGACAATAAGACAGAGATACTCAGTGTCATCTTCTCCCCTGGAGAGACAAAGGAAGAAATGCAATGCCCTGGAACCCCGTGACTTCAGAATGTGACTGTATTTGGATCTGTATTTGGAGATAATTACAGCAAAATGAGAGTGAGGGGTTACCGGTGTCACNGTACGGGGAACTGTGGACACAGACATGCACATGTGAGGACCTGGAGAAGGTGTCCATGCTAGGCCAGGAGATTGGCCTCAGAATAGACAAAGCCTGTCGGCTCCCTCCTCTCAACTTGAGCCTTCAGAGCTATGAAAACCCAAGCTGCTGGTGTTTCAAGCCCCATCTGTGGCATTCCNTCAAGGCAATCCTTGTACACTCATCCGAGGGGAAGGAATGTGACCGGCATGTTCTCGAAGGATAATTCTGGGAATTTCTTTCCTGTGTGACCGAAGTGTCTTTACTGACGGCATCAAGTGGCCACTGTTTCCATCACAGGTTGCCAAGCAGCAAATGGCGACTTCNTTCCATGCCCTAGACTCTTCCTTTTGGTTGGGACTCAGGAAAACAAGAGAGATTCTGGGTTGGCANGCTAGACTCATGGTGGAAGTTGGACTAAACCTCAGTACTGGTCTTTTTGTTAGCCAGCAGATGGCTGGGCAGTCCAGAAACACGTTTCTCTCAGTATAAAGCAAGCTGCAAAGCCAAANTGGACAAAAGACAAAATCTGCCATTGAGGCGTTGTCCTCAGCATGCCCAGGGACTCCTGACCTCCCTGCCTTCTCTCACTTTCATCTAGAANGTTTGTTTCTCACTCATTTAGCAGTTTCTTTTTTTCATAGTAGGGATCCCCCTAAGCCCCCGTCTTTTCCCTGCAAGCCCCAAGTCTCAGGAGTCCTGGCTGGGCAGGCAGCAGGAAGGTCAGGTGGGGTGCTATAGAAAACCTCGGGCTGCTCTTGTTGGGGTCCCTGGTGGGGGGGTCTCTCATACTGCCCTGCTGTTATTATAGACCTCTTCATAGCCTTCCAGATGGTAGACGTACAGTCAGCCTTCTGTATCTGCAGATTTTGCAAGAATTCAACCAAACTCGTATTGGAAATATTCAGAAAAATTAAATTATATCTATATTGAACACATGCAGATTTTTCTGCCACTATCCCCCAGACAATACAGTATGATAATTATTTGTGTAGCTTTTACAGCATCTCAAGAAATAGTTTTAAGTATCAAATGTTGTGCAGAAGTGCCATGTGACTACGATGCCATTTTACATGAAGGACTTGAGCATCCTTAGATTTCAGGACCTGTGGGCATCCTGTAACTGGTCTCTGGTGGATACTAAGGAATGACTAAAAGAAGATCAGAGTAAAAGCATGGAATCCTCAATTCTACCCCCAGAAGAAGACGTCAGAATCATAAACATTATATTATCAAGTTATTTACCATTTCTTATCTAATAATACTACTGTTTAGCCATGTACTAAGTAGTCATAACTATTTCATTATANAGTCATAATTCAGCATTTATGGATGCTAATTCGTTTCCGTGTTGCTCTAGCAGTGTTTTCTCTACTCGCTTTCAGAAGTTTCATTTGGTTGGGAAGTTGGAAATATTTATTTGCACTTATTTGTTCAAAAAGAAATATGGGAGGTGAGAGATGGCTCAACAGTCAAGAGCACTGGCTGCTTCATCCCCAGCTTCCACATGCAGCTCACAACCTGTCTCTTATACACATCTAGATGTGTATAAGAGACAGCACACATACATGTAGGCAAAATGCTCATACACATTAAAATAAATAAGTAGAAATATGGGGGTGTGGGGGGCTGCAGAGATAGCTAAATGGTCAAGAGCACTTGTTGCTCTTCCAGAGAACCTGAGTTTGATTCCTAGCTACGAGCTCTGCTCAAATCACACAGCCAACTCAGCAACTGTCCGTCTGCACCCTGTCCACCGCAAAGATGATTTGGGTCCCTGTGCCTCTGTCAGCATACAGTTATTCCTGGCTACCCCTAAAATAGCAGCATGAGCTCCATAGCAGCTGTAGTCATGGCAACCGCACTCACCTGAGTCTGTGGGCAGGTAGAACACCAGGCTNGTTAAAAAGGAGAAGAGCAGGCAGGGAATGATGACATTGACGATGAAGTAGAGGGGCAGGCGTTGCACGACGAAGTGGTAGGTGATGTCCAGGTAGGGAGTGTTGGGGCAGCAGGAGTAAAACACCCAGTGCTTCCATCCCCGGGCTTCCTTGATTACCCACTCCCCACTCTCCATGAAGTTACTCAGGTCCGGCTGGTCACTTTCCTGAGAAACAGAATAAGGTTTGCAGAACCCCGCTACACCACCCTGAGGAGGGTCAGGGACATAGCAACCATATCCCAGTAGGAGGGTTACTTCCCCAAGAGGGATGTTGGGCCCCCTATTTTGGGATAATAGGTTTATTTCCTATAGCATGCATTATATAATAAGTTAGGGTTATTCATTTTGGCTCTACATTCAAATCTCCAGGAAACTATNAAACACTGATACCTGAGCCCCACTCAAGACTCATTCATCAGAATTCTTGAGACAACACATAGCAAAGGGAAGTCGTACTTAGATCCCCCAGGCAGTGCATTAAGGACCTTGACATGCAATTGAAAGGCATACAACTAGATGCTTCTCTAGTTCAGAGTGGTGCCTGGAGNCTGTGATTGCCGGGAGGCTGAGCTGGATACCTGGGTGGCCTTATTCCTGAAACCAGCTTNATCCTGAGAGGTCACCACTTACCGGGTTGATCGCCACCACAGAGCCATCATAGGTCCAGGTACCCAGTTTCATGCTGCAGTTCTGCTCATCAAAGGGAAAATGGGTGACAATGATCTCACAGTAGCTTTTAAAGATGGCTGGAGGTGTCCAGGTGATGTGGCCGGTGTAGTCCAGGAGCACCTTGGTGAATTTGACGATGGCAAAGTCGCCATCTGCACTACGGTTGGGATAAGAGAGGAAAATGGCTCCAGCATTGCATTCTAATCTATGGCAGATTTCTCTTATACTAAGACTCACTGCGGTAATGGTCAAAAAAACACACATTCCTAAGCNCGAGTCAAGTGTGGTGGTGTGTTCCTGTGATTACAGCACTCCAGAGGCTGNGGCAGGTGGATTAAAGCTCCTCAGTCTGGGCTCCATAACAAGACCTACTCTATCGATCAGTAAGTGAACCAATGAAAGAAAGACTATAGATTCCTGAGCATGAAGCAAGTCCCAAGTCAGAGGAAGAATGTGAGTATCCACAGGCTTCAAGGACTAACAGGTGNCATGGGCCCATTGCACCTCAGCTTTCCTTTCCAATCCCCAGACACTTGGAATGTGAGCCTCCATCTGTGTGCTTGGAGAATTGACTGGAAAACCTGGAAATTTAAAATAAAACACTCCTAACAGCTGAATACTGTGGGGAGGACTGGTGCCCTTCTGAGGGCTGTTTAGAACTTGGTGGGCAGGTCACAAACTCAGATGCCTCTGGCCAGCAGGGGAGGGGCCACTGTAGTTGAGAGAGAAGGGCACAGAGCCAGCCCCTCCCCTCAAATGTGGCCTTCATCACCAGGCTGCCCAGGAAAGCCACATGAGTTTGAAAACCCAACATGGCCACATAGCTGGATCCCCTCTCAGAAGCTGGAAACGTAGACCTTTAAAAACTAAAACNAAACCACTTCCTCTGGTTCTGAGGATTCAATATAAGGGTTTCACGCGTTAGACAAATCCTCTACCACTGAGCTGAGTCATAGCCATGGAGGTGCTCCTTATGAGACTGTGGAGAGGGCCAGAGCTGTCGTGGTGTTCTCACTAAAGAGAAGACATTGCGTCCATCAGCATCTCTACACAGAAAGGTACCGCCAGCAATGGGGAATTTGGGTCAAGCTGGAATTCCAGCTNTAGCTGGGCGGCGTGTGGTAGAAGCTAGGAGGGCCACCAGAGGGCATCATTTTCATCCACCGCCGNGACCATTNCCAGGAACATCTGCTGGGAAACACAGCTCTCACAGCCGCGGTTTGTGTGGNTTCAGACTGCAAATCCTCTAGCTGATTGCGCATGCTCCTGCTCCTGCCTTGGAAGGATGCTCTTTGAAATGAATATTCCCTGACAAATGAAGGGCATATGATAATGAACGTGTCATTAAGCCAAGTGTTTTGAATCACATTATAATTTCACAACACGCAGTCTGTTGCAGGGCCTCGTGGATGGCAACGCAGGCATCCGGGTATTGGTGCTGGGATGGCGTTCCAGACGTGATGAATAAGACCCCCGGGAGTTGAGACCCATTTGGTGGCAGGGCGGGGGAGGGCGGCGGGGGGAGCGGTATTTGATTCCAAGGAACTCAGAGATGGAAGTCCAGGTGACTCGGATGGTTGCCACACGCCCCACTGCGGCTCTCCGGGATTAATGTCCCCACCCACAGCCCTGATTCAATTTGGCTCCCATAATTGTTTCTATTCATAACATGGGACGCCATATGGCACCCCTCGCCTGTCAACGTGGCTCTGATTTTAAGGGTTATTTAATGCAAACGGTGGGGAAATGCATGTGGCAGTCCTTCCGAGGGGACACTTGGCCCACCCTTCATGGCTTTGCTTACTTGTTATAGAGAACGACATCCGGCCGCCAGATCTTTTCCGAGGGGATGTGAATTTTTTTCACTCCGCCATAGTCATCTGGATTCCATTTCAAGTTGTAATCTACCCATTGCTAGAAAGGGAGACATTTCCCTAATTAGAACGCAGGATCGACATCCTATCTAGAGTGATCCAGAGTCCCCATGGGCCGGCAAGCTTTAAGAACGCAATGTCACCGGCGGATTTGAATTTCGGTGGAATTCACTCCTGCAAGTGCTAGCCCATACTTACAGGCCCTTAGTTGTATCTTTACAGAGGAATTAAGTTAAAATGAGGTCATTAGGGTAAGCCTCAGTCCAGCATCCTTATAAAAAGAGGAAATTTAAACACACACACACACACACACACACACACACACACTACACACACACATATACACACACACACCAAATACACGGAGAGAATGTTTAGTGAACATGACAACAGCTATCGACAAGTCTAGTAGGAAGTTCTGGAATAGATTCCCCCTCACAGTCCTCAGAAAGAACCAACTCCAATGACACATTAACTTTGGAACATCTGGCCTCCAGAACAGAGCAATGATAAATTCCTGTTGTTGAAGGCTTCTAGTTTGTATTCCTTGGCTATAGCCTCCCTAGCAGATGAATCCACACGGAGAGGAATAAACATGAACNGNGAACTNAAATCAAACAGGATATCAGGATATCCCAGATATGCATGCTCCCACCATCCCAAGGGACCTACTTTCAACATTTTGGTATTTGATCCTACTTCCTAGATTGAGTTCATTTGGGCCCAGGTTTGATTTTAGGTGAATAAGAGCAACTTAAGTGCAATTGCGTGGTCGCATTACCTGCTTCAGACGAACATTGGTTGTCACAATCTGATTGACTTCATCCTGAAAATAGAGAAGCCCCCTCTTTAGGGCATGTATATGGAAGCCACGAGGAGAGGGTCCGGTGTGAAGGTGGGTGACACACGGTGGGTGCCGCAAGGAGCCCCCAGCACTTCTCTTACCACATTGATGAGCTGGATCAACTGTAGGCCCACGGTGACCTGCACAATCTCACGGTGGTCCTCCACTGGCCGTACCACACTGCTATAGTCTTCAAATAGCTTTGCCACCAGACGAGTCTCATGTTCAGAGCCCAGGACAAGGCCAGCTGGGCATCAAATGACACATATTTTGTTAGACACTGTTTCCCTTCTTGTACACGCTCTCACAGGCATAGCCAGCTAATGAAAGGCACGCAGAGCCCCTGTCAAAGCCACATCTGAGTCCCCTCCCCAAACACAGTTGCTGGTGTGGTCCCTTAACCAGAAACAGTTGGGTAGGACAACACATGTTCTCTCAATAAGTGACCTTACTTAATGCAGCCCCTGGCCATATTGCATTTGCCAGGAGACTACACAGAATAAAAAACCGTAGAAAGGCTAGCACAGTTGTTTTAGAGTCCAGTGTGGTATAGGACNACCTTGCACTGGCTGGCCTCCTATCTCAGGATGCCATAACAGTTTAAAGTGGAGGCTGGTTTACAATGAACAAAAAGGAAAGTAATAAGTGTTGGTGAAGTTATGGAAAACTTGAAACCNCACACACTGTTGGTGAGAATATAATATGTTGAGTTCCTCAACAATCTAAATCCATAGTTACCATATGATCCAGCAAGTTCACTCCTGGGTGTACACCCAAAAGAATNACTGAACTGCGTATAATACTTAGATGGTGTCATTAACCAATAAGAAGATGGATAAATCGTGGTATATTCAAACATTGGAATATTATTGAGTCATAAAAAGAGAATGAAGTGAGGACCCTGTTGCAACATGGATACCCCTTAATAACATTAAGCTAGTGCAAAAAGTCAGATATCAAGGGTACATGCTGTATGAGACATCTGGAACAGTAAATCCATAGAAGTGGAAAGACAGGTGGGTTCCTCCTGACTGGGAGAACAGTGCCACTTAATGGGATCAGAGTGTGTTTTGGAGACAATGAAAGAGTTCCAGAACTAGGTAATAGCAATATTATCACTGAACTGTGTACTTTAAATGCTTAAAATAGCCAAATTTACGTAATATGTGTTTTATCTCAATTTTTACAAAGCACTTCTGATAGAACCATGTACCAATTAAAACAGATTTAAAAAATAAATAAATAAAACCAACCCCCCCTGTGCTTTGATGACTTGGGTAGGACTTCTACTCAGAACACAGTTCCTTTCTTGGTTCTACCAGGTACCACCCCTGAGGCTTGCTAAGGCAAGCTGACTGTTCTGACCTGACCTTCAGAAGGTGNAGGACTTGCCCAAGGTCATTCAGCTAGCAGAACCCTCACATTCCTTGTGGTAATCCCGTATCAACTCCTAATTTTATGAGTGTGGTGTGATCTGGCTACAACCTCCCAACTGCATATACCCTCAGCCCTAGGAGAAAATCCCTTCCAAATACATCATGTGCCTTATAAAGATCTCCATGACTCCAGGCTGACAAGGACTGGGGCTGCCTACCCAGGAGCAGACACACAATCCGTTTACCCTATTCACGTAACCAGATATTCCCTTTCTGAAGGCTGTTGCTGAGGCCCACCATAACTTCTCCATGGGCCAAGACAACTTTAGCTATTGAATGAATGAGGTTCCCTCTTCGTGCAGTAGTGTTAATTCTCACTTAGAGCTGGATCTTTATGAAGTGACTAANGCTATACGAAGAATTAGTATATTAAATCCTATGAACGTCTGGAATCCTCCTGAATCATTATAATGGTTCAGCTGGTGACCCCTCCCCACCCCCAGCTTCACAGATGAGAACTCTGAGGTTCAGTTGGTAGCTAGGCCCTCCCAGGTCCCCTCCTAGTGAGAGACAGGATTATAAACAGGCAGTTTATTTCTTTTCTAAAGGTAAAGANTAATCTCCATTTAGATTTGAACCTTTCAGCNTAGTTTAACCCCCCTTCACTGTGACCCTCGTGGACCCTGACCTAGTCCACATCTCACTTCTAGCTTCCTGAGTTTTCTGAACCTCAAAACATCCAACAGTATCTAAGAGGCCCAACAAACAGGACTTTCTCATGAAACTCCCTCAAACTGTTGGCAAGCTGATGACCTCAAGAGGGGGTGTTGTGTAAGACACTTTTTTGCACAGGAGGAACACACTAGAAAGCAGTGGATAGAGCAGTGGGTCAGCGTTAAGTCCCAGGAAAGCTATGAGTCCGGCCTAATAGTTCACTAAGAAGGGGAGAATTGGGTGAGCATGCCAGAGGCACTTAGCTCCTGCCCTAGCCNGTGGCAAGGGGCCTTGTTCCCTCCACAGGGAATATCCACCCCATTCTCTCTTTCTTAGATCAATTTCAACGGGCAAGGTGAGGAGATGAAAACCCCACCCCCAACACACAGTGTTTATAGAAACCTTACTGTAGCCCATTGCCAGGAAACAGCCCACAGGACCATCAGTAACAGAATGAGTAAGCAAGCAGATGTGAAAGAATTTTACAAGACTCCAAGGAGGAATTCTGCGACCCCCTTCCCAGTTACAATATGGCTTGGAGAGCTGGAGTCCACACATGCTTGTAAAAGGCTTTCATTAAAAAGGCTGGTTATAAACAGAAAACAAAGCAGGTCAATATTGCCCTGTTTTAGTCAAATCACATTGATACTTCTTAGCCAAGTCACATTGATACTCTTTATTCCAATGGTGGTGACATTGCTAACTCACCACACATCAGCTGAACCGCTGCTGCATGCAGACATTGTTTTAGNAATGTTACGATATTTGAAGATGTGTAGCAGGCTTTCTCAAATCATGACATGAAGACCTGTTATTAGCCGTGAATGCTCAGCCTTATCTTAGGCTTGTCCCACTGATTCTTAAACTTATTTTAACCTGTTTCTCTTCATCTGTGTTTTGCCTCCAGGCTTTTACCTTTCTTTCATTCTGTATGTCCTATTTCCAT
>LZPO01075885.1:479493-500689 GCA_001675575.1 Neotoma lepida
TTTACCTTTCTTTCATTCTGTATGTCCTACTTGCACTGCTCCCTCTGTGTCTGGCTAGCTGTTGGCCTCTCTTTCTCCCTTGTTCTCTTTCCCCCTTCTCTCTCTCTCTCCCTTCTCCCCCCTCTTCCTCTCTCCCCCCTCTCCCTTTCTCCTAGATTCCTTCTTCTACTTATTCTCTCTCCCTGCCAGATACCTCAGGCAGGCACCTGAAAGAGCAACACATCTTTAGATAGCTTATTTACATAATTACATAAACAAATGTAACACATCTTTACATAGTTAAAGCAATATTCCACAATAAAGGTGAACCTCTTCTCTCTCTTCACACGGTGACTGACATTTGCATTTACATAAATAACTGTGAACACATTGGAAAGCCATGTGTCCTAAGAAGGGTGGCAGTGGGACTCTTGGGTGGAAGACAGGCGAAGGTCTCCATAAAAGGAGCTGTGTAAACAGAACAGCCACTGCNGTGTGTTCAGTGAGCACTGAGGGAGTGGCCCTGACAGGAATGAATGAGAATTTTGCCCACAGAAGACTGATGCTAAGAAGATGAATTCAGCCATAAGTTCAAAGTATGTTTTCTATATCATGTGGGTCTTATCTGTATTCTACGTGTGAGACTGTGTGTATTTGCACGTGTGTGTATATGCAAGTACATATAGGTATGTGTACATGTATGTAGAGGTCAGAGGACAGCCTTGGATGTCATTTCTCAGGGATCCATCTCTTTTTGGAGACAGAGTCTCTCGTCAGCCTAAAATTTACCAGGCAGGCTAGGCTGGATGACCAGTAAGCCACAGGGATCTGTCTGCCTTCCCTTCCCCAGTGCTGGGATTATAGACATGTGCCACCATGCTTGGCTTTTTAAATCTGGGTTCTGGGGACTGAACTAAGGTCCTGTGTTTGTAAGGCCAGTGCTTCCCTCACTGAGCCATCCCCACCAGCCCAGTTAGCATTCGTACACAGGGAACTGGCCCCTGGTTTTGACAGAAGGAATTCTCAACTGCAGTGAGTCACTATAGGTAAATCTTTTTCCAATCTCACACNGTGTCTCTACCTGGGTGACTTCAGGTTGTTTTAGGTTTGTGAATGGGACAAACCAAGTTTCTAAGTGATCACATTTCAGGATTTATGTCTTGTCATCATCACACGTCAGTTCACATCTTTTAACTTTGGTTTCCTTACCGATGAAAAATTTAGGCTGTTGGGCTGCATTTTATAATTCTAAATTTCTGTTTCTTTTCTTTCTTTTTTTGTTTTGTTTTTTGTTTTTTGAGACAGGGTTTCTCTGTGTAGTCCTGGCTGTACTGGAACTTGCTTTGTAGACCACGCTGGCCTCGAACTCACAGAGATCTGCCTGCCTCAGGCTCCCAAGTGCTGGGGGATTAAAGGTGTGCGCCACCACACCCGGCTATAATTTCTAAATTACTGTGGACTACTGTCACATCTTTTGCATGACTCCAGAAAAGGACTTGACTGGGGCAGTGAGGGNATTATGAAAGAAACACAGACAGACACACAGACACAGAAAAGCTGGGGTCAGATGGCTGGTCCCTCAGTTGGAAAAACCATATTTCCCCGGAAGCTCAACATGTTTATTATATAGATTGAACAGGGTGGAGTGGTTATTGGGTACAGTTAAACAAGGAGACAGGGTTTGTGTATACAGTTGGAACAAGGGGACAAGGTTAGCTATCTCAGTGGAAGCAGCGCTGTAGGGAGCAGTCTTCAGGCCATAATATCCAGCGGGGAGAAAACTATGGTAGACATTTTCTGTACACATTTTCAATATTCANACATGGACCAGANGAAGGCTTTGCCGTTTCCCTCTGAGCCTTACTGTAGGGAGAAAGCTTTCCTATTCCTCCATGGGTCTGAGGCTCTGGGGTGCTTGAACTTCACCCCTTCAGGGCTTCCTCAGTTTCCCACAGGCTACACATGGGAGTCAATACAGGAAACTTCAGGTTTGATCAAAATAAACAACACATACTTCTCTGAAGAGCTGTGCAGGAATTTGCTGTCCTAAGAGATCTTGTAGGTATTTTTTAGAAGCNTATCACTTAAGAATTTTCACTGAGGAGGCTGGAGAAATGGCTCAGAAGTTAAGGACACTTGTTGCTCTTGCAGAGGACCTAAGCTCTGTTCCCAGTGCCCACAGGATAGCCCATGACTATGTAATTCCAGTTCCAAGGAATCTGATGCCCTCTTCTGACCTCTGTAGTCACCAGGCACACATGTGGTGCACATACATCTTTTAAATTTTTTAGAAATGAATTTTCACTGAGTGTAGCGTTTGCAAACACATGTGTATACATACTGAACCCGATTTGGTTGAATCAATTTCAAATGCCACAGGATTTAATTGATCTGAGTTTAGATATTTTCCCTAACTTTGCTATTGAAAAAAAAAATATATATATATATGCATCCGCTCTTTGCTCTTGCCTGGAAGGCCTGTGTTTATGAGAGCAAAATTAGAGCAGGGGAGCTGCAGGCTGTTGGCCACCTTACACCTCTGCAGGATGATATCACCAGTAAACATCCATCGGAAGCAATCAACACACATCTCCTGTTTCCCTCTACCGGAAGTCTGGGGCTCAGGATAGCGTTTCAGCGGCTGTGATACGACACATTCCAGAGCAGAGAGTAGGTCAAGGGCTGTGCAAAGTTTCACAAGTCCAACTCAAACTAAAACCCACNTATTAGTAAGATCCTTAAAAAGTGGGGTGGGATGAGAGGGCAGCGGCTATGTATTTATGTGGATTGCCAAAATCCAACCTCTGAATTTGAAAAAAAAGACAGAACATTTTCTCTGTAGAGACAGTTTAAACCTTCATTTAAGAGGTTTCCCTTCCTAGCATCTGTAGCTGCCAATCAATCCTCTTCATTCTCAGACAGACCCTAGAGCAACCAAAGGATGTGGATGTCGTTATTTGTGACATACGTTGCTGTTTTGAGTTCCAACCTTGCAACACATCATCATCTACAAAGTTCACACCCAAATCGTGTAATCAAGTTACCAAAAATAAAATAAAATAACTAAAAAAATAATAATATGGCTTTAGTAAGTTTATGATTTTGTATTGGGACACATTCCTAGGTATCTTTAATCACATGCAGCCCTCGGGCTACGTGTTGAACATGCCTGCTAGGATTTGAACATGAAGGCAGTTCAGAATGCTCCCATGGTCTACAAGCGGCCCGTATTGTACTAGTGACACTAAGGTGTTCGAATGGCTGAGTCTGGGCCCAGACAATCCTAGAGCAACCGGGATATCTTGCTTGTGGCCCTTCACTCAACAGCTCCCACTTTAACTNGGTAAACAAACCAAAAATCTATACTCAGGAGTCTGTTAGAGCCGACNTCAGGAAATGAGTGGTAGAGAAGCCTGTGGCTAGTGTAGCTGTGTATCCTGGGTTCCCATCAAAGAAACTGAGGTCTGGTGGGGGACGTGGAGCATTAGTTAGTTAGTTAGTTCAGACTCAAAGGAGAGCCCCCAACCCCAGCAGCACTTACCAGAGCAGAAGGCTAGCAGCGCAAGGAAAGCCGGGAGCTCCATGGGCTGTGGGCACTGGTGTGGCCTCCAGCAGCCAGCTGCCTGTCCTACTCCCTGGCACTCTGGCTGGAGCTTGGCTGCTGGCGTTGGAAGCCAGCTGACTCTGCAGCTATTGTCTTACACCACCTGTGTGCATGCCTGACAGCTGAGCTGCCCACAGCCCCAAAGCCCAGAGAGCTACTTGGGCCTTCTGTGGCTACGGTCACGCCTCGATTTAAATGATCACTGTAGTCACGCTGGGTGTAAGCTGCATGAAAGTTTACATATATCATGAGTCAGGGGCTTATTGTTCTGTTTTGTGCTGAAGATCAAACCCTGACCTAAATATGGGCTAAATAAAAATAGCTGAAAAAGCTCTACCACTGGACCACACTCCCGGCCTTACATATGGGGTTTTGAAATTGTGTTTGTTTGTTTGTTTGTTTGTTTATTTATTCATTTATTCATTCATTCATTCATTCATTTTTGTGAAGGTAGTGGCGGGTATGCCATAGCACCTGTGTAGGTCAGAGAACACTTTTCAGAAGTTTTGTTTTCCTATGTGGATCCTAGGGATCAAACTCAAGTCATCAGGCTTGGTGGCAAGCACCTTTACCTGCTGAGCCGTCTCGCTGGCCCATGAGTCAGTTATTAATGGAAAATCAGTGGAGATCATGGGTTTGAGGAGACAGCAGTTTGTGTAACTGTCTGTAATCACACAAGTGTCACACTCCCCAAATATGAATGCAATTCTGTATCACAGTCAGGCAGAGCAGGCCTTCATCTTCTGTACCTGCAGGAGTTTGGAAAGAGGGGTTGGTGTTGAATTAGCTGCTGGAGAATTCCATATATGATCGTATGTGGCTTTTTAACACAGACAGCTTTTCTGTGAACTGGTTTCCTGGGGCCCCAAGTGGCTATCCCCTCCCCCTATCTCTGTGTCAGACAGAACCTAGCCCACCCAGAGCTGTTAGCTGGCCCCACTGCAGCCTCCTGTGTCCTATCATTACAGCAGAGCACTTAGTGGGAAAAGGCGTCCCGGCCCAGTGGCATTTGTTCCAGATTCCTGCTTCCTGGCTGTCCCTTCTCAGCCTACTCTTCCCCAGGGAGGCAGAGAGCAGAGCAGCTCAGCTTTTCAAACCCTTTGTTTGAAAGATTCCTAAAACCAAGATCTGCTCGGCAGTGAGCAGCCAGCAACTGTTCACTCACTGAAGCTGTTTTTTTTAAACCCAGCTCGGCTTCCTTGTAGGGTTGGACTAGGTTCCAGGAGAAAGCAGTCCTTTGACGACACTCTGCCTGCTACCTGCACCCCCTAGTTCCTTCAGGGATTCAGTCTCACACCTTGAGTGTGAGAACAGTATCTGGTCAAATCGTCCCATTCCACAAGGTCCGAACAAATAGACAAGGGACATGCAGAAGAGGAGAGAGCTGCAAGCCTACTTTATAGTTTCCTGTTTAAATGATAGGATACCAGTTCACTGGTAAAAATAATCCGTTTTCTCCCTTCTGTGACCCTGTGACTGCCCAGTCAGGTTAACAACCCTCCCACTAACTCCTCTCATCCACACAGGAGCCCTGTGACTGAGTTCTAGAGAGTCAAACCTGAGCAGAGACTTCCGTGTTTGTCACCCTCTTTCTCCTAGAGCAGGCTCTGCAGATACTCTGCTTACCCAGTAATCAAGGACAGCAGTTTTATTAAATAATTTTCTAGTACCTAACATGGGCTAAACTCTTTTCAGTCTCCAGTATCACTTTTGTTGCCTATCCCTGCAAAGCTATATATTTTAGAGTTAATCTTTATCTTAATCGTTTCTCTTTAAAAAGCACTTTTTAGATTTATTTATTTTATTTTATGTGTATGAGCATTTTGACTGCATGTATGTCTGGGCACCACATGTGTGCTTGGTGCCTACAGAGGTCAGAAGGCATTGGATCCTCTGGAACTGGAGTTGTGGATGGTCTTGAGCCATCATGGGGGTACAGGGAACCGAACTTGGGTCTTCTGCAAGAACAAGTGCTCTTGACTGCTGAGTCATCTCTCCAACCTCTGGAGTTTATTTTTAACCACATGGTCCCAATGCAAAGGACCAAATTGTGCATTAATTACCCCTCGTTACTGAACAAATAAGCCCCAGAGTTTCTATAGCTGTACACAATAAATATTTTGTTTTCACTCATGAAATTCTGAGCGGAGAGAAGGTAGTGGGGTGCCCACCTCCACACAGTCACTCAAGGATTCAGATGTTCCAAGCAAAGCCAAGGCTGCTGTGGGGGCAGCATCCATCCCCCTAGAGACGAGAAGGGCAAGACCTCTCTGTTGGGCAGTCTGTAGGCACAGGAGAATCTCTCTGGGACTAACTGGCCTGAATTTGCAAGTTGGCACAAGGAATCGGTAAGTGTCAGCAGGGAACAAACCTGGAAATTTGGAAGCTTTTGCTTTGAATTCCAAAGAGTAGGGGATAACGTGGCAAGAGGNCTTTGAGCTACAACAGCCTTTTTAGACTTCTCATTAAAGAAGGTGAGGGATGGGGGTGGGTGGCCCATTGTAGAGAGCTTGCCTGGCAAGCGCTGGGTTCCATCTCCAGTACTGAATGAATGAATGAATGAATGGGACCAATGAAATGGCTCAGCTCAAATCTCCAGATCCACACAGAGGAAAGAGACTTCTGCAAGTTGTCTTCAGACCTTCATATGTGTGTTATGACATGAATCAGTCGATATACATACACGTGTACACACACACACAATAAACAAAGTACAATAAACATTTTAAAGAAAAAAGCTTAAAAAATAGACACTTTAAATAAATAAAGCCATGATGGGATCAGGTCAAAGGCATGAGTGTAGAAGAAACTGAACCTTCAGAGCATAGGAGGAAGTGAGGATGGACAAACAAAGGCTGGCAGGGAGGAGGCCAGAGGCAGGAGGAAATGAGGCCCAGGGCAGTTCCGGGTGCCTGGAGGAGGACCTGAGCAGGGAGGAGGAAGGGTCCTCTGTGGCTGTGTTAACACGGCTGATGGGGACAATGTGACATGAGTTTGGGACTTAGCAATATGGGGGCCACTGGTCACTTTGACATGCATAAAATCCTGGCCAGGGTGGATCTGAAGGGGTAGAATTAGAGGTGACCTTTGTAAAGGGGGATAAAGAGATGAGGTGGGAGCCGGTAGGGGCTAGAGAGGAAAAACTTTTGGAGAGGTTTGTGCCCTTTTTTCCCAAGGGAAGAAATCACAACATATGTGCATGAAGGTCACAGTGATCCAGTAACAGTGACAATGTAGCTAGGAGCAGAAGAGACATAAAAAGGTTTCTGGAAGTGAGATTTATTACTAGAACTTGCAAAATAACAATAAAATCTCAACCTACTCAAACAGTGGAGTTCTATTCTTTCATGTCCAATGGCTTTAGAATATTCTTCCTTTTTTTTGAGTGCACCATAATTTGCTTAAGTAGCTCTTTATCCTTGGATACTTGGACAGCTTTCTTTACATTTCTGTGTGCATTAGCTTTTACACAAAATCATACTGTGAACTGCTTTTCCTGATTGTTGCTTAGGATACACCCCCCAGAGTAAGAGTACTTCTGTAACTCCAGTGCATTTCAAATAGCCTGAATCTCTTGTTAGGACCGACAGGTCACTTAGGCCCACTCTTATCGGAACCCTTCCTCTGATTCTACCACATTGCACTGTGATGGTGGCTCTGTGGTTGATCAGCACCTGCCTCTCCCACTAGAGTGCAAAGAGAGAGCAATGACTGGGCTCTTTGCTCACCACTGTAGCCTCAGCTGGCTGATGGGAAGTCAGTCATGGTTGTGAGGACCGAATGGAGGTAAATCATAATTCAAGAGTGACAGGGCATGGTAGTACAGCCTAGCATCCCATCACTGCAGAGGCTGAGGCAGGGGGATTACTGGTTCNGTGTCAGTCCAGGCTCTTGTCAGACTTGTATCAAAATAATCATAAAAGGCTAGGCTAGACCATACTGTATGCTTTTATTTGAGGATAAAATGAGAATGTGACTATCAATCTATCAATAACCCCAACACCATTCTGGGTCCCTCCAAAGTGTTTATGATTGACTAATGAGTGAATGAAAGGTAACATATTTATAAAAAGCACACCAAAGAAAACAGTAAGTAAATAAAAAGCATAAAAATCATTTTCCTGTTTTGATGAATGGATTACTGCAGATCCTTCACTCACATTTTAGAAAGTTTATTCTTAAGTAATTTCATGCATGTATACAATGTATTTAGATTATACCCACTCTCAACCCCCATCCTCAATTCCTCCTGTATCCTTTCTTCTCCCAAATTAACACCCTATTCTTTTAACAAAATTACAACCCACTGAATCCAATTAGTGCTGCTTATACCCCACTCACATTTTTTTAATTTAATTTAATTTTTCTGAGGCGGGTCCCTGACTGGCCTGGAACTAGCTATGTGGATAAGACTGGCCTTGAACTCACCTAGTTCCTGGATTAAAGGCTTGTGCCACCACAGTAGTCGCCATATTTTGATGGGGCTCCAAGGAGCCGGGCGGATCCTCAGCCCATGTATCACTTTTGCAGAATGGTGCTCAGCAGCCCAGCGGCCAGCAGGTGGCAACAAACCGTCGTTAAAGCGGTGGTAGAACATCAGAGGCCTCTCTGAAAGGGCTGGTTGGGTCTCCGGCCTCCAATGCCGCCTGCTGTCCCCAGGTCCCCACTCGTGGAAACACCAAGCCGGCCAGCCTGGAAGTCCTAGGACTCCAGCCCGCAGCTCAGTGTATTCCCAGGAAGCGACGGGCTCCCCTCAGCAGAGTCTCAGCTGGAGTCCAGCTCAGCTCCTGCTATTGCTCAGCATAAAGTCGAGAGGACCTGGAGCAGGGTGGCGGGAGAGCTGGCTGTGATGAACTTAAGGTTTTTTTCAGACCGACAGATTTTATCCAGTTTACACCAAGTGACCTGCCTCTGTCAGGGCTGTGGTCTGCTCAGGCGTTTAAATTCTATTTTATTATTATTGTTGCTTTGAAGTTTGGTTTGTCAGACAGGGTCCCTCTATATGCTCTAAGCTGACCTCACACTTGTGACTCCCCTTTCTCATCCCCCTGAGTGTTTTTATTTACACACGTGTGCTCTCAGATCCACCCTCACCCCTCTGAACCCTCACAAGCTCTGAACCCTGCACGGCAGGCTGATAGCTTTGTGATAACATGGATCACGTGATGCTTCCTATGTGACATAAACCAGACTTTCCAATTCATCAGGGGCCTCCCAGTCTGAGAGCGGTTCATAGCAATAAGCATGGCTGCCCTACCCAGTTATAATCTCTCCTTTTCCATGGGAGGAATAGGAGGAAGAGGAGCATCAGTAAGCCAGACAGAGTCTCGCTGTCTCCCTTTTCATTCTCACAGCAGCCCAGCAGGGTGGTGTTCCCCATGATGTTTGCGAGATCACTTAGGTTACAAGTTGCAGACTCACCAGAATTTGATGTTTCTTTGTGTGCATATGTGTTCATGTGTGTGGTGTGTATGACCACATGCAGGTGCACATGCATGTGTGTTGGGCAGTTAGAGGCCAACTTTCTCAACCTCTCTTTACCTTCTTTCTTTCCCCTGGCTATCCTGGAACTCACTCTGTAGATCAGGCTGGCTTTGAACTTTGATCCTCCTGCCTCTGCCTCTCAGGTGCTGGCATTAAAGGTGTGCACCACCATGCCCAGTCCTACCTTATTTCTGGAGCTAGGGTCTCTTACGGAACCTAGAACTCACTGATTAAGCTAGATTGGCTGGTCAGCAATGGACTTTCTCNCCCTCCTCANCTCTGGGGTTACAAACACAGGGCATTTAGGTGGGGGCTTAGGATCTGAATTCAGGTCCTCGTTCTGGTGTGGCTCGCACTTTGTTGACTAAGCCATCTCCTCAGCTCCAGAATCTGATGTTTCTGATGCCAACGATGACGCTCCAAACCACTACATCGGGGTTCAAGCTGCACCCCAACCAATGCCCTTCTAAGAGAAGAGTGAGCCAAGTGGCTAAGAGGTGCTTCTTCTTGCTTCCCATCCTTGATATTATATGTAAAATTTCACTTCGATTTTCCTTGGAGAAGGCAAAAATAACTGCCTTGTGCTGGCAAACTTTATGTCAATTTGCCACAAGATAGACTCATTTTGGAAGAGGAAACCTCAATTGAGAAAATGCCCCAACTTGATTGGCCTGTAGGCAAGCCTGTTGTGCATTTTCTTAATTCATGACTGGGAGGGCCCAGCTCATGGTGGGTGGTGTCACCCCTGGGCTGGTGGTCCTGGGTACTATGAGAAAGCAGGTAGAGCAAGCCATGAGAAGCAAGCCGGCATGTCGCACCCCTCCGTGGCCTCTGCTTGAGTTCCTGCCTTGAGTTCGTGCTCTGCTTGAGTTCCTGTCAGGACTCCCTTTAGCAATGCACTGTGATGCAGAACCCTAAGCTGAAATAAACCTCTTTTGTCCCCACATTGCTTTGGGTCATAGTATTTTATCACAGCAATAGAAGCCCTAACTAAAACAACAGTGAACAGGAAATACAGCTGGACAGAAGCCATTGGATGATGCAGGAAATGCTTTGGTGGGCAAGCATGGCTCTGCCTTGCTCATCACATTCCCAGGATCAGGCACAGACCAAGAAAAGGGAGTCTCCTGTGAAGATTGAATATGCCCTGCCTCCTAGAGTCCATTTTGAGCTATTCTTTGTTATGCAGGGTCTCAGTAACAGCTATCTGCAGAAAAGGCTGTGCTGAATGACAGTGAATGGGGGCGGGTTTGCTAGCTCAGGGAAGAAGCTGAGTGAGCTGCAGAGGCTGCACAAGCAGGAAGGCAGTAAGAACTGGACCGACAGTGAGAGAGGAAACTGGGTAGTCACTGTAAGGAGCATTGCTAGATATTTAAAACACACTCCTACTTTTGGCATTTTCTCAAGAGAGATAAAAGATTTGCTTTCGAATCGTCTTTTTTTCTGGACTGGACCAATGCAGAGCCTGGACCACTGGATCTGTGTTAGTTACATAAGTTACTTTAGTCTTTGCCGCGATTTAGAAGAGTCAGAATCATAAGCATTTCACCCTCCATTTGTCAGCTGCCTGCATTTCTATTCTGAGAGGTGTGAAATGGTGAACATTGTTCTTCACTTGGGTTCCTCAAATAACTTTTAATTAGTTCCAATTTGGACTAAGAATATTCTACTCTTGACACTCTGACAAAAACTATCAAAAAATAAAATTAATGAAGAATTCTTAAAAACCTTACATTAATAGTACAGCATTTTATATCTACCTCACCAGGAACAGATAATTTAATTGTTATTTTTTTAATTTTGTTTTTTAAANAGTTTTCTCACAGGAAGAATTGCATAGGTAAAGAAGTCACCTAAATGCTATTTTTCAACTTGGGTGTATTTTTTCACAATGGGATTTTCCTGTACTCTTCTTGTGGAATCAATTACGTTAATGCAAGGAACACAATCGAATCTTCAATTGTGACTATCCTTAGCCTTTGAAAACGTGTCTAGCTGGATGATGACTNTTTTCATTACACACTGGAGTGGTGATCAAACCCTCCTAATGTACTGCCAGAGGTGAATGCTTCCTGTGCTTCCAGAATAGATAAAGCAGACGCTGCAAACAAACACATGTAAAATCAGTGCTAGAGGATTAGTGGAATCCCTCTTTCTCTTCCTCCTGCCCTCTCAGACAACAGACCTGGCTGTCTACCCATCATCTAAGCAGAGTTCTAACGCCTGCAAATCCTTTCGGCTAAAAGATGGACAACTATCAAAGAGCTAGGACTCCCGGGCACAGCCCAAGGCCTGAATCCCTTTGAGCAACAACCCGGAAGAGATCAAAGCGAATTCTCCAAGGGCTTCCGGAGCAGAGCAGAGCATGTTTGTGGGGACTCTGCGTATGAACGTGATCTAAGCTTGCTCTAAATTCAGAATGATAAATCCATGGGCACGCTTCTTTAGAGAAGGCCAGAGTAAACTTGACAAGTGCTTAGAGTCTCACGGTCATGGTTTTCTGAAGTCTATGCGACTTGTCTTGGGAGTGTATCAACGACAGGGAGGATAGGCTTGTGTGTGAACATGCACTGGGTGGGATTGTTAGGGCTCTCTGGGTGGGTGGGGGATAGCGCATGCTTATTAATGGTGTATTTTTCTTCTTGGAATAAATCAGAATGCAGGTAATAGGTCCAGCACTATCTAACTAGACTTTTTTTTTTTACCCGAGGCAGGGTTTCTCTGTGTCGCTTTGCTCCTTTCCTGGAACTCACTGGGTAGCCCAGGCTGGCCTCAAACTCACAGAGATCCGCCTGCCTCTGCCTCCCAAGTGCTGGGATTAAAGGCGTGGGCCACCACTGCCCGGCTCTAACTAGACTTTTCAAGCCCGAGTTTCTTCAAAGCACTGTTTTCATCTGTCATACTAATTTTAAGTACATTGACCTCATTCACCTAGTACATGGCCCATAATCAGTGCTATTTACATCGCCACCCTCTCTCTATGAGTCCCTTCTGTGTGCTGAACTTTGTCACAATCTGGGTCACACTGGCAATTCCCAGCAGGGTAGGGGTGTTGCATCTGGAGCCNCTGGATAAACACAGTGGTCTGCTGGGAGCGTTGATGATTATTGTTGAAGACTTGGAGAAAAAAAATTAATTTAACCATTTGTTTAATGTGCTGCCAGTTCTGTATTTAATTTTCCATGGAGCAAACAAAATTATGCATTAGCTATGTTGTGACTAAAACCCAAATGTTGATTAATACTTACAGTGATAGAATAACAATGTGCAAACCAAGAACTATGTCTGCTTGGCTGCCAGACTTCTAGCCACAGCACAACTGGTGATGCAGAGAAAAACCATCCGAAGAGGCTTTTTCTGCAGGGAGAAGGGACACAGCCCCACCTGCTCTCCAGGTAAGGTAGCCTTTGCTCAACCCCCAAAAAGAAGAGGAGGAAGGGGAAGAGAGAGGAAGTAAATGAGATAGCCAATAGAATGGGAGACAGGGCTTCTCAGAAGGCTAGTGTCCTGCTAGACTTGGGGGAAATTCCAGATTTTTCCAAATAGTCTCCTAGCCAAACTCTATACCATATTTTATCTGCTCCACTCCATCTGCAAAATGTCAGTGTAAAACAGGGGTTCATTTGAAACTGTGCCTTTCTCCCCTCNTTTATCCTAGAGAAGCCCTTGCTCTCAGAGAACAGTGGATGGATTCCAGGGAGCCTTTTAGCTTCAGGACAGGGTCTCCTGTAGCCTAGGCTCCAACTTGCTATGTATCTTGAGGATGTCCTTGAACTCCTGATCCTCTTGCCTTCACCTGCCCCTCCCCCCAAAATTTTAAGGTCTGGGAATGTATTAATAGCTCAGTGGTAGAGCATATTTGTGCAAGGCCCTAAATTCAATCCTCAGCGGAAAAGGCGGGGAAGGGTAGGAGGAACCGGGGAAAGAAAGAGAGTGTGCACAAGCTTTCTCACTTGCAGAAAGGCCTCTTCATATGGTTTTCTCTGCGTCACCGGTTGTTTTCTGGCTGGAAGTCTGACAGCCAAGCAGACATAGNTCTTCTTGGTTTGCACATTGTTATTCTATCACTGTAAGTATTAATCAGCGTTGTAATCAGCCGCTGCGAGCAAACTCCGTTGTAAAGTTTCCTTCAAGTGCTAAGGAAAGGGAACCCACCTCTACATGATGGAGCCCCACCCAACACTGGACTTCCTGCCCACCGTCTGTTTGGACTTCTCCTCATTCCTCTTATAAAAGCTGCCTGCACCCTAAACCCCCTGGATAGAGACTTGAGATGGTGGGTCTCCTCTGTCCCCTGAGGTAGAGACTGAGATGGGGGGGTCTCCTCTGCCCCCTGATATAGAGACTTGAGATGGGGGGGTCTCCTCTGCCCTTGAGATAAAGACTTGAGGTGGGAGGGTCTCCTCTGTCCCCTGATATAAAGACCTGAGATAGGGGGTCTCCTCTGCCCCCTGAAGTAGAGATTTGAGATGGGGGGGTCTCCCCTGCTCCCTGCACCAGGTTGGCATAAGACCAGCAAGCAGTGTAGATCTCCGATTCGGTAACAGAAGCAATAATGGTTGTGCTGACTTCGTGCAGACTGGCCCTTTTCTCTAAAATGGCTTTCAGAAGTAGTTCATGTTGTTTTGATAACATTCAACTCCACATTGCTAGCTTTGCATTTCAAGAAAAATAAAGGCAGCTTTGGCTGGTGGTGGAGGCCCTGTTCCCAGGGCAGTGGACAGCTTCCAGGGACCCTCTTAGCTTGGTGATAGGGTCTCTCGTAGTCTAGGCTGGCTTCTAACTTACTATGCAGCTGAGGTTGTCCTTGAACTACTGATCCTCCTGCGTTTACCTTCCAAGCTTCATGGCAGCGACTCTTAAAACAACACACAGCGGGCCAGCATGATAGATCAGCTAACAAAGATACCTGCTCCCGGGCTGACTCACATGAGTCCTAACCCTGAGACCCACATGGTGGAAGGAGAAAACGGCTTTCACAAATTGTCCTCTGACCTCTACAGACACACCATGGCATGTGCACACACACCTGTGTGTGCACACACGAACAAATGCAATAAAAAGAATTTAAAAAAAGAAACCAAAGAGAAAAACACAGCACACAGAGCCCCTGCCTCAGCCCTTTTCTAAGGACATTGAGAGCACAGACAGACATGAGAGACATTTAGGAGGCTTTTGGGTTGGCAACAAAGTGCCAGAGGAGTCACAAACGGGAATTTGGCCTTGATAGTCTTTGCTTCCAGCCAGACTGGTTCCAGACCTAACAGGAATTAATTCTGTAAGAAGGATGATGTGCCTGGCCTGCTCAGAGCACTTCAAACCCTGCTTCTTGAAAATGTAATTGTCTGGAGACTGTTTCCAAGGGAAAGCACTAGGAAGGTTAGGAGGGCAGCACTTTCGGGGGGGGGGGTCACTTCCCGTCCAAAGGCTATTAGCATGTTACTTGAAGAGAAGAGATCTTGTTTCTTAGAACAGCTACCTAAGGATGTGTTCTAAGGGGGTGACTCTGGGACCAGCATCCTCAGTGGCATACATCTGTGTGTGGAGTGCACTTGGCCCATATGCATGAAAACTGAGGCTCCGTGGATTCTCTCCTAGAGAGGAAGCAGGCCATCTGCCTCCTCCCCTATGGTTTGTGAAGGGCAAACGCACAGAAGCACTTAGCCCAGGAAGTCAGAAGGAAGTCTGTGGGTGGAGGGAATCAAAGGGAGACCTGGGAAGCAGGTTGGGAGAAGGAGAGGATGCTGCAAGAATGCAGGGGCGCTTCCTGGGAGTCAGCACCATCCGGATCCTGCTGCACCTTTGAGATGAGAGGCTGAGGCGGACAACCTTGATGCAGACAAGGACTGAAGAGGGGGAGGCCGGGTACAGTGGGGCAATGGAGAAGAAGGACAAGCAGGATTAAGAAGAAAGTCCAGCAAGGCAATCAGAGCTTGGCAATTGTCATACTTCATCAAAGCAATTCTTCCCTCTGCATTAGACCAGAATAAATTCAAATAGACCTATGTCCCTGCCACCCCCAGGGGATATTACTCGGGATACCTGTTTGGGGATCTAAATTCTGACGTGTTTGATTTGTTACAAGATTATTTCCATCACCTAAAAGTCGCCTGGTACATTCGTGGTCTGTGTTCTCAATCTGCCTTTTCAAAGCTGGGCTCATTTCCAAAACTCCACTCGGGCAGCAGTCAAGAGTGTGCCTGATGCTCACCAGCTAATGATAAAATTCCACAGTGAAGTTTTCCCAGTATCCCCAGGGAGGAATCCAGAATTAGCAATCTGACTGTGACAACTGTAGTGTGTGTCCTCACACAGGCTGTGTACCGTGTCTGATCAATAGGTTTGTCCTCAGCCTGAGGAGGACTGGCCTGGGGTGAGCAGATGGTGCCTGGTCCGTCATTCCCTTGCCCCCCTCTCCCATCTGCAAAGGCTTCTCGAACATCCTTCTTGGCGTCCTCTCTGAATAGCAGAGCCACAACTCTGGCCCTTGCCCCAGGGGAGGTACTATGGTTCGATTGTTTGGACATATTTGTCTCCAACACCCAGAAGATAAAAGGCAGGAAATGATCAGTTCCTATTCCCATGTTGGGAGTGGCTGGACCACATCACGTCACTTTAACAGGGAGTCCATGGGATCCTAGAGGCAAACACAGGGCAGGGTGCCCTCAGGCTCAGGGGCTGAGCTGGCACAGCACCTGCTGAGCACTGCCTGGCCTAGGATAGACTCCCTCCTCCTCACCAGGGACTGACCACAGGCCAGTTCACATCCAGTGCTGCTTGTAACAAAAGTTCCTTCAGATTGTCACCCCCATGACAGCTACCCACCAGAGGAAGCACTTTTCCTCCCGACCTTGCCACTGCGGAGCAAAGAATGTGAAACTAGATAAAGGAACTGATTCCAGGGCTTTGGTCAGAGGTTTGGAAAATTCTAGTGTTCTGAAAAAGTGACAGTTGACCCACCAAGACCCAAGGCAGGGTCAGGGGTCAGGGGTTGTGGGAGAGAAAAGCCAAGGACTCTTGTATTTTCTGAGTGGCCAAGAGCCTTGCTCCGAGTCAGCCATCCCTCTTGCTGATTTTTCTATAAACAGACCGCCTCTTCCGGAAGACAGAAGTAAGTTGCACTTCCACCCACACGCAGGATGTTAAAACATTTGAAGAATGATTTGTTCTGGACTGGAGTCGGGTGGGGAACACCCATGTGGAAGCATTCCATTTCTCTTCCTCCAGGTGTACGCCATGTGGCAAAGGTTATGGAAGCAGTGGGGGCTGTAACTGGCTTTGTAAGTGGCCATTTCCTGGCTTTGGTGCCGTCGAAGGGAGCCCTGGGTTGCTAGGCTGCTGGGACAGACTTGCCGTGCTTCATTTCCTGGGGGCTGACTTTGGAAAGCGGCTCTAATGCACCTGATCACATTTGATGCGCTCCCTGGAGCAAGCTGTCACAGGGTGCAGGAGGGAGCCAGTTCCTGCACCCTGATGGAGCTCAGCTTCTTGTTGAACAGAAGCCACTAAAGACAGGAACTCAGGGACAATAATGTCCTTTTGTGCCTTTGTCTGGGGCACCTCATTAAGGTAGAGAGCAGCCTGTGCTTTGACAGGACAACCTCTTCCTGCGTGTTCCAGAAGAACATAATTGACTACAAAACCCTTTCATGATGTCACTGCTGCCAGATACAAACCCAATTAGCCACAGAGTTAACTCAGATGCATCCTGGGAACATGGAAATACCACGTTCTACAGCTAATCAGACCCATGGAAGGATGACACATCTAGATGTCACCAGGAAGGGGCTTCTGGGGACATCAGGGGCTGTGTGTGCTCTTAGAGCCTCCTACCATTGTGGGTGAATTACAAGGCTCCGGGGCATTAATAATCAGAGACCAGCTCCTGTCTACTCGAGGCCTCTGGGTCTCAGAGGATCACTGTTTTATTCAAAGACCATTTTAAAAGACTTGCTGAGGCCTTAATTCCAGCAGAGTTTCTCAGTGTCTCCCACAGGTCTCCATGATTGATCTGATGTCTTGTGTGACTTCTCCCCCAAAGACCAAGGAATCCTTCTTTGTGACTCTCCTGAGACGCCAAGTCATTTCAAAGCTTAGAAGGATGTTTGGTCCAGCCTGAGTTGGTTTGAACTATCAACATTGACAGAAGTCCCTAACAGGTTGGGCATAGGGATAACCGTCACTGAAAAGGGCAAATGCAGAAAGAAACAGTGCCTAGGTTTTGACTGGTCAATGTAAAGGGATGGTGGTGATCATGGTGACATGGAACACAATGCTGGGAGAGTCACTGCAGTCACTGGGCACCTGGCTTATAGTAATAAAAGCCCCACTTAGAAGCAACTGCCAGAGTAGGACATTTAGGCTTGAATTAAAATGCTCAAAAGCCATTCAGAAAGCTGGTTGGTATAGACTTCTCATGACATTGGCCTTAGTCTGATGGGTGGCCTTGTCTTAGATGTCTTCAGCTATCCACATAACACATTAATCCTTGCTGCTGTTCTGGTGGAGTAGTCGGTAGNAGGGGCCTGGGCAAGACCTGGTGGCCTTTATACTCTCCCTCCCCACCAAACCCGGGCCGTAGACCCTTTTAACTCGGCAGCTGATGCTTTAGGTGGTCTGAGTGTGGTGGCTGTGTCTCTGGCTTTGGACAGGCAGGTAGCATTCCGAAAGAAGTATGGTTGACTCGGATGTGGTGAATCCATGCTTTCATCACAGCACTTGGGAGGCTGAGGCAGGAGGATCCTGCATTGGAGGCCAGCCTGGACTGCATAGTGACACCCTTTCTCAGAAAAAGAAGAAAGAAAAGAAGAAAAGAAAGGGAATGAGTGGGTAGGGTCACCTGAGCGCAGGGCCTTTGGAAGTCAGCTGTCAGCAGCAGAAACAGCTGGTGGCAGCAGGAAAGGGCCGTGCATAGTTGATGTAAGGGTGAGTCCTGTGGTGAGTCACAGGGAAGTCTGGAGAGTGAGCCTCAGGCCTTGGCCACAGCTAGCTAGGCACAGTCACTCTAGAATCCCAGGTCAGTGTGAACACATAGCTGTCATGACTGCTGTTTGCAGTGGTTCCTCCTGGCTCCTGCAGTACCACACCTATGTCTCCTCACTCAAAACCAGGTGCCCCTCAGTGGCCTGAGCCTCACAGCAAGGCAATAAACACCCTCGAGGCCAAAAGTTGAGTGCATTTAGAGGAGCTTGGGGACATGAACATATACACAGGTAGGTGCCATGAAGTTACAGCTCTGTGCGTGTGCGTGTGCGTGCGTGTGTGTGTGTGTGTGTGTGTGTTGTTTGACTGGAAACAAGGTAGGTTGGTTTAGATACCTCAGCATACTGTTTCCGCAAGTGGAACAGAATGGTTAGGCTGGGATTAACCCATTCTTCATGGCTAGGGGCTATTACCCAGTACACTTGGACTCAATTCCTCAGGACCTAAATCTATTACCCAGCAGCCTCTACCACCTTCCAATGAGGAATACCCTACAGCTTATTATCCTCGAGGGGCTACAGTGAAGGTTGAGCAAGGTGGTGTCTCGACCTTCCAAGACTTTCCTTTCTGGACCATAACCTGTCTCTTGGTCCAAGCCTAGTGTGCTACGTGGTGAACATCTGAGCTCTTGACTCCTCTTACTCCTTCCGGGCTGTTGCCATCTGTTTTTGCCTCCTGCAAACTTCCATGGGGAAAGAACACAAGACACAAGCAGACATACTGTTGCTCTAGAGAGAGCTTAGGAGCAGGCTGAAGTCTAAGAATGTAGAAGGGCCTCTTCTACCTTGCTTTGGCAGGCAACCTACTGGGACACTGTCTGTGAGTCCCGAGACTTGGTCTCCAGTCTCTTACCTAGGAAGTGGGTAGATATCAGAGGGGTGCTACATCCTGTTCCCTACTCTTTTCCCAGTCTCCTGCCTTGGAATCAGGAAGTCTGGCTGCAGGCTTCTGCTGTGAACCTCCTCCATCCTCAAAGGGTCTAAAAAACAGCTCTCTCTTCCTTTATCGTGGTTCTCTTCAGAGACCACATCACTCTGTATCTTTCTGATGCTAGGGCCTGAACTATCCTCCAAGGTTCTGCCACGCTGATACTCCACCCCCATCTCTCTGTCCTAAAATCCTGAGTCACCAGTAATCTGTCCCAGTGTCTTCCTAAAGCAGCACATCTAAAACCTAACAGAGAGCTAGCATCACATTAGTGAAGGCCAACTTGAGCACTGTTAGAAAAATGACAGGCACCTGTCAAGCTCAAACACATCTTAGCGGGGTCTGAGGCTGCTTGAAAGCAGGTAGGCAGCCCCGAGCTGTGAGCGCCCCTCTGATGCACTTTGGAGCGGCAGGAGTCAGGCCCAGCTCTTCCACCTGGAAGGTAGGAAGAAAACGAGGGGGTGAGAAACACCAAGAGAGTTCTGAAAAATTCTAACAAGCCTTCTTTGTTTATCTTCTCCAGGCTTCCGCAGCCGCTCCGCATGCAGTTGGGATAAATTCAGCCCAGGAGGANAATCAGCTCTTCCTCCCCCTCTCTCCTCCCATTTTAGGTGAGAGGAGGAGGTGCCGTGGGGGTAGAGAGAGCTCTGGCGAGCTCACCAGCTGGTGCTGCTGCAGAGCTGAGCCGAGCCAGCTTGCTCCGCCCCCACAGAGCAGGGCCAGAGCAGGAACACAGAGGCACCCCCTTCCTTCACTCCCACCCCCACCAGCACCTGGCTAGAGAGCAGGTATCCGAGACACATGAACCACGGCTCCCACAGCTTGCATGCCCCAAGCACAGCCCTGCAATCAGGCTAGACAGGCAGCTTCCAGGTTTTGGAGTTCAGCGTTGCTTTAGAAGGACGCAGTTTGAAAAATAGTCCTGCTTGGGAAGGGTGATAGAAGAACAGCGTCCTCCTCCCAGCACAGAGTTTGGCCAGTGGGTTACGAAGGGATTGCTGTGGGGGCAGTTCTAGGGATGGCAGTTGGAGATAGGAGATGTCAGTAAGTGGGGATGGGGTGCCTGGGAATGGGGATCACAACAGGTCTTGGGTAAGAAAGGGAAGCCGGGAAAACTGGAGTCAATGGGGGCTTAGGGCCTGGGGATGATAAACACAAGGCCTCGGCATCATTCAGATGCAGCCTCGCCTCTCCGGGGCATCAGGAAGAAGCCAGGAAGCCGTGGCCCCAGCCTTGCACAGCCTTGTTAAAGCCTTTGGAGCATCTGGATGTAAACCACGTGCCTCTTGCACTCCTGGTCCCTAGGTTGGTTCTGGCAGCCCAAGAGATGCTCAGGGGAGCAGAACTCCTTGAGTTGGCCCCAGGGCCGACTTGAGCAGTGTGTTTTGTCTCATGATGCTACAGTTATGGGAGTCAGGTACCCGATCTCTACTATTCTTTCACTTACGGTTTTCAGGTACCACACCAGACGGTGTCCCATCCGAACCAGGTGAACATTACAGAGTCTTACTTTGGTGTCTCTGATCTTTACTTTGAACCACAGGCTGAATTCTGAGAGCCTCGTGGGGTGATGAGTTTTTGACTGGGAGTTAATGGATATCTTTCCAGGGGGTTCAAATCCCGCCCCCTGAGCAGACCTGGGGGAACCTTCACTTTCTTTACAAAAGGGCTTTTCCCAGAGGTTTCTCCTCAGGAACTCCAGGCCCTGGTCCCTCTGCTCAGGTTGAATCGTGCTTGAAAGCATCTCTCCTTCAGGCACCTGCTTACTATCTGTCTTTAAGGACTACTATATACACTAAGTATCATTAAGTCCCTTGGTATTTGCAGGTGACTGGTTCCAAGACCTCTCCTCCCTTGAATACCAAAATGACAGTTATGTGTAACTACACACACACACACTTCTGTGTTGTTTAAATCCTCTCTGACTTCTATATAACACCTATTACAAGTACCATGTAAACAGCTGCTGTATTGCCTTGTTTAGGAAACAGAGACCAGGGAGAAAAGGTCTGTACTTGTTTGGCCCAGAGGTAACTCAAAGGCCCGATTTCATAGTCCTTGAAAGAAGAGTCCAGACGAATGAGGTTCAAACAATGGGCACTGGTGAAGCTTAGTGTGTGAGACATTGGAAGGCTACCACAGTAATACCTTTGCTTTGCCTCATTCACAGGGATGCCTTGCGGTCCTTGGTAAATGGATAATTCGAATTTTGCTTTTTTT
>LZPO01075885.1:516465-553428 GCA_001675575.1 Neotoma lepida
AGTGAGTATTTACCTGCTACCCCACAGCACCAGCACAGGGCATACAGAGAGTGAGTATTTACCTGCTACCCCACAGCACCAGCACAGGGCATACACAGAGTGAGTATTTATTATAGAACATGTAACTAAAGCCAAACTTTAATTTACAAATGGCATTAGTTGTGAGCATACTCCAAGAAAGTTTTAACTCAGCGTGCCTTTAAAGTGGGAAAGAGCTGGGCATGGTGGCTCACACCTTTAATCTCAGTACTACAGAGGGGAGGCAGGCAGATCTCTGTGAGGTGGAGATGAACCTGGCCTATATAGTAAGTTACAGATCAGCCAGGGTTACATAGCAAGACACAGTCTCAAAACCCAAAGACAAGGAGGAGGAGGGGGGAAGAAAACAAGAAAGGAGAAAGGAGCAGGTTTCCCAAGTGACCAAAGTGTGCATATGCTTTTGGACGATGCAAGCTTTGGGCAGATAGAATTTTTGTTTCTAATTGATTTTAGAGTTCGAGGCCCTAAATCCATTGACATCATATAATTGAAATTGTTATTTCAACTGGTAGAGATTGATCAGCATCAATTATAAAACAGCTTAAACTCTAACTGAAAGTATTCCTCCCTACTCCATCACTGTTTATGCCGCTCTCCAGTGTTGTTAACAGCAGTTACATGGCCTAACATCCTACACCAAGCTTGAAGTGTTTACTTGGAGCAATAAGCCAAGAAATGTGAGTGGCCTCACAAACTGACGGCAGCAGCCCTTTTCCCTTCTACAAAATGTTCACCGATGTCTGCAGAACACCAGCATACTCACGAGCAGGTCCTAGAACTGCAAGGCATGGATGTTAGGATGAGGCTGGCAGGTGGTACTGCAGTGTACAATATTTTTAGCACCTTTTCCAACTGACGCAATTTCTCACAAGACAATGCTGCTAGGCACCTACACATTCACTCAAGAGAACATGTCCTTTCTTTCACCTTTTGCTTAATCTTATTCTTGAGATTTGGTTGTAATTCAGCAGTAAGCTACAAGCTGCAACTTGCCTCTTGAGATGTGCCATGAGGTACCGGAGGGTTTCGCAGTGGGCAGGCGGCAGCAGTCTCAGAGCTTCGTGAAGGGTCTCCAACTGCTCATCAGGATCCATCATTTCTACAATAGCAAGGAGAGACACTCTGGCAGAAAACTGAGGTGAATGCTTATGGACTACTCTTCCATGATGCTTTTGTAAAGCAAGCAAAAATGATTTCTCACAGAACCTTGCTCATAAACAAAACAGCTGTCCAAAGCCATCTTAGGTTCAGTGTGGGAACAGGGTTTAATGGGCTTTTTTTTCCTCCCACTTTTGGCAACTGAGGAAAATGGACACACTAAATATTTAGAATGTAACTGTAATAAATCCAGGAACATGTAGACACACAAATAAAGCCATATACACTCTATTAAGTTCACCTGAGAACATTACAGGCACACATATTGCTCAGAATATTTTGGAAACCCCCCTGTAGTATACAAGCCAAGCTAGCTCACTACTTCTTGTGACTCCTGGCAAAATGTTACTGATAATGTTTTTTTTTTTTTCTTTTTTAAATGACATTGTTTTTCTTTGCAGTGCTATGGGCAGAACCCATGCCTCATAAATACTAGGCAAGTACTCTACCACTGAGCAATATCCCGGCCCTTTATCTTTCTAAGCCAAGAAATGTATCATCTAATATTTGCTTGCTATATTTATTATACTATGTGTTATATAACAAAATGAAGTCTCTCTTCAAAGCATGAGGACTCTCCATTTCTTAGAATATGTTCTGAAGAACACACAGCAGGCAGTTCTAAGTGTGCTATGCCATAGTGGGATCCTAGGGTAAGGGGGCTTTTCCAAAGGAGTCCACTATGAAGGGAAGCTCTCCATCTGGACATCTGAGAGCTGCACTGAGGACTCACACACCAGTCCGTTACTGTAAGAACTCTGCTCCATCTATCAAACAGACCTGTAACACAAACAACTGAATCCCTTGCAATTCTGTACTCTTGAAAAAGCACCACAGCATGTTCTCACTCTGGCTACAAGGAATGCCTTAAATGCTGGGTCTCAGGCCAACCACAACAGGACCTCACTGTTGAGTCCTAATCAAGATGGCAGCCTTGAAACGCTGGGAAGGCTCCATGTGCCCAGTAGCCAACGTTTAAGACAGAAGGCTGAAACTCTGGTCCCTCTCCTGTATCCACAGCCCAGCTCAATGACAATGAAGACTATGTATACTGGGCCAGAACAAAGGCTGAGCTAAAGGATGGCAGAGCAGGCCTGGTGATTCTCAGAATGTGACTAGTGACTGGCGCTTTTTAGTTCAAAAGAACCATTGACTGCTTTGCAGCTTTGGTCCAAAGCGTCCCCAATTCCCGTTTCATTTCTTTATAACAAAGAATGTGTTCTTTGCCTTTGCCATGATAGATAATGCATGACCTCCGAACCGTGGGGACTTTAAAGAGAATCTGTTCACAACAGCTATTTTCTCAGATGCTGAAATTCAGTAACTGAATTTCTAGAGTAAGAACAGGAAATTCTGTTTACTATGGAAGTTCGCTCTAAGCATAGGGCTAAATTAATTTGACATGATTTCACAAATTAAAAGTAGATTTTTCTTCTTAACTTCTACAATTAATCTTGACCAGGAGAAGCTTGAGACAGTGGGAAGCTGTGGACAGCACTGGTGTGCTAGCTCAGGGGAGCTTAGCTCTGGCTTAGAGGGGCTGATGTAGATACTGAGGCCAGCATCGCACAGCTTACAGTGCACAAAAATGAGGCAGGTGCTGTGAGACAGCCTGAAGGATGCAAGCGCTGGGCGCTTGGATTTTAAAGGTCAGGAAAAACCTCAGTATGAGGGAAAGGTCTTGAGCAAAAGCCTCAGAGGAGTGAAGGACTGACATGAGGAGGGAAGACAGTCCCAGCTGAGCTGTGTAATGTCCTGAGGGGGCATGCCGGGAAGACTGAGGGGCAGTGGAGCAGATATGGCTGCAGAGGAGAATGAGGGGTGAAGTCAGAAAGGAAAACACTTTTTTCATGTCAGCTGTGGGCAACTCCAAAGATTTATGGAGAGAAACAGAAGGTTATAAATAAAGATGAGCTGTAACCTGATGCTCATTTAAGCATGCTATTTATTTATGCATTTATTTATTTGTGTGTGAGTACATGTGACACGCGTGGAGGTCAGTTCTTTCTACCATATGGGCACTGGAGGTCAAACTCAGGCTATCAGCATTGGTGGCAAGTGCCTGTTAACCCACTGAGCCCTCACACTGGCACTAATATTATTTTCTGTGGTTCCCTTTCCTCTAGCTGCCATGCAGAAGGGCAAGAGTAACAGCAGAAAGACATTCCGGCAACTAACACAAAAACCCAGGGTCCTAACAGTAGTTTGGCAGGTGACAGCAGTGTGAATGATGAGAAATTGTTTTATTCCAAGTATATTTTGAAGGTAGAGTCCACAAGATTTCCTGATGGGACTGTCTAGGGAAAGGGAGAATAGGGAATGATGAAGGTTTGGGTGCAGACAGCTGGAGTGGCAGAGGAGGTCTGGGGATGGCTCGCTCTGAGATTTTCAGATGCATAAATGGATGTGCTGACCTGGATGAACCTGCTGTTGCAGGAAGAGCTCCCCCACCCCCATTTCCAACTGGTTCCAGCTGGGCACATGATAAAAGCACTGACTCCCTGACACCCCACTGACCAGAGTCTTCCCTGGACACTGGCCTCCTTTTCTCCCATGCCCACAAGGGTTGCCCACTGTCAATTTTCTAGAAAACAAAACTTTTAGCCACAACACTATTGCAGCATAATTTAAGAGGCAAACAGAAAAAAAGGAAGGCATTGTGAGACAAATGGGCATTATCAGATTAGCTGTCATCAAATGCAGGAAGTCTGGCATGTGGAAGACAGGAGGGCATCAAGGCAGGCAGGTTTCTCTGGACACAGGCAGGCTCTGTGACTGTCACATCTGTCCACCATCAGTGGACTGTCTGTCTACAGAAAAGCAGTGAGCGTGAAGTTACTGGGAGTTTCAGGACAAGATTTCAGCTAGGCAGTGACCTTTAATCCCAGCACTCAGGAAGCAGAGGAAGATGAATTTGAGTTCAAGGCTAGCCAGAGCAAGTTCCAGGACAGCCAGGGCTACACAGAGAAACCCTGACTCAAACAAAACAAAACAAAAACAAAAACAAAATTGGGAAAACCAACCAACCAACACAACCTCCAAACTAAATAATGAATTAAAGGGAAAAGTCTAACTATACAATCCCTTAGAATATTTATTTAATGACTTAAGCCTGTGCATCTCCAGGTAAAATTCCAAGCTGAATAGTTAACAAATATTTAACACCTAATTATTACTTAAATGAGGGACTAATCCAGCACCCCTCTCCCGCCCCCGAGGAAAATAACACCTGAGGCAGTAATCATGTCCTGAAGGTGCCAGTGCAGTGAAGAAACCAAGTCATGGCTACTGTCTGCCCCGTGATGGGAGTGAGGCCCAGGAAAGGGGATCTTGGAAACTGTGGACACCAAGGGCTAGGAAGTAAGCACTAGGGGCCTGATTAAGATCTAATTAAGGTGCGTCTGGAGCGTGTGTTGTTAATTTTCTACAGAGAAGTTCAGTGTGAGAGGAAAACTTCCCTAAGCTACAGGAATTTCCAAGCTGCAGAGCAGAGGAGACCCAGAAAGTTCTCCCTGCCTGGCTCATCAGGGTGATCTGGCTCCCTACACTAGCATCCCTTCTCCTGCCCTCAGCCTCTCACTTTAGCTGTCACATTGGGAATTTGAGGAAAGCTGTTTACAGCACAGCTCCACCAGCTTTTGCAGAAAAAAAGCTTTAATATAAACTATGATTTCTGTTGTGAAAACATGGTAAACAATGCCAGAAATTTCTAGGGGGCAGAAACTGAGAGATGTTTTTAAAAGGCCAAGAGTTAACTACATTAGGAAGTATCACTTAATCCTGCCCATCACTTGAAGGGGGTCTCCCCTCCATTGTATGTCCTCTCCTGATTCCTGCAGAAGCTAGGCAGGTGCAGAGTGGAGAGAGCAAGGGCCTCAAGGAGAGAAGGACAAGCAGGTTGGGTGCAGGACCACCTCTAGCAATGTGACCTTGGCCAATTTAGGGCCCGACTCATGGCAGGCACCTCAGGTATAGCGCTGTAATTGCCAAGGCCTTTGATCTTCCTTCTGTGCTTTTTGAGGGATGCCTGTATCCACACCTAAAGCAAGAAGCTGATGTAGTGGGAAAGGACGCTGTGTCCCACAGCATCAGCATCCAATAGGAACCACACACACTTACATGAGGCACAGGGAGGGGTCAGGGGCTTTGGTGTCACACAAATCACTTACTGGTTTATACAGGACGTATTTATTTCTCTCAATTTGAGGGAAAAGGGGGTTTGCTGATTTCAGACAGGAAGGCTTCTCAAACAAATCCCAAAGTAATGGCAAATGGTTTGGAAGAAAAACAAAGGGAAAGATTTTCCTGGGCAGTAAGGGTGGGGTGGGGAAAGGTGAGGTCATAAGAGCATGGGGCCCAAGGCCTCAGAATCAGACAAGCNGCTTGGGTGTTACCAGATAGGGTGTGTGGTTGAGAACCACACTGTGTGAGTCACTGCTCTGTCCTGTTTTGGCTCACATAGACAAAGCCAGGTTTCATTCCTTATCCAAGCAGCACAGCTGTAGAAACAGCACCTATGTAGCTGTCAGTGTTGCTGCAGGGGCTGTGCAGGCTGGGTGAGTAGCACTGCACAGGGGACATGCTTTCTAGTCTGGTGCCAATTGGCTGAGGACTGCCTGCAAATTCCCTAGACAATCATGATCAGCACTGAGTCCATCCTAAGATGGGAGCAGTTAAATCCCCAAGGAAGGCCAAGAGCCACTCATGTTTTCTGACTTCTCTTCAGGCTTTCTCACGCCGTACCGAGATCTCTCTCACTGATGCAGGAGAATCCNAGCTCCAGGAGACTAACCATCAAAGGCCAACAAAAGCTCTGAAGGGAAACTAACTCTAGAACAAAGGATGCCACTGCTTTGTGAAAGTCCAAGTGAAGAAGCAAAGCAGAGAAGTCACTACGTTACTAAGGAAGTGACGTTATTATTTAAAGACGGGGAGGCCATCTGGGTTTAAAGACAGAAGCAAAATGACAGGAATAGACTATTTTTTCTTTAAAAAAAAGTGATGCCAACACCTAGAATCTGTTAAGACTTCCCTTCTTTAAAAGTTCAAGATGTGAATTACAGGTATGAATTTTGAAACAGAAATAAAATTTTGCAAATGAGCCATTTTCTTCTCAACTAGAATTAAAAACCCAAACCCAAATCTTTGGCTGAGGAGTAGTGAGGCCTGAGTTCAGTTTCCCAATTCTGAAAACAAAGCAAAACTAAACAAACTCCTGGATGATGCAAAGCCATGTTCCCAGAAGTGTAACTGATGGGCTAGAGGCAGTCCATGAACTCTGGAGGTCTGGGCATTTGGGGTAAGTACTGAAACTGACAGGAACGTTTGCTCAATCAAACAAGACAGCAGTCTTGCTCTGGTCTTCAGTTTATCTTACTGAATGTGGGTCCATGTCCAAGCAGCACTGGTACAGATTATTTTGGAAAAGCAGTACAGTATGAAACTTGTAAGGGTAGAAGGCATGGGTAATCTGGGCTAGAGAAGTGTAAACGCTTGCAGACACAGTCCCATCGTGGAGAGAGCTGCAGGGGACATGCAGGAGAAGTGGTTACTCAGAAGAGGCAGCTTGTCAGGTGGGAACTCACTCAGTGGTACTTACTGGCAGACTCTATGAACTTGGGGTAGGCATCATACGTGATGAGAGGAATTGGCAGATCCCTGAAGTACAGTTTAAGTGCACCAGTGATAATGTTGATATCTTCATACATGTTCACAGAAATATCCGCCTTTTCACCATCTTTTAAAAGAAAAAAAAAAGTCAACACTAAATTCACAGCCAGTATCATTTTAACATGATATGTGCATGATTACATTTTAAAGACAGGCAACACTTCAGGTTGGTTGTTGTTGTTGTTGTTTTTATGCTAGCTGTATAGAAGTTGGTTGAAATGTAGAGTTCAGGACTAGACAAGTATATGCTGGAGTGGCTATCTTAACCCCTGGCTATGATGTTTTTATTTGTGAGTTAAGTGATTTTTATTTTAAAATAAAATTTAAAAAGTATTTTCATTACTAGCAACCAACACTCTATAGTTTCTAAGATCAATTTCAGCATGAAACATGATCTATACTGGTGACCCACTTTGGTAAAACAGCAAGGAATTTTTCAGATTTTTCTCTTCTTAAGCTACTTATTTTTCCTTGCTCAGCTGTGTATGTGTGTGTGTGTGACACACACACACACACACACACACACAGAGAGAGAGAGAGAGAGAGAGAGAGAGAGAGAGAGAGAGAGAGAGAGAGAGAGACTGGGGTAGAAATAACTCTACATTTCATAGTTGACTGAGACTTCCCGGGGGAATACTGCAGTGTTGCTTTCTTTTTGTTTATAAAACTCAATTTGCAAAAGAGAACACAGGCCAGGCCTGCCAATCCAAGTTTGATCCCCAGGAACAACTCCTTCACATGTACCACCCCCAATACATAAATGTAAAATAACAATGATGATGATAAAGGTCCCTTGTTTTAGTCACTGGCGTCACAGAAAAACATCTGGATCTCGCCTAACCCAGCTCTATGGGCAAATGAGGCAGTGAAAAACAAGAAGCTAAGCAAACAAAATGTCCCACAGACCTCAAGAAAATGTGCCAAGATTCTGAGTGCTGAAGTAAGAAGAGGCACTATACGGAATGGAAGACCACTTAGAGATACTGGGCACTCAGATTCTGAAGCAAGGCTGTCTTCAGAGAGTCCACCAGTGCTGTCCTGTGTTTAATAAAATCTGAATCGTGGGCTGGGGAGATGGCTCCGTAGTTAAGAGCACTGGCTGCTCTTCCAGAGGATCTGGGTTCAGTTCCCAGCACTCACATGGCAGCTCACAACTGTCTGTAACTCCAGTTCAGGGGAATCTGACATCCCCACACAGACATACATGCAGGCAAAACATCAATGCACATAAAATAAAAATTAAAAAAAAAACCCTCAACTTGTATCTATTCAAGATTTAATCAGTGTCATTTCCTTGCTAGATATTTGTGTGTGTCCTACGCCTATGTGTGTGCACAGGTGAAGAGACTTTAGTAATGAGAAGGAATGTTACAAAAGCTACAAAAGACACACACAAAAGAAACCATCAATGCATAGTGACAGAAGTCAGCCTAAAATGCCTTCATGACATACATTATAACTTGAAAAGGTGAAAAGGTTTGTGGTTACTGAGTATTTGAGGGAAGAAGGGACACACAGGTAGAATTTGAGGATTTTTACATTAGTGATGTAGACAGAGNATACCCCAGTGTAAACTCTTTCAGTTAACAATGTATCAATGTTGGGCTATTAATGACAACAAATACACAATACTAATTCAACATGTTAAATCAGGCAAGGTGGGGCATGCCTGGATCCCAGTGTGCAGGAGGTGGGGGCAGGAAGGTCAAGAGTTCTAGACCAGCCTGGATTAACATAGTGAAACCGTCTCAAAAAGCAAAATCAAGTTACTAACAGGGAATTTGGGAGTCGGTGCCAGTACTTTCAGTTAAGATTTTCTGAAATTCTAAAACTACTGCATAAAAGCGCATAAAAAAATAATCCAGCCTCTTTGACGATGCAGAGCCCTGCAGCCTTCCTGAGCTCACAGTCGATTTTGAGTCTACTTCCGAGTACCTCTTTCACGTAGGGGAAGGCCACGCCCAGGACAAGACAAAGCAGGGTAGAGTGCTTTCTGGAAACAAAAGGCAATGTCCCCTGGGGAAACACTAGAAAGCATGTAGGTGCTTTGACCTAAGAAACTGGAGAAGGTGACAGGGACCAAAGGCAGGAATCACTACCATCCAAGTCCTGACTTAAAAAAAAAAAAAAACAGTGAGGGGTTTTTTGTTTTTTCTTATGTTCTGTCACAGAGCTCCTGTTTCAATACCTATTTATCATTTTCTAGAAGAATCCAGATTTCAAATATCCCTGTTTCCAGGATATATAACCCCTTTGTTCTCAGTATATAACTCATACTCCTGTTCCCAGGGTACACAGGCCAGCTACTTCACCAATTTTTAGTCTGGAAAATAAAGTCTCCATTCTTAGAGCTCCACTGTGTGTGAAGATGTGGGTAGAACTTGGACTGGGCAGTTTTTAGCATTCAGATAACTCAGTGGAGGTCACCAGGAGAGTCCCCTCTCCTCTCACTCTTCTCTAGGCTGTATTACCTGCTATTAGGGTTTTGCTGCTTTCCCCTGTACAGCTGCTCTGTGTTCATCTTCAGGCTAGCATCAGCTTGCATATTTCTTCCTTGGGAAGCCTTTCCTAACCACCAGTGTCACCTGCTATACTAGACTATGCTAAGTTTTCCACTTACTAATATTTTCCTTTATGGAACTTGTCAATAACCAGTGTGTGCTTACTGTGAGTCCTACACAGATGCAAGGACCAAGAACACAGGTTAACTACTAAATTAGAGTGAAGAACTCAGTGCCTGGCATATGTATATTAAATACGTTAATGTAATTTTTGAGTGACTAAATCAGCAAAAACGAACTTTTAAAAAGCTAGGAGCCTAAAAGATTAATACTAGCTCTTTTAAAACCTGATGTAAAATTTGTATGCAACATTTTTTAGTTTTAGAAACAAGTTTGTTTGTTTGTTTTCTCCTAAGACAGGGTTTCTCTGTGTAGCCTTGGCTGTCTTAGAACTCACTCTGTAGATCAGGCTGGCCTTGAACTCACAGAGATCCACATGCCTCTGCCTCCTGAGTGTTGGGATAAAAGGCATACATTACCACCACACAGCTTAGAAACAAGTTTTACTGATACCGTTTTCATATCATATAATTAATCATTTAAATTATACAATTCAGTGTTTTCCATGTACTTATCAAGTTGTATGATTACTACCATAGTCTGATTTTACAACTTTCTTNTGTCTCCTGAAGTCCCCACACCTGTTAGCACCACTCCCTGGCTCTGGCCCTTGCAAAGGGTGACATAACCTCCCTGTCACCCGTCTGCATAGTATGGTCATGCAATATGTACTCTTGCACCTAGCTTAGTTTAATAGCATATGCTGGTACTTTGTTCATTTCTGTTGAACTAATGGATATATCTGTTGTAATATAACATGAACCCAAAGAAATCCATGTATTTATTTAGTGTGTATGCATGTGTGTGGGCATGTATCAATCATGTAATGCCTGTGGAATTCAGGGGACAGCTTGGAGGAGTGGGTTCTCTCCTTTAACTCAGGCTGTCAGGAACTGTCTAGTTACAGTTCCTACTGCTGTGATGAAACACAGTAACAAAAGCAACTTAGGGAGGAAAGGGTTTCTATGGCTTCTAGATTACAGTCTATCATTAGGGGAAGCAAGGACAGAAAGGAGCTCAGAGCAGGAACCTGGAGGCAGGAACTGAAGCAGACACCATGGAAGAATGATGCTTATTGGTTTGCTCTACAAAGCTTGCTCAGCTTGTTTTCTTATACGCCTCAGGATCACCTGCCCAGGTATGGCATCCCCCAGCCTGGGTGGGACCCACCTATACTAATTAAGCAAGAAAAGACACTACAGACTTGCCTATAGGCAATCTGATGGCGGTAATTTCTCAATTGAGGTTCCTTTTACCTCATCACTCTAGCTCATGTAAAGTTGCCAAAAACCAGGACAGGCACAGTAGCAAGTGCCTTGAGCCACTAAACCATCTCTTTAAAACAAACAAACAAACAAACCTGAATTTATGTATTTATTTTTGAGACAGAATCTCTCTACATAACCCCAGCTATCCTGGAACCTGCTATGTAGACCAGGTTGGCCCAGAACTCACAGAATCCACCTGCCTCTGCCTCCTGAATGCTGGGATTAAAGATGTTGGGATTAAAGCTGCTATGCCCAACTCTAAACCTGAATTTTGTTTTGTTTTACAAGACAGGGTCTCTGTGTAGCCCTGGCTGTCCTAGAATTTGCTATGTAGACCAGGCTGTCCTTGAACTCAGTGATCCACCTGCCTCTGCCTCCCAAGTGCTGGGATTAAAGGTGTGCCCCATCACAAACCAGTTCTAAACCTTTTAATAAGAATATACACATAACTATCTTCCATTTGTCTCACTTTAAATTGTTTTCTGTTAAAAATAATATAGACAACCTGGAACATGAAATCCAGGTCCTGTACTTTATTAGCAGAATGACATCTTAGTGACATTGTCTGTAACATCTTTGTTCTCTGATTCTTCCTTTCCTTTTCAGCTCTTGGCTCACTAGCCACATGCCCTGGGATCTTGGGATGAGGCTCCCCCATGGCCTCTCAGTGTACCCACCATATACTATTTGCAGTCCCACCTGAAGACAGAATGTAGCAAAGTTATAATGGCACCTGCTGACATTACTGTAGATAGTGCTCCAGCTGCTGACCGTCTTCCGTCTCCCAGGTGAGGCAAGACTTCCTCAAACTTGCCTTTACTTTGACTCTTGGACTAAAGAGTCCAGGCCAGCATTCTGTGGGCCCTATCTTCCTCCTTCTTCAATTTCATTATTTGAAAGCTAAGCTTCCTGGAACTGATCGCTCTTGATTACTTCATTTTACTTACTTGGTTATTTATCTGATACGTGCTTTGAACATTTGGAGATTTGGGCAGCATTTATGTGCAGGATTGATGTACATGATCTGCACTATTGGTTCTTCCACACCTGTGTTAAAACTCTTTATAGAATTCCTACAATGACTGCAGGATGAGTCCTGGAGGAGGTTCAGAGTGGTCCCCAAAGACCTGGTCATGTGGAGCCAAACAAACCATCGGGGACTTTAAAACCTGTTAGCAGTGTTACAAAAAGGTATCTCAATGTTTAATGTCACTAATTTGCTTTCTGTGGTTGATGTGATTTTCAGTTTCTTTGCCAGTGTTGATGTAGTTTTGAAAATCTTGACCGCAGGCTGGGAGTGGACATGCTCAGTTGCTGCCTTTCAGATAAAGGAAATGCCTCTTACCATTCCTTCTGGCATGGATTCAGGATGCTCCTTGATGTGTATTTGTACACCACACATCATTACTTTACTTTCTTGCTTGCATAAAACACTTAGGTTGGCCTACATTCCCCTTTGCAGGATGGTAATATTTCATTATTTTTGTCTTCTGCTTTTGTGGCTTATGAGAAGACTGCCAAGAGGAGAGTATGGCAGACTAGAAGTGTGCTCATGTTCAGGCTGCGGTGGGCCTTAGTGGGAGAGCACTTGCCAGCATATGAGACCCTTGGTTCAATCCAGTGTCCCCCTCCCTGCCAACACACACACACACACACACACACACACATACCAGAGCAAAGCAAAGTAGCATTTAAAAAGATCACTGACTTAGCTGGGAGGTAGTAGCAATGATGCACACCTTTAATCCCAGCACTCAGGGAGGCAGAGGCAGGCAGATATTTGAGTTCAAGGCCAGCCTGGGCTACAGAGTGAGTTCAGGACAGCCAGGGCAACACAGAGCAACCCTGTCTCTAGAAAAAAATAAATCACCAACTTTGTATTTAAGAAAACAGCTTTTCTTTGGTGCTACCTTGTTCTAGTACAAAAGGCAATACAAACTGGATGGCCACGGAACAAATAAAAACTAGCGCTCCCACCCCCCACATCCCGAGACAGGGTTTCTCTGTGCAGCTCTGGCTGTCCTGGAACTCACTCTGTAAACCAGGCTGGCCTTGAACTCAGAAATCCACCTGCCTCTGCCTCCCCAGTGCTGGGAATAAAGGTGTGTGCCATCACACCCAGCACAAATCAGAACTTAAATGTTATTTTTAATGTATGGTTAATCTGGCCATGGTGGCACATACCTCAATCCCAGCATGGGGATCTGAGGCAGGAGAGAATCTGAAGTTTGAGGCCATTCAGGGCTACAAGCGACCTTACCTCACCCCTCTGCACAATATAAAACAAACAACCCATGGAGCTTCCCACAGTGTGCAGGACTGAGGCCAAAGCTTCAGCTCCCCTCAGCTTTCTGGCTCCTGTATGTGAGCTAGTCATACAGGGGCCTGAGAATTGGAGCTCACAGGAAGGCTGAGTAGGCTCACTCAGGTTGGGACAGGTGAGATGACTGCACCCTTTCTCACCTTTTTTTGTGATTTGGTAAATTTAATTGATCTTTGTGATAAAATTGGACCAGTCTTAGATATTCAAATGCTGATGATATAGCTTCATGTTTTTTTCTCAGTAGGAAATTTGACCCTTTTAAGGTAGCTGATGCAAAGACAAGGAACTATAAGATGAATTTTGTTGTTTGTTAGGCTTAGTTTTTTGAGATAGGCTGGGCTCAAATTCACTGTGTACCAACCATGACCTTGAACACCTGATCCTCCTGCTTCTACCTCTCAAGTGGTGGAATCAAGGTATGTGCCACCATGCCTATCAGAATCTTTTGCAGAATATGATATCATCAGTCATTCAGAAAATTAATTTAAGTGTAGCATAAGAAATTGTGACTTTTATGCAGAGTATGGCCATCCAAAATTAATGTTTATGCTGAAAACATACCTCTATCAAAAGCCATCTTGACATCTTCAATTAGGTCACTAAATCCTGATACTCGGTACAGTCCTTCAGAATTAAGACCTGAAAATATATCAGTAAAGAATGGAAGCTAATTTTCTGTTGATTCATGCCTTTCCTTCACATTTTAACTTCTCTCCATACGTCAAGCTGGACGAGTGATGTTATTAGAAAAAATAATAAACCACACAAGATTAGAAGTCTTTCCCCAATCTTCTCCTAAAATGAATCTGTTTCACTCAGTTTTTACTTCTGACCTACTGTCACCTGGATATTTATAATTTGGTCATCACGTTGCCTAATTAGATCAGGTAACACTAAATCTTAAGGGAAATCATTCATCACCCAATTCTATCATAAAGTCTTTTACATAACAGAAGACAGAGAGCCTGCAGTAGCAAGTCTGTGGCAGTTTTCCCAAGTGGGTAAGAATAATTAGGGTGCAGCTCAGGTTTCTGGTCTTTGTGTTTTAATAGGGCATTTCTGCCTTTGCTTCCTGGCCTGAGGAGAATTTAAAACCCCAAAGGGGAATCCATACGGCACAGAGATCTTTGCAGACTGCGGGCATCATCCATTAATGTATCCTAAATATGACTTTCTGTAACTGGTTAAATGTTCCTTGAAATCAAGCTGTTGTTTATTAGTACACTGCAGACTTGGAGAGCACATCTTCTGACACCATTCTCCCCATCACTGAAGACAACTGCAGTGCCAAATGAGGCACCAGAGGGGAAGGAGTGAAGCAGCCTGCACCGGAAACACCTCACCTCTGGACTCGATCTCCCTGATGCACATGTCCACCACCATTGGCCGCTTGGTGATGTGCGCCTTGACGAGTGTTGTCAGGTCACAGCTGTACACCTTCTTCACATGCTTCAGGTCTGGCTTACAGTCATTTGGGACCATCTTGGAACATTGCTTGTGAACATTCAACCCACAATCTGTGACAAGAATGAAGGAAAAAGCCATGATTATTTTCAGTCTGACATTCTGGAGCATTTTCTTTGAGCAGAAGACACTTGGTGTGAACTGCAGCTCCTCCAAGGGGATGGACAGCAGCCCCTCTCCTCTCAGAACAGTTTGAGTAGAACTCGGAGACCAGTATTTTTTTCTTTTTGAGATAGGGTCTCATTATGGAGGCCTGGCTAGTCTGGAACTCTCTACATAGACCAGGCTGGCCTCCAGGTATCTGCCTGTCTCTGCCTCCTGAATTCTAGAACTAAAGGCATATGCCACCACACCCAAAGAGGCCATGATTCTTGTTAATAAGAATTATTGTTAATAATAAGTTCTTGCTAATAAGAATTATTGTTAATAATAAAGTAACTTCATTATTTAACTTCCTGAATGACCATAGAAGCAGAAACAAAATCAACACGTGTTTCCCATACCAAAACCAGTGTTAAATAATTACACATAACAGAATGTCACACCACCAATGCTAAGATTTGAGTATGTTTGTTTTTGTCATAATTCTTATGACATGTTGAAAGGTGTGGCCTTTTGGGAGGTGTTGGGCCCTTTTCACGAATGGATCAGCATTGGTATGAAGAGGCCTGTGGGAGAGGGTTCTCTCTCTTCTGCCTTCTCTTGACTTTCCATCTCTGCCATGGAGGATACAGCCAGGAGCCCCTACCAGATGCTGGTACCTTGAACTTTCTACCTCAGAACTCTGGTCTCTAACACTTGTTCTTTGTAGTGATGTAGTGGGAGGTTCCTTCATATGCGGCATAAGATGGACCAGTCAGATAGCTCAAGAAAATTTACATCTACTCTAAGTTGTAATTACATTTCAAATCACTTGATATCAAGTGGAATTGGACACCCAAAATAAGAGTATTCAAGGTCCACTTAAAATAAATCTGTTCCTATTTATATCTATTCATAAACCCTTTTTATAGGTAAGAGTACATATACCTTCTTGGGTAGTCTAAAACAGCCATTGTAGTGGGTAGCTGTTCTTGCCATGCTCTGAAGCACTGCCCCTAGTGAAGTAGCAGGTAACTGTTACATCTGCCTATGACCTTGAAGTACATGCTCCTGGGGCATGGCTGCTCGGGACTCTTAAGACCTGGGATGTACGTACACGGCTCTTTCTTCACTACCTCGTGGTTTTGGATACTGGGACAGACCAGGGCAGATCTTACCAGAAAAGTGTTGAACTGTGCCTCACCCTTCCAGGATCCTGCGACAAATTCCTCTATTTTGTCTTGTGGGTTTTTTTTCACAAATAAATTCTTTTACCCATTAAACAGACTCCACGGATTGATAGCAATATTCTCCCGTTAAGCCATTGCCATTCTTTTTCCTATGATCAGTAGGTAACATTTATGGAAGACTTAATATTATTGCCAAGTACCATTCCAAGTGTCTTGTCTTTATTATTTCCTTTAAAACCACAAAGATCTATCAAATAGCTACTGTTTCTTCTCATTTCCTACTTACATCTGAAAAAAACCAAGTTAAGGAATTTATTTATCCAAGGTACATAGTGGAGCTGGAACTCTGCCCTAAGGTGATGCTGGAGCCCTCAAGTCTCCATGTTGGATTGCTTCTAGTGACGTTACTTCTCTGGTTTTGCAGGGTTGTAACATGTTGGGCACCAGAACCCAAGAACTCCCTGGTTAATATCGGAGACCCCTTTTCAATAATAAGAATACAATGAAGTTTTATAAGGGATGAAGAACAACAAAAGTGTTCTGCCAAATTAGACTCAAGTGATAAAATATACTGAATAAATATTCAACTAAATTAAATGCCGTCTTTATGTTTTAGAAAATAGAATCTTTCTGTTTGTTAAAGCTCTCACCAGGACCTCTTACAAACCCAGCTTAAATGAAGCAGATGCAGTTTATGGCCATGCCTTAGTGAAATCATCTTGAGAAATCCACAATGCCTTGGCAGCTGCCTCAGCTCTTGGGCAGTTTCATTTTGCTGTCATCTGCAGCATGGGGAAGGTGACATTTCTAGGAACGACTGAGCTAATGTGCTGAGGGGGCTGAGTCCTTGCACATGTGGGCCTAACTGAACATCCCAGAGAGGTCCACTGTGAGTCACGTACATATTACTGTCAACACTTAGGACATAAAGGTTCCCTGACCAAAGTCCTCAATCTACCACCTGAAGGAATGAGGCAGCACTCCTCCATACAGTTAATCAAGGCCCAAATGATGGCATGACCAAAACTGAAGTCCCTCTAGACATCTTACATAACACGAGAGATTTCTAATTTGACCATAAGGCAAACCAGTGGCCAAGGACACAGTGAAAAGGCCTCTTTCCTCCAAACATTCGCATGTAAATGTTGTAAAATTTATACTTGTAAAATTTGTGTTTGTTATAGAATCTATGAGCTATGCTATCTGGCGTGAGGTATCACACTGTGTTTAGTTATATAAAACAGTAAGAAGTGTGCTTCTTTTAGCATTGTGCAAGCCTTGGTGCTCCTGTATGGACAGAACTCCGGGTAGTAATGTGTGCTGGCTGATGTTAGAGCCTTTTTAAGGCAATGCTGCACAGTGTGTTACAGCACTGTCATCACCAGCTGAAGGTCAAAGTCTAAACGGAACTCAAGGTCCTAAGAGGGGTCTGAGTAACTGGGGTTGTAGACTTCATATCCACACTGTTCTTCATATATTTCATTTAGAGAAAAGCACCTTCAAGTAACTAAATGTGTAATTTCTGAATTCACCAAATTTGGTGAGTTTTCAATGAATTTGTCTTTCAGATATTTTACCAGTCTCTTACTCTACCGTCTGAGATCTCAGCAGCAAATACTAACTCCTTCCTGTCTACAGGTATCTCAGGCCCTGCGCTCTCCTTCTATGTTTAATGGTGGTGGGTCCCCACCCATGCACGTCAGGCAGGGGCTCTACCATTTAGCGCCACCCCTTTCAGTTGACTTTATGTATTTTTCTCACGTTGTACTGTGTGACTTCTGGGCTTCAGCTTCACCGAGTCCTTCCTTTGTCCTGATGCTCAGGCCATCGCCCAGGTGTCTTCTCAGGTTATCAGTTTCCAGTTGCCAAGGTTTTCTTCAGTTTTTCTTACAGCAGTATTTCTTTTACAACAATTCCCATGTTTTTAAGAATGTGTGGTTGGAGCATTTTATGACAGCTCCTTTTCTTGTCTGATAATCCCAACATGTCAAGTTTTGAGTTTAGGCTTTCCTAGGTCTCAGTAGGATAAGTAATTCTGAACTCTTATCTTGGCTACTATAAATGTTATGAGTACACTGTCCATTTAAATCTTCCATTTCAGTAAGTTCTACTTGAAACTTACAATGCTAGGCCTGGCTCACTTTTGAAGATAAAATGTTTACCTAGTCTATAAAACACTGTGTGTGTGTGTGTGTGTGTGTGTGTGTGTGTGTGTGTGTGTGTGTGTGTACCACACGTGTGCAGGTGGAGGCCAAAACTCGGCACTTGATCCCCTGTATCTGGAATATACAGTTACAGGCTGTTAAGAGCCACGCCAGGTGGGTGCTGGTATCTGAATTCCTGTCCTCTGGAAGAACAAGAAGTCACTTAACTGCTGAGCCACCTCTCCAACTGCAGGAACTTTCTTTTATTCCCGATCTCAAAGTTTTCTCATGGTTAATGCAAATAACTTGTCATAACTTAATTTTTTTGTGTGGTAGTAGGTGCTGTAATTATTGAAGAAATAAAGTAAAATCCCTATAGCCAGCTAGAAAATTCTTTTCAAGTGTATTAAAGGTCTGGAATTTAGTAATAGTGTGGCTGTGCCTTGCACTTCATGTATAACACAGGTCACAGGCGGAAGAGAGCTTGGAACAAGCCATCAATGCACAGATGAAGAGGATTAGCCCCAAGTGTGTTCAGGCTACTCAGCTGTAAGAGTAGAGCTGCACTGGACTGCACAGCGACCAGCCTGTGCTCTGCTCATCCACTCACTCCTTTTCCTTGCCCACAACACACTGTACATTGGAATATTTTTTTCAGCACTGATGATGAATTACCTACTTTCAGTCTTTTGTTCAATAATGTGTATCATACTAGTATATAGTCTTGAGTTTAAAAAATGTTGCTCTATTTCACCTGTGCCAGTCTTGCAATTATCTGTGTTGATCTTGTAGGCCTTTTAAAAAGCAGTGATAAAACTTAGATATTATATTCTTATTTCTTAATTATTTAAATATTAATACTCATAAACACAATGAATGATTACCTTCTAAAGTATACAATACCATGATTCTGTTACCCTTTAATCTACTATTAGAATGTAAATGAATGATGTTGGTTATTTACTTCAAAACATGGCTCTGTGTGCTTTCTAGAAGTGCAGCATGCATGTATAGAGAGAAATCAGTGCATACAAAACCAGAGAGCCTGAGGTCTGTAGTCTAAGAAACATGGGTGTTCTAAGAGAATACAGAATAAAGTGTAATGTGGATTCTTTATTGCTCTTTTCCTATCTTTGCTGAATATTTTTTCTTCCTCTTTTTTTTTTTTTTTGGTTTTCCAAGACAGGGTTTCTCTGTGTAGCCTTGGCTGTCCTAGAACTCACTCCGTAGACCAGGCTGGCCTTGAACTCACAGAGATTCACCTACCTCTGCCTCCTGAGTGCTGGGATTAAAGGCATGCACCACCACNGGGTGGCAGAAAACAAAATAAAGTCTTAATGGCAGACCGAAATGTGGTGTGCTGCTTGTATACTGATATATTTCCAGTGTATGATTTTCAGAGCACGTTTGGGGCTGCTTTATTGCATTGTGAACTCAAGAATATAAAAGGATGCTGTACTTTCTGTGTATGGTGTTTTGCCTGCAAGTATATCTGTGCATAAATTTGCATGCCTGGTGCCGAGGAAACCAAAGTGGGGGGGGAAGGTCATATTCTCTGGGACTGGAGTTACAGATGTTGTAAGTCACCACGTGGACTGTGGGAATTGGTCCTCTGGATGAGCTACCAGTGCTCTTAACCACTAAGCCATCTCTCCAGCCCCTGATGCTGTATTTTAATGCTGTTGCCTTACCCTGGCCTTCCAAAGGACTTCATATCCAATCCTATTAGAAATTTAGTCTTTGAAATTAATCCCATACTTTTATATTGTTCAAATGGGATAAAGAATATTTGTTTAGTAAACATTTCATTGTCTTTAAGTTCCTAAATCTGAGCTCAGTCATTGCTTGATGTGGTTTTCACAAATACATCTAGTAGCTGTCTATTTAAAACAGATGACTACAGCCGGATGGTGGTGGAGTACGCCTTTAATCCAAGTACTCAGGAAGCAGAAGACAGGCGGATCTCTGTGAGTTCGAGGCCAGCCTGGTGATCTACAGAGCAAGTTACAAGACAGCCAGGGCAGTTACACAACAAAACCTTGTCTCAAAAAACCAAAAGATGATGGCAAACTTTCAAAGGATAAATACAAGACTGTTGGTGCCATATATATGTTTTGATATGTGGATGCATCAGGTTTTATGCTTGGGTTTCCATTTTGAGGTTATACATGGGGAAGGATATAAAGAAACATGTATTTTCTTCTTTCTGTAGCACTGAAGATTGAGCACAGGGCTCCGTGTAGGCTGGGCAAGTACCTACCACTGAACTACATCTGAAGCCAATAAATTTTATTGTTAAATGTACCTCTCTGGTATTTTCCAAAATGAAAGATTTTCATTATTTTTAATTGTGTGTCTATGTGTGGGTATGTACATGTTCCTGCAGGTGCTTGCAGAGGTCAGAGGTGTTAGATGCCCTGGAACTTGAGTTACAGGCAGTTGTGAGCCCTTATGTGAGTGCTAGGAGCTGAACTCAGGTCCTCTGCAAGAGCAGTATATGCTTTCAACGGCTGAGCCATCTCTGCAGTCCCCTCCCCCTATTAAAAGTCACTATCTCACATTCTAATAGGCATCACAAGTCATCATTTTCATAAGCAAATTAAGAGGAATGGCTTGTGCTTTGGAATATTTATAAAAATATTACTTTCAACCAAAAGAGGCTATGTGAAACTTTTTAAAGGGATTCTTCAAATTCTTGCTGACTTTTAAGGAAAACCACTACTGTTAGGTGTAGCCAATTGAGGCAATAATAAAAATAGAGGTTATTATTTCTTCCTTCAAACTAAAAGTTCAATATCTGTATACTTAAAATAACTTCTATTATTAGGAGAAAAACTATTTCTCGTTTGAAGGCAGAAATGACAATAACAGTGATGAAAATATTAGAGGATCTTTATAGCTTAAACTCAGCTGAAATGTCTGCTTTAAAACAAGTATCTTCCTTCCCTTTCTCTTAGAATATTCTGGCAAGGATAAAATAAATACAATTTAGGAGTTCTGGCAGAATAATTTCTTTTGGGAATAACTTATTTCCTAGGAGAGAGATGTCTGATAAACTTCAGTGATTACATAATGACAGCACAACCCAGAAAACTACATTTCCTGATTTTAAAAAGTTTGGGAAAATTAATCATTTGAGTGACCATCCTTAGAGAGAGAGAGAGAGAGAGAGAGAGAGAGAGAGAGAGAGAGAGAGCGCGAGCGAGCGAGCGCGCATGCATGCACCTATGCATGATTTATTTATTGGCAAGCTTTGATACAGGTTCAGACTAGTTTTGAACTCATAATCCTTCTGACTTTATCTCAAGTGCTGAACAAGCATATCTACAAAGTTCCTGGTGTCCCCAAACGTGACTATTATTCCACCTACTACAGTGAGTTTGTGCTGTCTATAATCTTCATTCTTCGAATTCTGTTTTAGATAAAGTAGGGGCTCAAAGGCCAGATGAGTCCTAGAGTCACTTTAGCTCTAAAATCCTCAGTCAATACAAATGTGATTGGTTATCAAACCAGAACTAACATGAGTTCTAAACTGTCACTGTTGTAGCTCTGCCTGACCTGGAACTCACTATGTAGACCAGGCTACTCTTAAACTCAGGTCACTGCCTCCTGAATGCTGGGCGGCTACATCTACCAAAGTAGATTCTGTTTACTTAAAAAAAAAAGACTTTTGTTTTGTGAAGATCATCAAGGTAGGTTTGTGGGGTTTTGTTTTTGAGGCAGAGTCTCATGTAGTCTAGGCTTGCCTTGAACTTACTATGTTCAAGATCATTCTGAGAATGATCCAGAAATCCTGATCTTCTTGCTTCCGCTTCCTGAGTGCTGGAATTACAACCCTGCACACTATATCCACTTTTAAAAACTGTGTCCTGGGGAATGAACGATGTGAGCAAACTCTGCTGCGGCACATCCCCAGCCCCCCCTCTGTATTAAAAACAAAGGCTGACATGTGCTTACATTAGGTAACATTTTTAAGGACAGAATGAAAATCTCCAGGCTTCTCTTTTAGCTTTTGCCCTTCACTCATGGTAAGAGACAGAGGCTACACACGTGGTACTGGGAGGTGGAGTTAAATCAGTTTATTACTCCTTGCTTGTGTTATCACTAACACAGCTGTCCCAAGGCATTTCTTCCAAATGGGACTGTAGCATGTTACCACATACACTTCAGACAGAGGGGGTCTGTTTTTTGCTGGTGGCTGATAGGATTCTCATGTACATGGCCTTCATTCTTTCAAAAGGTAAATGGTACACATCATTAATTCACAGGAAACCTTATGTTAGTGACTGTCAGATGCTAAGAGACTCTGTCACTGTCAGCTGGTCAAGGATGTCTCACAAAAGGCAAATGAGGCTGACTGAGATCCTCAGTCCTTGAGCAGATGATCCTGTTGTGGAAGGAGTATGCCATCTGCCTTTGAACAGCCATGCAGATCAGTGGTTCTCAATCTGTGGGTCAACCTACCCTTTCATAGGGGTTACATATCAGATATTTGCATTACAATTCACAACAGTAGCAAAATTACAGTAATGAAGTAACAACAAAAATAATTTTACTGTTAGGGGTCAGCACAACATGAAGAACTGTATTAAAGGGTTGCAGTCTTAGGAAGGCTGAGAACCACTAGTGAAGATGGTCTTCCTATCACATTTGACCAATGCTTTCCAGCCCTGCTGCTGCCCTTTGGTTCAGAGACAATACCACAGCCTTCCAAGGAGGCTTCCTTGTGGACTCTGACACCTGATCCAGAGCTGAGGCACTCCTGGACAGACCCTTCTGCATACATCAGTCCCACTGTGCCATCTTATACTTTTCCCCACATCAGGGAGCATCCTGAATAGGACTGGCCTGCGACACCTGTCTGGAAACTGAGAATTCCTCAGTGATGTGCAGAGAAGTGACTTTGACTGTTTGTTGGTTCACATGCAATACATACTGTGGTCTGCTACTCAAAGAAAATACAACTTAGCAACATAGCACATAAAAATGTTTACATATAATGCACAAAAAATACTCAATTTGAAAATCAGAAAAGAGAAATTAGGGTATTTAAGTGTTAAGTTTGACAGTTATCATTTTGAAATAATTTACTCTTAACATACTTCAGAAAAAAAAAAAAAAGCCAGGGTCTTAGGCTGGCCTTGAACTCACAAACTGGCTACATATAATCTTGAACTTCTGATCCCCCTGCTGTCACCTCCAGAATGCTAGGTTTACATGTGTATGGCACCATGCCTAGTTTTTTGAGGTTGTAGGGACTGAAACCAGGCTTTGAGCATATTAAGCAAGTACTCTACCAACTGAGTCACACCCCCAGCCCTGTTAGCATATGTTTGAGTAAAACCTTTATGCTAAAAGACATGTAAGATGTTTTAGTTTTAAAAATTAAATAGCAGAACTTTAACGATCAAATATAACATATTTAATATTTAGAGAAAATATTACATATTTAAAATTGAAATAATAATTAAGGCCATGCTAATATGTAGTCTGAATAAATGGGCAGTATTGAGATTAGTGGTTCTATACAAATAAATTATACATGATGTGAATAATTATTTCACTCCCCAAAGGATAACAAATTCCTGCAGTGTGTATGTGGGTGCACACACATTGGCAGGACAAAGAAAATTACATTTATTCAGAGCTATTAGGATCCCAATTTGGGAAAACAGAGACTTAAATTGTCTTTAAAACATGCTTTCACATGTTAAGAATTTATTTTTTAATTTAAATGTAGATTTATTTATTTTATGTGTACAAGTGTTCTGCTTTCATGTATGTCTGTGCACCACATGTGTGCCTGGTGCCCACAGAGTTCAGAAGACGACATCAGATCCCCTGGAACTGTAGCTTCAGATGGTTGTGAGTCACCATGTGGATTCTGGGAACTGAACCCAGGTCCTCTGTGAGAACAACAAGTGCTCTTCACCGCTGAGCAGTCTCTCCAGCCACCACACTGAGTATTTCTTTATGGGTAAAAGTTTCTAAATGTAGATCTAAAATACCATCATCATTCTTCACAAAAAGGATTTGTTACATTGAACATCTTTATGTATCATAGAGAAAATATTAGTGATTAACTGCTTTTTCAGAACTTGGTAATCATCTTTGAGGATAAATTTGCAGACTTTTTACAGCTTTGACTTTGATCAAAAATTTTAGTAAGGACAATTCAGCTTAACAAGCCAGCTTTAAAATTCAGTTTCCAAGGCAACAATCATATGTCCTGGCACACTGCTTTAAAAAACAAAACCCACTATAGATGCAGTTAGTGCAACACCAAGGACAAGTGCTGAATATAACTGACATGCTTTTGTCTCCTTCTGAAACAAGCTGGCCTCTTCCTTTTCAGGGGACTCACACATATCCCTGCTGCTCTGCCCACCAAGTGTGAGAAGGTTATGGGCAGACAAAGACCCAGTCTTCAGAGTGGCTGCTGACCCAATGGGGAGAGAAGAAAGGGCTCTTACCTGCACATTTCACTCCCTGAGCAATGAGGCCCCACATGAAGTTGGCACAGTATTCACACCAGTGTGGCCCTCGGAACGTATGGACCTGAAAAAAAATGGGGCAAAGTGGAGAGAGGAGAGACATCCATGAGGAGGCTGTTGTGTATCAATCAAAGCAGCATTATATAAGCCATGCTGAACTAAAGATGCAGCATGACATTAGAAAAACTGATTGAGTGGAACTGACAAGGACATTTTTTTCAGAGCTTCATTTCTTCTTTCAGAAGTGATGACACATCAAATCAACAGACTGCAATTTCCTTTTGGAAACAATTTCCACATGGAATTTTCCAATGAGTCGTCTCCTCAGGCACAAGTCGCCTCTTTGACACTGACATGCATGTCTGAGTGCGATGACGAGAAGGCTAAGAAGCAGGGTTAGCAATGTCCTGAATCTGTAAAGACTTTGTCAGACAATCCAGTTTCTTTGGCAAAATGGGTTTTACATATATTAAAGTGACACTGATTGATTGCAACTGAATCATTGAAAAGGGCCAATTCTTCAAAACATTTTATATTTACTGTGTTAACAAACACAGTAAATTTTAGTACCTATAAAAGCTACAGTTAATGAGAAACCAAAGGCTGGCATTTCAGGCATGTGACATCACATTGGCTCCCACAGACTTTTATGCATAAGAAAGGTAAAGTATTTTAATGCTGGTGAAAATAAGAACAGAGTAGCCATGAATCTGAGCCCTACACATTAAATAATAAAATTAGGAAATCTTTCCTGGTGTGGTGGCACATGCTTTTAATCCCAGCACTAGGGAGGCAGAGGTAGCTCTCTCTCTGAGTCCAGGTCAGAAACTATGTATAGTGAAACTATGTCTTTAAAAAAAAAAAAAGAATAAATGAATGAATGAATGAATGTTACCAATTTTGGGCAAATTCTGGTTGAAAGTGCACTAGGAAAATAACAAAAAAGGAGAGGATATAGGAAGTTAGTTGATTTACAGCCAATTAGACTTAATTAAGGTCATTTCCTCCTGCAGGAAATAGAAAACATGGAGAAAAATGACCAAGTGTGATGATTTCAATGTGTGGATCTGGCAGAAGAGTAAACTTCACAGTTCTGTGAAGAGTGAACTACAGCTAAGAATGTGGTTTTTCATAACTGTGATATTAACCTACTGACTGGGTCTCAGAAACAAAGTAATGACTGTATATGTATTTATATATATTTCACAAATGTATCATTTCTTCAAGCCTAAGATGTTACAAGTGTGACATATTTCATTCAGAAAAACTATATTGATTGGATCATGAAACATCGATTATAAAATAAAGCTCAACTTTAAAGATACTGAAATATGAAATAAAATGTCTCTAATATAGNGAGTGAAATATGGTATATCAGAATTCTGGTACAAATATAGAACTGGTACAAATATCCCTATGGGGTGCAGTGGATAACCCACAGTTCATTCCAAATAGGTATGTGTTTGTGACTATAGCAAGCAAGCTTGAGGGCCAGGTTTCACGTTAATTTTGAAAAACAGGCCGTGATTACTTTTACATCTTTTATGAAAAGGGTCAGGAATACAATACACACTAGCCTCTGAACTGCTAATGATGTTCAGAGTCTACAAATTGAAAGCATTTCATGGAGCTGCTGAAACAGGGCCCAAGATCAGCAGATTCTCTGCAATGCCCCTGTGCTTGTCTGTGTTTCTCAGAGTGAATAGAACTGGATGAACCACACTTTACTCTGATGGGAATGTGAAGTAGACCACAGGCATGGGCTCACACAAAGAGGCATAAATGATGAAATCACTATAGCATCCTAAAGTTACCTGGAGAAAGTCTTTGGGATACAAACTGGCCTATAGGTTGCTGGGTCTCATAGTATGTATCACTCAGTTGAGTGATGTAGATGAGTAAAAATGGAATGAGAATTTGGAGCAAGTCCCAAGAATGACTTTATACCTGCCGCTTACCTTGTGGTGAAACAGCTGAAGTTACAATGGGGAACAACAGTAGATGGTGTTTTGTTTATTACTTAAACACAAGAGCACTAACTACCAATGCTAGTACAGTCCCTTTCTCCCTCCTGAGAGCAGTAGTGAATGTGGCATTTTAAAAGACACAGGGCATCTGTTCATATGACACACACTGAAGAAAGAGTTTTAACTGCGCAGGCCCATGTTCTCTAATCAAAGGTTGCACGTGTATATCAGAAAGCAGCTATTATGGAATTATTACTCATACACTTCAGGCTGGTACAAATTTTTTATAAGGGCATTCTGAACCATTTATGGCTATTTTGTTCTAAACACTGTTAAGAAGTAGCCTGCATAGCCCCAGCAAATTGCCTTAGAAGCATCAGCAGCCAGCTTCACTTGTGCATATATAGTGCAGTTAACCAGATTCCCTGTGGACTTTACATATAAAATTCACATGCCTCACATTTCTTCATTCTGTGATCAGTGACTCCATGACAATGAATTAGCCTCTTCTATCTTTTTTATTCCTCTAGAGGTCATCAAAACAAATAATGACTTCATTAATTAATGGAGCACTGTATTTACCAATAAACATTTACTGATGACAGACACAAAGAATGGACATGGGATTAAGGAACACATGTATATCCTGGAAAACAGTGTCAAGTGCCCATTAGTGTCTAGAGTGTGGGGTTGAAGGGAGGCACACTATGCTCAGGCTGAAGATGTAGCCCCTGGGCTAAGTTACCAGCCAGCAGATGTGATAAAGCTTTATGGGGAAGTGTGTGTGTGTGTGTGTGCAAGGCCACTGGGTTTTCTAAGGGAAGGATGCAGTCAAGGAGACAAGTCTGGAGGAAGACAGACTGGGCAGGACACTCTGGCGGCCATCAGGTTGAGTGATGATGTGGGTATGAACTTGGGCAGCACAGATGAGAGAACTGAAGGAACTAGGCTAACTACAGAAGTTTAAGATCTGGTATGTGGGGTACAAAAGCAGAGAGCCAGTCAGTATGGAAGGGAGAGGATGGCAGGGAGAGAGAGGTCACTGACAGGACAGGTTCCTTAGAGTTAAATGGAGATGGGATCATATAGTCAGCTTTGAATGGAGTTGCTGGATAGGAGGAACAGAAGGAGCCCCAATCCCCACCTGGGGCCTCAGGGAGCACAGTGATAACGAACGCTGCCAAGGCTGATCTTGAACTCCTGACCCTTCTACCTCCATTTCCCAAGTGTTGGGATTATAGGCTACTTGACTCTAAAACAGCCTTTAATCTTTTACCGCACAGTAGCTGCGTTATTTTAAAATAGCTAGTAGATAGAATTTTGAAAGTTATCAACACAACCATCTCAGATTTTTCTTTTAAAGTTTTATTTGTATGAGTGTTCTACCTGCACTTATGTCTGTGTATCAGCTGTGTGCCTGAAGAGGCCACAGGAGGGAGTCACATCCTCTGCAGCAGGAGTTTTGGACTGTTGTTAGCTGCCACATGGGTGCTGGGAATCAAACCCAGTTCCCCAGGGAGTGCTTTTTTTTTTCTTTTATTAAAAGATTTTCTTATTTTACATACCAATTACAGAACCCCTTCTCCTCCCTCCTCCCGCACCCCAGCCTTGTCCCTCAACCCACCCCCCTCAATCCCACCTCCTCCAACACAAGGTCTTCCTTGGAAAGTCCCCAGAACCTGGTACTTTCACTTGAGGCGTGTCCAAGACCCTCCTCCGGGGAGTGCACTTATCAGCCAAGCCATCTCTCCAGCCTGCCTTGAAAGCCTTTCAAGCATACAAAATTTTTGCCTTTTTCTGAGTTTTAGACAATTGAGTCAAGTGAAGTGATCTTGTGATGAGTGAGAGATTTCAGTGGCATCTTACTTTGGCACCTCCAAGTGGAATCCAACCTCTGCTTGCTCTTGGACCTTAAACACATACACAGGCTTTATAAGGTGTGTGTGTGTGTGTGTGTGTGTGTGTGTGTGTGTGTGTGTGCAGATTTCTTTATAATCAGTGATACCTGAAACTAACAACTGTATCAATTTAACAGAAATGATGTCTTTGGAAATTCTTTTGGTAAGACAATTCAAAGGAGTAGTCTCTGGCAGCATGGGACATTATCAGTTAGGAAGGCCACCTGGTAAGAGGACACAGAACCATTTTTCCTAGGCTACCTCTCTCTAAAGCTGTTGGTCCCTCTTGACAAGTCAAAGTGACAGAGTACATGGCAGGACACACTCCTTAATGAACAAACAGCTCGATCAGCTAGTTTTAAAGCCCTTTTCTCATTTGCTCCTGGAGAAAAGACGTTATTAACATGGCATGTGTGATTACTTTTCACCTGTGAACAACTCCTTTCATGTTAATTGCTCTGTTTAAACAGTAAGATGAAACTAATTAGTGAACCCCAATAAAGTCTTATCATTGAAGGCACCATCCAAAGCCAGGCTGAAAAGGGCACAGAGGGTGTGAGATGGGAGGTGTGTTGGGGGCAACAGCCAGTGTCACACTGTCTCCCAGGCAAGGACCTTGGTAGACAGTGAGGTTATCCTTGGTGGGGTGTGCTGTAATGAACACACCTGCTACCTGCTCCTCACCATGTCCACAGGATTTGCAACTCCACTTTGAATACCAGTAACAGAAACAGCAAAAGAGCAGCCCACTCCACAAAGATAAAGAACACTGCACCAGCATCCTCATTATCCCTCTCAGCCAAACACACTCCCTTTAGAAAAAGGAAAGAAGGCAAATGGCCTTGTAAACCACAGTGGAACTGACAAGAACATTAGGGCACTGAGGTTTTGCTGGCAACAGTGGCAATGACATTTCAGCTGCAGCCTTGTCATTTGGGTGGCTCTGATGACTCAGTCCTCCAGCACGGTACTGGGCAACAGAAGAAGGGAACAGATGATGACAGTCACGTGGAAGGGACATAGAAATGCAGGCAGCCAGGCAGGAAAGGCCATTTCTTCTGCACTCCTCATTTCCATGGTTTAGTGAAACTACAATACATCTTTTTACTTCTGTTACAAAGTTGTCTCAGTATACAGTGCAGGCTGGCTTGGCACTCATGATCTTCCTGTGTGCTAGGATTATGAACCTGCACCATCAAGCTGAGATAGATGATCTTCAGTTTTAAGTTACCAATGTTAGTTTCATCAAGATAGTTTAAAAAATTTTGATCACTTGATATGAAATTTACAATCTTAGTCTTAATTTGGCTCAAGTTAAATTGTATATATATACATATACATATATACACGCATACATACATTATACATATATATACATACATACATTACAGTGTATACATACTATATATATATGATATATATATATATAAAGCTGTAAAGAGATGCATCTCATATCAGCTGTGAACATTAGCAGGAAATACATGAATTTGCGCAGAGTCTCCTGCAAACAAAGGTGGGGTCATAATTAAAACAGTAGGGCCTTTAGTATCAATACAATACCTTCTTGCCTGTTACTTAGTCAAATCTCCTCAAGACTGCCTTCAAACTCTTGAGAAAAATCTACAGAGTAACATTTGGGTTGAGTTAAGCCACCAAACACTGTCATCATGCTGGCCATTTTGAACGAAAAGATTGGCAATGCTGTGACCTCAGCTGGGAAGAGAGAAGTGTATGGGGCTCTTGCTGAAGCAATTTTAAGCAATAGCTGGAGACAGTTAAGTGCTCGGGGGAGGACAAGTTAGTGGCCAGCAGCAGACAGAAATCAGGAAGACATGGGACAGCTGGTGAGGGGCCTAGGTGCTGATGACCCCTACAGCTAGCTGCTGAACAGATAATCACACAGGGAGGGTTTGCAGGGTCTGCACCATGTGTGTACCTAACTGCACAAATGGTGAACGCAAACAGAGACCACCATTCTCATCAGTATGACAAAGGAAAGAAGACTGGTGACTTTTTATTTCAAGAATGGAAAACTGTTCAAAACTGAGGGAAGTACCATAAAAATCCCTCCAGACTGACAGTGGCCATACCCAAATAAATAATGTCCTGAACTATAAGCAGTAAGTCACAGAGAAAGCTGATACAGTAAGGCCAGCCTATAGCAACCAGTTTGCTTTACCAGAAGGATGACTATTGGGGGGCAACATAGTCTCTCAGCTCTGCTCCCACATGATAAGCACCATAAAAACAGGTTCTTTTAAATGGCATATGAAACAGTACTTTGAATATGGAGAAAAATAGTAAATTATTATTAACTCTATTCATAAGAATCATTCCCTGGACCAGGGAGATGCATCAGTTGGTAGAGTGCTGTGTTGTTCTGCGAAAACCATGTGAAAAATCCGGGTATGGTGGCAGGCATATGGTGAGAGTGCTGTGGAATTTACTGGGGCTCACTGGCTAGTCAGCCTTGTGGGTGAGTTCCAGGCCAAGAGAGAGACTAGGTCTTAAAACATAATGAAAACAACCCAAAACAAGGTGGATAGCATCCGAGGAATGACACCTGAGGTTAGCTTTTAGATTCCATGTGCATATGCACACACCTCTACACACACCCATACATACATGCAACTACACACAAACATACATGCAACTACACACACCCACACATACATGCAACTACACACAAACATACATGCAACTACACACACCCACACATACATGCAACTACACACATACATGCAACTACACACACCCATACATACATGCAACTACACACAAACATACATGCAACTACACACACCCACACATACATGCAATTACACATAAACATACATGCAACCACCCCCACACACAGATACCATAACCAATACAGGGTATTATTGAGTTAAATTTCTTTATGAATTCCAGCCAGTCAGTCAGTCATTCTGTCTGTCTACCCACTAATCCTGAGAGACATGTTCTTGCTATGTATATAGCTCAGGCTTACTTGGAACTCACTCTGTAACCCAGGATGGCCTTAAATTCACAGCTTTCCTGCCTCTCTACTCAGTGCTAGGATTACAGGTGTTAACATTATGAGCTTTTTTGTCCATTTTTTAATCACACTACACAGTATAAATTATGTAATAAAAAGTAAAGCAACAGTAAAGGCATGGTGGTCCATGCCTTTAATCCCAGCATTCGGAAGGCAGAGGCAGGCAGATCTGTGGACCAGCTTGGTCTACAGAGCAAGTTCCAGGACAGCTAGGACTACACAGGGAAACCCTGTCTCAAAAAAACCAAAACAAACCAAACCAAAACAAAATTAAAAAAAGTAAAACAACAAATATAACCAAACCACTTTTCATTTTAAAATGTGGACATTTAAAGCCTATACTTTTCATCCTTTTCTCCCGATAGCATTCCCTCTAAACTGATCATGCTCAGGCTGAAGAATGTCAGATGTTATGGATAGCAAGACGGCTTAGGAGTACAGTCAAGCCTGACCACCTGAATCTGATCCCGGGACCCACATGATAGAAGGAGAGAACTGTCTGCCTATACCATGGCATTCAGATGCTTCCTACCCTTAGCACAAAATAAAATATGTAACATTTAAAAAATCCAATGTATGGGGCTGGAGAGATGGCTCAGCAGTTAAGAGCACTGGCTGCTCTTTCAGAGGACCCAGGTTCAATTCCCAGCACCCACATGGCAGCTCACAACTGTCTGTAACTCCGGCTCCAGGGGATCTAACACCCCTACACAGACATACAAGCAGGCAAAATGCCAATGCACATAAAATAAAAATACATAAATCATTAAAAAATCCAATATAATATCATAAACAATAGTCTACTTTCAATTCAATGGTAAAATTGAACACAGTAATTTTTTTTAAAAACAAACAATATTTCAGTCACAATAGTAAGTATAGTAAGAAAAGGAAATAGAACCACAACCAGTAAAAACACAGAGCTGTGGAGTCCAGCTCCACACACATCTCCAACACTGGTCCTGCATGTAAGGCTCAGGGATCCTGCAGAAGAGGAGGCAGGATGATAGGAAGAGCCAGAAGAACAGAGAGTTTGCTGTGAGATTGCATCTCCTAGAGATACCAGAGAACCTACACCCATGAAACCTCACCAACACAGCTGCCTAAACATGACCTGAATGAGGACAACACCAACAGATATACTAATGTGGGTGGTGGGGAGGGCTCAGGAGACCTTAACCCTACAAAAGAACTATGGCAACTAAAGAATGTTGAAAGTGAGAAACAGTCTTCCTGAGGGAGGAGCACACTGCTTGATTATTCAATACCAAATGGTCAGTCCTGAAAACATACATACAAGTAACATTACACAGATGGGGGGGGTGTATTTAGGAACACACACGCACACACACACACACACACCAGCATATATATGTAGCACACAAATACATACATAAATATATCAACAATTAAAAAGAGGTCATAAATTTGAAAGAGGATGGGGGTGGTTTACATGGGAGGGTTTGGAGGGAGGAAAGAAAAGTGGGAAATTATCTAATTATAATCTCAAAAGTTTTTTAAGATGCTTTAATTTTAACTATGTGTATGTGCACATGAGTGCCAGTGCCCATGGGGGCCAGATACATCAATTCTCCTGGAGTTGGAGTAGGAGTAACAGGCAATTACAAACTGCCTGTCTTAGGTGCTGGAAACAGAATTTGGGTCCCCTGTAAAAGCAGTATGTATTTGTAACTGATAAGCCATCTCGCTAGCCCTCAGATTTAATTAATTCACTGAGACAGGGTCTCAACTATGTAGATCAGGTTGGTCTTGAACTCACAGAGATCCCCTCCCCCATCTCTGCCTCCTGAGTGCTGGGATTAATAGTGTGGGTGCTACCATGCTTGGCCAATTCATTTTCTGTTTTAAACTGCATATTCACTTTAAAGGTACATACTTTCTGCTGTTACTGAATGAAGTCTTTTATAAATCTCAGTGAGACCAAATTGGCTGATTAAAGTTTCCCATGCCCCTAACTTTTGGTCTGTTTCTATTACTGACAGTATTACTGAACCCTTTATGATGTGGACTGTCTTTATTTGCAGCTCAGCTGTTGCTTTATGTGTCTGGATCCTGCTCTTACGTGTACATATACTTTAAAATAGTAAGTCTTCTTGAAGAATTTTACCCTTATCATAGTCCTTGTCTTAGAAACTACTTCATTTAATATGTATGACTTAGATCTGGGCCAATTAGCAGCCTATCCTCCTGGCAGGAGCAGAGATGGACATGGACATACTATCAGGCAGTGAGTGCCAGGCCTTGAGCCTCACAAAACTGTTTCTCTGCAATAGACCAAACTCTGACAAGATGCCTCTGCCACCATCCCACCACAAAAATGATCCTAAAAATAAGCTCAAAGTTGCAAGATGGGATTCTGGTGGCATTTTAAGGCTCCCCAGGTTGTAGAACATTTTTAATGATGGACTTCAAGTTATATGACACATTGGCAGTCTGGCTTGGGCTTCCTAAGACTTACAAAGAAAAATCCCACGACTGTTCTATCAAATGGTAAATATTCTTCAATAGATCCATGTAGTTAAAAATAAAAAACCAAACCAAACCACTGAAGCCCCATAGTCAGCAGCAAAGCAAGCCTACATGCCCCCAGGAAAGGATGTCTCTGTGAACTAGACTGAGCCTGAGCAGAGATGAGGCCAGGTCACATGTCTGAGGTGGAGCTTCAAAGGTAGTTTTAACAGGAGAAAGAGCAAGCAGGAAGGAACAGCGAGAGACTGCTCACAGAATGGCAGAAAACACATGCAAACTATGTATTTGATGGAGTTAGTATCAGAATATATTAGAAATTCTTGTCATTGAATGGCAAAGCCACCATTAATTTTAATTTTATTTATTATTATTGGTGCTCATGCACACACATGGTGGGGAACACACCTGCCAAGGCATGCATATGGAGGTCAGAGGACAACTTTTATGAGTTGATTCTCTCCTTCTACCTTGGATTCTAGGAATAAAACATGAGAAAGAGAGAGAGAGACAGACAGAGACAGAGACAGAGACAGAGACAGACAGAGCACACAAGTCTGCTATTCAAGGCTCAGGGAGTCACTGGAGCTCAAGTACAGCCTGGAAAGGTAGCATGGTAAGCCTCATCTCAAAAAAGAATGGGAGGCTTGAATAAGTATTTATTAATGGAAGATACATAAATGACTAACAGGTACATGAAAAGATCATGTACTATCATTAATAACAAGGAAAATGCAAATCAAAACTACAGTGAGGTACCACCTCACACACCGGTTAGGATGGCTGTTACCAAAAACTAAAACAACTAATGGTGCGAATGTAGGGAAGCTGGCAAGCCTGAATGGTGCGAAATGGTTTAACTGCTAATGAAAACAGCATTGCAGTTCCTTAAAAGATTAACCCTATTTCTGGGTATATACCTCAAAAGACTGAAGTCAGGATCTCAAAGAAATATCTTTACCCTCTGTCAATAGCAGCTTTAAACTGTAACATTTAAGGTATTTTTTTAACAGCCATGGTATTGGAAAAATACTCTAAATATTCATAGCTGGATGAGTAGAGAAAATGGGTACATAGCCAATGAAATAGTCTTACTTTAGCTTTTTATTGCTGTGATAAAAACACTAACCAAAAGCAACTTGGGGGAAAGTATATGTTTTGGCTTATATATCCTGGGTCACAGTCCATTGAAAGCCAAGATGGGAACTCAAGCAAGGCAGGAAGCTGGAGGTAGGAACTGATGCAGAGACCATGGAGGAGTGCTGCTTATTGGCTTGTTCATCATGGCTGTGCCACCTGCCTTCTCACACAAACAAAGCCAGTTGCATGGGGTGGCACTGCCCAATGTGAGCTAGACCCTCCCACATCAATAATTAATCAAGAAAATGCCCCCCAGACCTGTCAATGGGCCAATCTGATGGAGGCAGTTCCTCAAATAGATTCCTTCTTCCCAGATATGTCTAAGTTTGTGTCAAGTTGACAGAAACCAACCAGCACAAGAGTATTTATTTAGCTTTTAGAAAGAGAGAACTTTTTCAATATGATAAATATAGATGAACCTGAAGGACATTGTGCTAAGTGAAACTGGCCCATTCACCAGGACAAACTACACATCCACTTATGTGTGGAGTCTCAAATAATTCCACTCATAGAAACAGAGACTGGCTGCCAGGGTCTAGGAGGCCAGAAAAGTGGTAGAGTTTCAGCTGATCTATTATTTTGTTTGTGCCTAATTAGCAGTACTGTTAACTGTCAACTGTGCCTAGTTAATGACACTGCTGGCTAGCCAATGGTGCCTAGTTAATAGCACACTTATTGAACAAGGTAGATCTCATGCCCTTCTCACAAAAACAAAACCCCAACCTCAAAAACCAAAAATCAAAACCAAACCCTGCCCAAACTGTAAAGAACTCTGATCAATTTCTAGTTGTGCTTTGCATGCTTGCTTCTGGCTGTCACATTACTACAGGCAGAACTGTGATGTCCCACAACCATTTAACATCATACTCACACACTGAACACTGAATCTGGGGAAGATGGCATTAGTAAAGTATTTTAACACCCATGTTCATGAAGAACACATCATGTTCTCCTTATTCTCATTATATTAGTATTTGCTCCCCAAGGACCATGTGACAGTTACTCTACTCTTTGTCTGGCAGGGTAGTGCACATGTAGGAGCTGCTCACACACTTGAGGGATGAGTGATGAGAAAATGGAGAACATGTCAGGGAAGCTGAAGCACTGTCCTTTCAGATCTGAGAAACACTGTGGCCAACATGTTTCAGGACTGTTAATGTGTTTCTCTTTTAGTATGTTTAACAGTGACTTACCATGAGTACACAAGAGTAGATCTTTCCTGGGTCACATGGACATGGAAGGGACTTCTACAAACAAGAGGTTGTTTCTAAGACATTTCTGTCCCAATGAGATCATTTTAAGAATAATACTCCAGCAAATATGAGTGGGAAAATAAAAAACATTGTCATATACCTTCATAAAAGGTAATTTGTACCAGAAAGGCAGTATCAACAAGGGAAGTAAAATTGTGAGACTTGGGAAAATAAAACCAGACTATAAAATATCTTAGGACTAATGGAGAGATGGATCAGTGGTTAAGAACTCTGGCTGTTCTTCCAGAGGACCCAGCTTCAGTTCCCAGATCCCACAGCAGATGGTTCACAACTGCCTGTAACTCTAGTTCTGGGGTATCTGATGCCCTCTTCTGGCCTCTGAGGGCTCTGTACTTATGTGGTGCACATACATATAAGGAGGCACTCATAGAAAAACATGAAATAAAAATAAACAAATCTTTAAAAGGCAATGGTTTGTGAGAATATAATGTGCTGCTTCTGAGTTAGGTAGACTACCTCTTGCCCCATGAAATGGCTGTGAAGTATAATATATATGTACAAGCCAGAGGGCTCCTTGCACAATGCTTCTTTCTGGGTTATTAATGGCAGGCACAATCCTTCTGATCATCATAATGATCTAGCCACTTGGGGTATCAGAACCAGGTTGTCAGCCTTGACACCGTCAGCAAGGTGGAGTGAGGCGAGAGAGCTGCAGTGCTAGGGCAGCAGAGACCACTACAGAGAAGCACAACAGGCCTTCCAGACAGC
>LZPO01075885.1:555893-576393 GCA_001675575.1 Neotoma lepida
TATGCACCTACTTACTGACACATCCATCTTGTACTCCAGTTCTAGGAGATCCAACACTTTATTGTCTCTGGGACTTCTTGCATGCATGTGGTGCAACCAAACACACACATAAAAAAAACAACCAATCAACCAAACAACAAAAAAAACATATAATTTTTATGTTAATTAAAATAAAGCATATATACATATTGAAACATCACATGGTACCTAATATATATGCACAAATTTATGCATTAACTATAAATAAAAAATGAAAATTATGGAGTAATATGTGATGTTATCATACATGTATACATGTCTAATGCCAAATCAGGATAAACATGTCTCCTGTGACATTTAGTTTATTTTACTTTTTGGTAAAAACATCCAGAATCCCTTCCTCTAGCATTTTTGGAATTATGCTCAAATTTATACTGACATCTTATGATAGCTTTTATAGAATGTGGTATATTTATCTCTACAATGATAACTCCCTAAGATATAGTAGCTTTCTATGATATAAGTAACAATAGAGGGGAGGGGACGGAAGGAGGAGAGAAGGGAGAGGCAGGAGGGGAAAGGGAGAGAAAACGTTACATAACAGCAGAATTCCTTTTTTATTTTCGCCTACAAATATCCAATCACAGGGTCCAGCTGCTCTGAATGGCTTCCGCCTTAGTGAATGCTTTCACCAAAGGTAACCGGTGCTCTTGGATTCACCCCAAAATAAGAGCTGACAGCTGTGCACACCACCAGGCAGCATTACATAACAGGCCGCTCGAGAGGCAGGAGAGAAAAGCCCACTGAAAGGAGGCTTGGTGAGGGGCCTGAGGTTATGCTGAACACACTCCACTGAGAGAAAGTCACTGACAGGTCACATGACTCACAGTCATCATGGAAACACTCCAGATTTCCCACAGCAGACCTGACTGCACATGTGTACAAGAAGCAGTGCCCTTCTAAGCCAGCATCTGTGTGGGAGCAAACTCTTGCTGGGGGCTGGAATCCTTTTGGGGAGGAGATTCTCTGAAGTCAAATATGACCCCTTTTTTCTTTTTTAATAATGTTACTCCACAGGCATATCTTAAAAATAATGGAGTTATTTCTAACAGGAAGAGTCAAATTCCGAGACTTCTGACCTTCTTAGTTAGTGATCTTAAAACTGTGTAGAATGCTCCCCTGGCTCACAGGAACCCTTCCTGACAAGGACAGTGTTAAAGAGCAAGTCTCAGCTGGGCCTCATCTTCTAGCTCCAGAGAAGGAAGAAGTCTCCCACATTGTATGTGCTTAAAACAAAACAGAAAAGAACCAAAACCAAAATAAACAAAAACAAGTACGCTGAGGCCAGGAGTGGAGCTCACAGTGCTTGCCTGGCATGTGCAAGGTTCTAGGCTCAGTCTCCAGTTGGGGGATCTTTATAGTAATCTGGGTGGCGAGGGTCCCACTCCATCACACAGCAGCACTCACAGGACTTACTTCTTATGAAGCTATGTGAAGAGAACGAAAGGCATGATCTGCAGGAGAGGGAAAGTTTATGCTTGTGTATGTAAATTTTTCAACAGACCCGTTTACTTCCAAACAATAATGATAAAGAGCATTTACAGAACCTGGTTCAGCACTAAAATGACAATCTCACAGGCCTGTTCTGCCTCGTAAACCAGACTGCACCTCTTTGAAGATGCTTTGGAAGTAAGTCCCAGAATTTCTAGAACATGCAGATGATTCTTGCTTACAAACTTAACAGCCATTTTGGGGGCCATTTTCCTAGTAAAAGTCCTGTAAGACCAGGCTATAAATCACAGAAGCCCAGTAGCCTGCAGTATTTATTTGCTTGTTTACTTGCTTATTTATTTTTGGTTTATAAGAGGTTAAGCTTGATTTATAATGTTGATGTACACATGATTTCCATTTTCTGTCAAGTTTTGATTTGATGAACTGTCTCAATTCCATTTTAAATCAAAAATATCAGTTGAAAAGTAAGGTTCACGTGATTAACCCCAAATGGTATGAAGACTATTCCTCTATTCCTCACTAGAGGAAATACAGAGTTGAGGCATAGTTTTTGTTTTTTAGCATGAGTAAAATAAATTCTGGTGTTAAAAATCAGGGTGGTGAATAAAGCTGGGATGAAGTCACTTGGGAGACAGCCTGGTGCATCCGATATACCGAATAAATGTTCAAAAAAGTTGAATAAATTAACAGATCAAAGACAAAAATTTCCAGCTCTAAAACCTTTTTGCAAACAAATATTCCCAATCTAACATCAGCATTAATGATATCCTGTCTAAACTGAATATTCTTGAGTCTTAGACAACTTTTGACTATTAGGAANTTACTACAGAAATGCCGGCTCATCTGCCTATAACTGTAACTAGGTCTCTTTATACATGACTATACTGCCTGAATTAGAATGCAAAGGGCACAACTTCAAGGCCTTATACCATGCAGTAAGTACAGGCAAGACTAGACACATCTCAGACCAACACACATATTATCTTCATAAAAGAAGACGCAGGTACACTGCACACATATTATCTTCATAAAAGAAGATGCAGGTACACTGCATAAAACATGTTATATTACAGCAGTAATTAAAAACAACATATGCAAGGTGAGAGCCAACACTGAGAAAGTGAAGGGAAGCTGTCAGTCACAGCCTCTGTGGTCACAGGGCAGCAATTCTCCTTTCATNATGGTCAGTTTGTTAATGGAGGGAGGAGAAAAGACAGAAACTATGGGAAATGCACACCATCTGCTCACTCCAGATGCAGCTGCACATGCCTGCTACAGCAAAGCCTTTAACTAAAATCGAACATGTAAGATCTAATCCTCCTGAAATCACCAACAAAGGTATTTAGACATATTGCAACACAGATACATGCAATGCCGAACTTATGATTAGGAGACCTTCATAATATCAGTCAAGACTTACCAGTGTGTACACAGTAATTAAAGAGAGCATTAGTACAGCATCTGAGAAAATGGGGCTGGATTTCTATGAGCTCTATTCAGCAATTCCTTAAATAAAATCGGGATTTAGACATCTCTTTCCTTGAGTAGCAGAAACATTTCAGTCAAATCATCCTAATTTTTCTAAGGCATCAGAAGACGAGCCTTTAATACTGCACACTCTAAGGACTGAGCGTTCGTTATAGGAAAAGACCAGAAACAAATATTCTTACCTTGAAATTGTGAACCTTTTCATATTTTGGAATTTGTTCATTTTCTTTCAGAGTTGCTCTTCTAACAAGTGATGTCAACTGCGAATAAGCAAAGAGTTTCAGAGGTTGCCAGATTGTCACAGACGACTTTTGAGAACCCAGTTTCATTCCCAAAGCTGCTATCAATAAATCTTGCTGGCGGCCCTCTTGTTTTGGTTTGTGAACTGTAGCTCTATTAGTTTTCCTCCCCGACCAAGACTCTTTGGATGGCATTTTGGAATTCAAAGGAATGAAAAACAAACAAAAACAAAAAACAAAAAACCAAAAAACAACCTTGTAGCAGCCTGTAACTGTCGGTGAACTCTACTCAGCTAACACATGAGCATGCTGCAGCCAGCTCAGAATCCTAACCTAGAGAGCAGCAGCCACGCCACACGCCAGAGCACAGGGAGGTGCGAGAGGGTGATGAAGCACTTNTTCACAAGGCCGATTAACACACAAATTCTGTCTTCTTTTTTTTTAACAGGGCTCTATATTTAAGCTTCTGAAAACTTAGAGAGTCTGGAGAGGAAATCAGTCTGTGCTAACATACAAAACATGCAGCATCTCTCTTTGGGAGTCCTTTTAAAAAGCCAGACAATTGTGACAAATGATACATTGCTGAAAGCTTTCTTCTCTGCTCAATACATCAATGTCCATTCTGAATGAGAGATGCCTACATACAGCCTGCAGTCAGCCGCTAGCAACAGACACCCTGCGAACTCACTTGCAGGAGGGGGCGGGGAGGGAGGGATTTGCAGGAGGAAGCCCGACTAGACTGGCCACAGTAAGAAAGGAGACAACCAATGAAAACCCAGTAACAGTATTTAAGTGCTGTGTTCTCAACTCACTCTGTTTCCCCCTCCTCTCGCACAAGATTTTTCTTGCTGGCTCAAGGAAAGAAAAAAAATCATGTAGGAAGGTAGAGCAAGGACTGAGTCATGCATTAACAGCAGAGGAAAATCAACACACAGCATCAGGTTTTTATTTAAGAGCAAAACCAACCAAACAAAAAACTCCAGTGCCAGGTATAATGTGAAGGGCCAGTCCATGTCTTCCTTTGTGCGTTATATGAGGTGTGAGCTGCTCTCCTGAGGTGAATCTAGCCTTCTTATTTGTGCACTGTGGTGAGGCTGGTTAACTAAAATCAAGTTTTATTAAAGATGAACAAAAATGGCTCCATATTTTCATGAAAAAGAAAAGGAATTGAAGTGCTGTATTTTCATCCAGAATAGAATGCATGCATGTGGCACTGCTGATATCCTTTAGTGTGGCTTTGTCCACACTGCGTATATCTGCTTGTAGATCTACACTTAATCAATAACACCAATATACTAGTTTTCTAGTCTCAATGCTTTTTGTTCAGAGTTTGAGGCCAGAGGAAGGGAGCTAAGACTAATCCCTCAGTTGCACAGAGCCCAGATGAAGTGTGGCTGTGCTTACCAGACCCTGGTATATTTGAATGCAACTGTAGAAAAAGGGGCTGCTGGCTGAGAGACTCAAACCCAGTTCTACTCAAGAGCAATGACTACAGTTTCCTAAGGGGCTACGAGAAATTCAGTCTGCCCATCCCACCCCTTTTCAAGACAGGGTCTCACTGTATAGCCCTGGCCATTCTAGAACTCACTCTGTAGATCAGGCTGGCCTTGAATTCATTGAGATCCACCTGCCTCTGCTTCCCGAGTGCCGGATTAAAGGCGTGTGCCATCACACCCAGCTTCAGGCTTTCCCATTTGGGTTTCTCTAACCACTTCCCATCTGTTTCCTTGTGCTTGCTATATAATTAATCATATGACGAATCTGAAAGTTTGTATTTAAATGAATTGGGGGCTGGAGGCTGTAGCTTAGCAGAGAAGCCTGTGTTTGGACTGTACAAAGACTTCGGTTGGAGCAAATACAAACCAAACCAAACTAGAAATTCAGTCAACTGACTACTATACACATTATCTCAGATTTCATAAAATATACGAGGTATTCCACTGAAAATTTTAATTTAATTAAGATATGAGACATCCTTAAATTGTATTATGACATTGGAAGTAATAACTGGTACTGGTGCCTGTGCGTGTGCACCTGTAAAGGCCAGAGATCAATGTTGGCTGTCACTCTTGGTAAGGTACAACACATTATTTTTCTGAGATAGTGTCATCACTGAATGTGGAGCTCACTGATTTGGCCAGTCTGATTGGCCAATGAGCTTAATGAGGACTAGGGCTCTGCCTGTCTCTGATCCTTTGCCCAGGACACACTCTGCCACACTCAGATTTTATGTGTGTGCTGGGATCCAAACTCAGGTCCTCACATTTACAAAGAAAGTACTTTACCTCCTGAGCCATCTCTCCAGCCCCATGACTGACCTGAATATTTTCTTGAGTCTATATATAGACCCCTTTACTCATTTTTTTTTAATAGTAATGAAAATGTAACCCAGGGCCTCAGACATGCTAGTCAAGCATCTCCACCACACTATATTCCCAGATCCCTTGTATTAAAAGAAATTTAAGTAAATAAAAGACAAAGGGAGACATTAACATTTACTCTATGCATGGCTCAGTTTCACAAATTCAGCCTCAGATGATTGATAGGAGACTATAAAATGATACTACTGAGAGGAGACACACTGGGAAAAAGTTTTCTTGCCTAACATAAAGGACTCTTCAGCTCCAGCCTAGTTTGTCATGTGATGACTGGAAACATAAGGGGCAACAACTCCTTGCACAAGCTCAGCTGAGAGTCATGTTAACCCAGTCTTCAGTAGGCACCAGATAAAAAAGTAAGACTCCAAAGGCAAAAATAATGGTATTTATTCTTTCAACAATGTATAAAGCAAAGTTCCTATGTTAAAGAAAACAAAGGTGTAACCCAAGTAGTGGGTTTGTTTGTTTTGTTTTTCTTGAATAGTTTGGCCAAGTTCCTATTATGTTCCTGTCAACCCTTGAGTTTCAGCTAAAATAACTAAAATTCAACTATGCACAAAAATATACATAGTAGACTTGTCCAGAAAAATGAATGGCCAGGTAAAGTGAATATTCTGTCTAGAGATAAAGTTTATTAAAGACTCAGCGGAGTTCTACTATTTTTCTTAATTTTTCTATTAATTAAGACATGCAGCCGGGCGGTGGTGGCGCACGCCTTTAATCCCAGCACTCGGGAGGCAGAGGCAGGCAGATCTCTGTGAGTTCGAGGCCAGCCTGGGCTACCGAGTGAGTTCCAGGAAAGGCGCAAAGCTACACAGAGAAACTCTGTCTCGAAAAACAAAACAAAACAAAACAAAACAAAACAAAACAAGACATGCTGGGTTAATCACAGCATGGGCAGGAACTAGGTCTTGAAGGAGACAGAAAACAACACTGTAGGATGAGTATGTATATATGTATGTACACACACACACACACACACACTAACTATATCAAATAACTGCCAAAGGCTTGGCCAGTATTATGCCTGTAGTATGAGAACAACTATGCTACTTCTGCATTAATTTCGGGGACCAGGTTCAAGTAAGAAAAGTTCAAACTCTGAAACTCTGAACCACTATAAATGTTCTGACATTCTAGACAAACGTCTATCATTATGTATCTGGCCACTTCTATCTTGTTAAGTAATAGTTAATGCATGGTTAATTATGGCTATAATTTGTCAGCGAGTACTTATGTACCAGGCACTCTGCTGATTACATATACGATCTCATGAATCCACAGATAAACCTTGTAAGGCATACATACATTATCTTCATTTTGTATTCCAGAGAACTGACACCCACAGAAACTAAATCCCCAAAGCTGCATAGACAGCTAGGAGGAAGTAGAGCTGAGCTACTTAACAGTATGGCATATCCACACAGTTGAGAAAATACGAGGAACTATGGAGTCTGAGGGGGGTTATTTTTCTACTCATGGTGGTTCATCTGCTTATTCACCTTCAATTTCAAAGGCTGGTAACGGATGACAAGAAAGAGAGTAATGAGAACAGTGAAGAAAAGGAAAAGTAACTGATGTTTCCTCAAGTTCAACCCGCAGACCATGGAGTAGGGGATACTAACCTCAAGGCTAACCAAACACTCCTTCCTTCCTCCAGGAAGCCTTGGAAAACTGAAACTGATTAGGTGTGACTTTGCTTATCTGTAAACCTAGGAGTCCTTTGTTTGTTTATTAATTATAAGATAATACATTCACCATGTGAACTATAATAACAACCAGCCTGGCAAGATAGGCACATGATTTCAGCAGTAGCATGAATGTTAGGGGGTAACCCAAGTGCTTCTGGTTGAATTTAAGGCCCATTACAGAAGAGGAAACATGTGCCTGGTACTGTAAATCTGGCCAAGAACCTATGGTTTGGGAACTCACAGGCCCCAGGGGTGAGCCAAATGGCCACAGCATCAAACTGCTCTCTAAATTCATTTCTCTTCCCTGTTGATCAGGGCAGCTCTCAGACATCATCAGAGATGTTTCTTTGTGCAGTGGACAACAGTCAATGCAGAAACTCAAAACTGGTCAATGTGTAGAGAATAAGTATGGAGCACTTAGCCACAAATGGGACATCTATACCACATTTATGCATGTTGTAAATCTGAGCTGTTTCTGGTAGAGTCTCCCTACATTGCACAGCATGACTTTACCACAGGCTTGGGTCTCACTGCACATGTGAACTTTCTACCATGCAAGTGGCCATACCTTGCAATGCCAAAGAGTGCTATGTAAAACACTGTATGTTGTGAATCACAGTATTTTTACTGTATGGCAAAGTTTTCTGTTCTTCTAGAAACATAAAGGTTTAATTAAACAAATGACTTCCTACAGATATTCTTCAGGATGTATCAAATCAGTGTCTTTGGACTGTACTGAGTTAGATAAGAATCACAGCCATCTCATTAGCATATAAATTTGCTTTTCTTATTAACAAATGTTAAATTACATATATAAAAGAATTATTTTAATTTTTAGATGATTTATTATCAGTGATATAACAGTATATATACTTTTATTAAAATTCAAAAGTAATATATTAAAATATAATAAGTATATAAATGTTTGATATATAATAAATATAATAATAAATATGTAATAAATAAATCAAACACTTATATGCTTACTTTATATGTCAATATACCCATATATATTCTGTATAAATTTCTTAGGTAAAAAGAAGCTGCAAGCAGAAAAAGCTTAAGAAACCCTGGTCCATACCATACAGCATGCCTGGAGACTAGACTTTCCTTTTGGTTTATGGCCCTTATCCAATGCCCAGAGTCTAGCTCTAATCACATCTTTCCAAAGGCATATTATAATGACAGGGACGCCAACTGAGGAAGCAAGGTTGGAAGGGGTCTGAACAACGGGAAGGAAAAGAGACAGGATGTAGTAAGCAGTAAATACTTTTTGCAACACTGCTTACTGCTCTCCATGGCTGTCACACCAACTCTGAGAAGTATGTAACAATGGCAATCATATCATCAGGTGAAGAAACTAGGGACTCATTCAGTTATACAGCAGGAAGCAGACAGTCTGAGATCTGAATTCACGTCTTTAATCTCAAAGCTCCTTCTGTTACCTTACAATATGAGCAGGTGATAAAACTCAGGGTGTTGGGTTATCCCATGTTCTGATAGTCTGACTCCGTAACATAAAACAGAAGGAAGCAGCTTCAGTGGGAGTCCAAACTTGTGGTACACGTGGCCCGTAAGATCATTCTTGGTGGAAGTACCAGCAGTGGTTAGCTTTTACTTAGAGCAGGGGTTTCTGGCCTGACTTCAGATCTGACTCTGCCTATGCTTGACACCAACTAGTATTTCTGTGGGTTTATCTAACCACTACAATTACTCTCCTAGAGGGAAGGAAAATGGGCAGATTCCCAACCCTGCATTTTTCTACCTGTGCCCATACTACAGTATAGAGAAGAGAACTATAGCAATGGGAAAGAGTGAGGAAAGGCAAGAGACCTGAGTGCTGCATTCACTGTTGTAAAATGAAAGGGTCCCAGAAATCCCACCACCCTGTTATTTGTCCTATGTGGACACTGGACCTGTGCTGGGCTGGCCTCTCATCCTTACCAAGTGGACTAGAACCAGAAGCTCAGCACTGAGCCACACACAACTGCTAACTCTAACTCCATCACTAATTGGTTATGGGATATCCTGGGTCAAGTTAGTAATTTACTTCAGCCTTTGTTTCCAGACATGCAAATTGATTTAAAGTATGCAACAATATAACATTGTCAACATTTAAATGAGATAACATGTGAGAAGAATTTGCCATTATTTTGAGCCAGTAAGTAACCAATAAGCGGGAAGTTTCCCCTTTTTTCCTTGTATTCAAGGGCCCTTATTGCTGAGATTAGGGCTAGTATTCTATGTGACTATGGCACGAATTAAAAACCCAAGGCCTGCCGGGCGGTGGTGGCGCACGCCTTTAATCCCAGCACTCGGGAGGCAGAGGCAGGCAGATCTCTGTGAGTTCGAGGCCAGCCTGGGCTAAACAACAACAACAAAAAAAAAACAAGGCCATTGTCTTATACTATGTAAACTTCAGGACACACTGTAAGCCAGCAGCCCTCAATCTGTGGGTCATGGCCCTCACAGGGTTCACATATCAGATATCCTGCATATCAGATATTTACATTACAATTCATAACACTAGCAAAATTACAGTTATGAAGTAGCAACAAAATAATTTTATGGTTGGAAGTCACCACAACATGAGGAACTGGAGCATTAGGAAGGTTGAGAATCATTGCTGTAAGCAAGAGCATTCTCTAATTTTAACCTAACCCTGACGTGGCAATTTTAAATTGTGAAATTCCCTATGCTCAGATTGAGCAATCTCCTCAAGGCCTTCTTACAAGGAAAAAGTCTTAACAAATTATTCACACTGTCCTAGTTCACTTTCTGTTGCTGTGACAAAGACCATGACCAAAAGCAAACTGGGGAGGAAAGGGTTTATTTGGTTTACACATCCCGTCCTGATCACAGTGCATCACTGAGAGAAACCGAGGCAGGAACTCAAGCAGAGCAGGAACTTAGAGGCAGGAATGGCAACAGAGACCATGGAGGAGTGCTTCTTATGGGCTTGTTCTGTGGTGATATTTTATCTGTGTTCCCCAATAAAATTTATCTGAGGATCAGAGGAAAAACGGGGCAGCCAGCCACTAGTAGTAAAACAATAGTCATGCAAGTTAGCACACGCCCTTAATCCGTTTGGTTCTCTGTGACTCCAAGGTCACAATTGGGAACTAGGGGAAGGGGGCGGTGGCACACGCCTTTAATCCCAGCATCAGCCTTAGAGTTCTGAAGGTCCATGCAGACAGACAGGAAGTGGTAGCTTGGTGAGGATGAGTTAGCAGAATGGACAGGCATAAAAAGCCAGGTTAGACCAGAAGTCGCTCTCTTCTCTTCAATTCGCTCCTTGGAAGTAGAGGCAGCGTTGGTGAGGTGAGGCTAGTGGTGGCTTGCTCCTAATTCCTCTGATCTCTGTCAGATTTTCACCCCTATTTCTTGTTCTGTGTGTTTATTAATAAGACTGGTTAGAAGTTCGTCTTACATTGTTCTCCATGGCTTCCTCAGTATGCTTTTTTATACAACCCAGGACCACCTGCTCAGGAGTGGCCCTGCCCACAATGGTCTGGACACTCCCACATCAATCTTAACCAAGAAAATGCCCCCAGACACTTACCTACAGGCCAATGTAATGGGGGCATTTTCTCAATTGAGGTTCTTGTTTCCCAGATGACTCTAGCTTGTCAAGTTGACAAAAAAAACCAACCAGCACACATACCAAATACAAATGACTGATTATACTTCTTTTTTCATTAGTGTCTGTTCTTTAAATAGAACTAAAGCTTAAGCCAAAGGAATAAATCTCCAACTACTGAATGTCAGGACTCATCTGTGGCAAGGGTATTCTCTAGAAATACCTTTTCCTAAGGGACCCCAGGCAACATGAGGAGCCCTTCTCCGTAACATCCTGGTTGCGTATATCATGGGTCCAACAAACATGTTAAATTAGAATTCTGTCCCCAGAGCCACCTCATGTCAGTATTCTAGCTGGCATGCCCTGTGGCTTGGGAGTAGTGAAACTGGATTAACTTTTGAGTGATTAAGAATTAAAGTTTCTGGTTCAAGTGTTGTTTTGCATTTTGTTGGTATTTTGCAGCGCTGCGGTTACCGTGCGAGAAAAGGTCATGAGGCACGACAAAATCCAGTATCAGAGCTTTATTAGAAAGTAGGAGGGGGAGGGAGAGAGAGACAGAGAGACAGAGAAAGAGACAGAGCGCGAGCGGCCGCACGTGGAGAGAGAGAGGAAGAGAGAGACAAGGAGAGGGAGGAAGAGGTGGGATTTCCTGTGCACATGCGCGAAGTGCAAATGTGAAGTTACTTAGCTGGGGGAGTGGCCAGGAATTCCAACATCAAGTATAGTAAAATCTTGCAATTTCTATAGAACGTAAACACCGAGGAAAGTTATAACATGAAGATTTATAGATTCATATAAATTTTACTCCAATATTCACAAGATTCTTATCTTGATCCCCTGAATTATAACTTTCAGTCTAATTTTTCTCCATGAATGATAAGAGTAGAAGATATCCCAAGGTATTAACCAACATGCAGTAGTTAAATGTTTTATATGCATGTTGTCATTTAGGTATCAAAGCAAGCAAATAAGACAGATGTGTCAATTGCCATTTACAGATGAAGAAAGAAGTTTAAAGATTAAGAATCTTGCTGAAGGCCATACCGCTTTGAGATGTGAAAACAGGGCCTGAGCTCAGGTCTCCAGGACTTCAAATTCTCTCTTTTTCTTGACTACCTTGGCTCTCACAGTATCTATTTTCTCCCCTTTGGTTTCCTGAGACAGTGTTTCTCTGTTTAACAGCATTGGCTGTCCTGGAACTCACTTTGTAGAGATCTGCCTGCCCCTGCCTCCTGAGTGCTAGGATTAAAGGCGTGCACTACTACCACCCAGCTCTTACAGTATCTGTTTTTAACATGATTCTTGAAAGGTTAGTACAAATCCTAAATCATTTATCTTAAGCACATTATATCACTAGGCATTTACAACTGTTATATCTGGATTGTGGTGTCTACCAGATTCAATGTGGAACCAAAATTTCCAAGTGGACTTTAAGTCAAACATTAGAGACTTCTAGTTTAGGATTCTTAAATTCCTTATGTTCAGATTAAAAAATATTTAGGTTTCATAGGAAACTTTCATTTTTCTTGGTTGCTAATGTTTCAGTCACTTCAAGAGTCAGATTATAACTTATAACTCAGTCTTCATTACACAGCTCCTGTAACAGCAACCTAATATTGATCAAAACCTCACATAATATCTAAACAGATAAGGTACATCATGTCTCATGTTTAAATAATTTGGGGTCAGTCAAGAAGCATGTTAGAGTAGATGGTATGTGATAGTAGTGATGCTAGTGTAGTGTATTTTATCTGGCAATGGTAAGAGAGATCTGAAGGCACAAGTTTCACTTCCTTAAACACTGATTCACAAAGAAGGGTCCACAGGAACACAATTCAGACATGATCACTGTCTACCTCATCACTCGATGGAAATTCCTCTGTGCTGGGACTCAACTATGCTTCGTGCTTTACAGCAAGATAATGATGTTTAAGAAAGAAAACCAAATGTGGGAAGATCCAGAGCACTGTGGGTGGTGTCATCCCTAAGCAGGTTGTCCTGGATGGTATAAGAAAGTGGGCTAGGCAAGTCAGTAAACAACTCCCTCATGGTCTGTGCATCAGTTATTGCCTCCAGGTTCCTGCCTTGATGTTGACCTGACTTCCCTGGATAGACTACAAACTTTAAGATAAAATAAACCACCACCCCCCAAAAAGAAATAAAACTAGCTTCCTTTTGGGAATGTCCTGAAAAAACCTCTTATATTACATCCACAATATTTCATCTTATGAAATTCTTCCAGTTCAAAGGATCCTAATGAAATTAGAGAACACTTCAGCAACCCCTAACTTAGATGCTCTCCCTCACACCAGAGACAGTCATTAGATTCCTTACGTGTATGTATGGAAATCAAGGCTTGCAAATGAACGGTATACTAAGAAAAGAAGGAACTGAGAGATGGCTCTGCAGCTGGCAGCACCGGCTGGCCTCCCAGAGGACCCAGGTTCAATTCTCTGCACCCACATGATAGCTCACACTGTATGTAACTCCAGTCCAGGGGATCTAACACCCTCACACAGACATGCTTTGGGAAAAACACCAAAGCACAAAAAATAAAAATAAATAATTAAAAAAATATATATATATACAGAAACTCATCCTGAAATGACAGGCCCTCATGAGGCAGAAGAAAAGATTAAAGTTTGATTTAACTTCTTTTCATGGTATTTTATTGTTATCTAAAAACATCTACACACTGATGTCCTCCTCTACAAAGGAGAGACAGTCTGAGCAAAGGTCACCTGGATGGGGGGGGCAGTGCCTCACTATCTTCCCCCAGAAATGCCCTTCCCAGCAAAGCCTGGTGAGCAGAGATGAGCATGCAGAAGGTGCAGGGGACCTTCCTCAACAATCCAGACAGAATGTATTCATGCATGTTTAATGCCAAGGTGTTTTCAATCACCACTCCATAAAACTGTTGCTCTAGGGAGACAGGTGGTATTTACCTTTGGGTTTATGAATGACATCAGAACAGGCCTGAGTGCATGGGGGACTCCTTGAAAAATCTTTCTGCCCTAAGCCTTACTCTATAAACATGTTCCATATCAAGAAGTAACCTGCAAGGCAGTAATCCCATTCTAGTCCTCCTTCATAATAATTATAATTACTGTATTCTTCTGACAATCTACTCACACAAAAAATCCAGCCTCAGCTTTTATGCTGCCCACAGCAGGGCTCTTTCACACAACTTAAGATTCCACAAGAATTTTTGTTACAAGGTTATTTCATTCTGTTCTCACATATGTTTTTCAGATGGGAAGTCTCTGTTGATATTAAGGCATTTGCTTAGAAGCAGAAAATCAAAGTAGCCATGATGGAAATCCAGGCCTCATGATGTCATACCCTGCCTTTCTCCTCTCTGTTGTGCTTCACTGAGACCCAGGGACATGACTGACACTGAACTGTAAATGAGGCTCAGTGTGACAGAGAACCATCAGCAGAAATAGTCACAATGAAAATAGCCATCCTGACTTCTAAGCTTCCTGAGTTCTAAGCTTGACAACTGGTTTACAGCATACAGAGTAAAACGGTCAGTGTGTTAGTTGACAACTCACAGAAAAGAAAGGGCTGCTTTGGCTCTCTGCCTTGGAGGCGTCAGTTCACAGTTACTCGGTCCTACTGCTTGGAGCTTAAGACAGCACAGTAAGTCAGTCTACCTCATGCCAGCCAGGAAGCCAGCGGAGGTTCCAACATCCCCATCAAGGCCATACACCTACGGGCCTAATTTTTATTAGCCCCATCTCCTAAAGGTTACCCACTTCCCAATACTGTCACGGCTGTGGACCAGGTTTTCAACCTGGGGGCTTTGGGGGACATTCAAGTCCAAATTCAAGCGGATAATCTTGACAATTAACTCCTGGCACTTTAAAAGCCTTTGGAAAAACAAAACACAAAAGCCATGATTTTGCCTACAGCAGGCGTCGTGACTTGTTGATTGTACTTAGTCACATGTGGTCCTTTGTTATGTGTCAAGAGTTTTAGGGAGAAGTATTACCAAGCAGAACATCTTTTTTGTTTTTACACCTTTTTTCCTGTTTCTTGAATGAAAACAAGACTGTTCTCCAATATGATCAATTAAAATAGTCAGCTAATCAACTAAGAAGCTACCTTTAGAAATGTGTAAACTTTCCATTATCCCACCAAACAGAAATTATGTGTAGGACAGTAAGCCATTCCAATTGCACGGCCAAAGTCTAAACAGAGATTCTAGATTGACCAATATAGAAATTATATAAATGAAGATGCATTTTTTATTTTTAAAAAATAATATAACATTGAATAGAGATCAGATAGCCTGAGAAATTATATATTATATACTCCACAAATTCATTAAATAAGAATACTGAAATGGCCAACAAATACAACTGCAATACTAAGCACTCATGAATTAAATTCAATCAACAAGTATTTCACTGAGTAGTATATGCTGTGGTTTAACCAGTAAAATTGGTGAATACCAGAGTATGGGGCCACATGCTATCTTCTTCACGAGGGCCAGATATTAAAGAGATAAATATATGTTCCATGAATTAATTATATTTGGAGTACATATTAGTGGATAATAGATATTTTCACCCTATTAGTTCCCCAATCCTATTTTCTAAGAAAGCCTGAAACTGTCCACTAGTCTGTTTATACTCCCCTTCCAAGCTGCTCCACCCTCTCCGGGGGCTTCTGAGACAGGTCACTTCTTTCCAACCCCCCATCCAGATCTGTCTCCTCCTATGATGGATGTGCCTTTAAACACTCTCAAAGAGCAAACAACGGTATAGTGTGTGATTACCACATACAGTCTTTCAGAAGAAATAATGTAGACAGGAGGCTGCAGCTTAGTNGGCCTAACCACTTTTCAATAAAGAGTTAAACTATTTTTTAAGGTAAGTAAAGCTTAGTGTTATTTCTAATTTGGCTCTTGAGTCAGATAATGCATAAATGAATCTCAGATCAACTCAACCGTGATCTAGGATCTTAGGAAAGGAATGAAATAACAGATCTTAGATGACTCTCTCATAGGGACTGTAGTTAAGTCTGTTTCTTTTTTTCATAAAACGGCAATAATGAAGAGCACCTCTCCCCAGCAGAGATATTGGGAGGCTGTGTGGAAATACATAGCATGTACAGCATGCAGGCAAAACATGTGTTTTCAGTACCCAGGATACAGCAAGCATTCAAAGCTCTCAGAGAGATGGGAGTAGTGCTGACAGTGTGAACACTACTGCTCTCCTCACTGTAACACAATGCTTAGAAAAGGGAAGTACAAATAAATGGGGCCAGAGAACGGTTACTCCAGTTTCCTCTCTGTAAACTGTCGGAACATACTGAATATAAAGAAAATGCACAAAGATGTACCTTTTGTTTTACAGCTACTAGTAAAATCCAATGGCTGCCCAGGGATACAAGAAAGAAAGGCTTTAAAAATACTATTTCCTCATCTGACAGTCAATATGGCTGCAAAACAATGAACTGGAAACACGTTGGAGAGAAAGTCTGTGATGACAGAAGTATCTTAGCAACACTGCTGACCAAAGGAGACAGTGAACTGAAAATATTGGTAGCACTGGGGGAGCATGAGCCACCTGAAATAAGAGGATGTGTGGCGTTCCTGAACTGCAGGTCTCATTTCTAAAGACTGTTTACAGGACCAAAAATTTATTTTTGGAATAAAACTAAGGAATAACAAAGTTCTAGGAAAATTCCTTCAAGAATAGAAACTGTGAGAATGAATCTTAAGACAAGATTAGAAGGAAAAAGAACATGAGCACTACTTATCCTCAGCAAGCAGAGTTTCAGGTTTGACCATTTTTTCTTCTATAAACTCAAGCCTACAACTCATTCTGAGATGAGATTATTTTATCATTTTCAAAAACAAGGAAGACACTGAAATAAGGATAGGGCCAGCTAGAGAATTTAAGTGGATGCATTTACTACATTTTTCACTGTCAAAATACCAAACTGTGTTATCAGCTGAATGTTACAAATGTTGATATATTTTACATCGTATCTTAAATTACACTGATAATATCAGAATTAATCTCATCAGAAAAGCCCCTCATATAGTAGAAAGCTTTCAAATTCTCATTTGAGAACCAAAATGGCTACAAAATAATAAACTGAAAACATGTAGGAGTGGAATTTGTGGTAACAGGGGTATCTTAGCAATGTTCTAATTTTTATAAGAGCCAGCTCTTTAAGATACTGAGCACAGGGTTTAATGTATTACATCATGCCAAAGATATTGTTTCTAATAAATAATAGTGAGCCATGAACCTGGTGTTTGTCAATGCTCAGCAGCATTGCAGAGCGTGACGTCACTTAGCCTTGGTTCTGAACGCACAACAGTGCACTTTGCACTGTGCATGTAGCCCAGCCACACATAACAAGAAATGCTGCCCAAAATCCTCTGGCTCAGAGAGAAAACTACGGTGCCTTTATATTTCAAAGGTTCTACTCTTAAAGAACTGTAATGGTTTAGTTATGGAAAACCAAGACTTTTGTCATACTTCAGTATCTAAGAACCAAATTAGTATGTCTTTGGGATATATTGTGTTAGAATGGTTGATTTTAAAAGCTGCCGTTTGGGCTGCTGAAGAGTTCTATGAAAATAAATCACTAAATNAGGTTTGGCATGGGGATTAGGCAGAATTACCAACAATTTCTGAAATGGCTCTAAACACAAGTATTTCTGCATTCTGGACTATGGATTTGTGGGAGGTAGCATTCTCGGCACTAATGATTAAAAGCAAACTAGAACTATCCTTGGAAATACTAAAGATGGTCTAAATCCTTTTGCATCAAGCATTCAGCCAAGATTTTTGTAAAAATAAAGTACATTCATCTTATTAGTAGGCAAATTTGCTTTAGTCTTTAAGAAGTAGTAAAATTATATATACCAAAGAATCATTTTAAAATTAATTTCTCTATGACTTATCAGAAATGCTTGGCTTGTAGGTTAGTAATATACTTATATATGAGGGGCCATTCAAAAAATGTTTGGGTGAAATGTGGTCATGTTAGAAAAGTTTAAGAAGTTCTAATCTAGAAAATAAATGAAGAGAGCCTTCCACTTGGGGAAAACAAGACAAGAACAAACTGCAACCTTTCCAGCAATTCAAGTTTGGCAAGTTTGTATCTGCTATCCCAAATGTGAGCAATTCCTGCTACTTAACAGACTTTTCTGAAGAGATGGCTATCAACACATGTGCTTTCTGAAACTATATAAAATGTGTCAACATTTGTAAGAACCTCATAACTCAGTGAGTCAACCAGCAACTTCCAAATGACCGATACACGTTACAGAACCACGCACAGTGGGCAGATCCACTCAAGACACACCAAGAGGTTCCAGTACACCTAAGTAAGACACTGAAAAGATTTCAGATTCCATTTGGAAACAACTTTATTATGGTATTGTATCAAAGAGAAATGTCCACAATTACCTGTAAAAGCTACTAAACCATTCCCCTGTTCAGGTGCAATCAGGTCAGATTTCCTTATTAAACTCCAATCAAAACAATGTGTCACCATGAACTGAATGCAGAACCATTTCTGAGAACCCCTTCCCCCTTAGTAGCACTGTACAGTCTAGAGAAATTTACAGAAATGTAAAGCAACAACATTCTTTTTGTTTGCCTGTGTTTTCAGACAGGGATTTACTCTGTAGCCCACACTGACTGGAACTCACTATGTAGCATAGGGTGGCCTTGAACTCAGTGGAATTCTCCTGTCTCAGCCTCTGGCCAGGCATGTACAACCATGACTAACTTCATAATGCCATTTTCTAAAGCTTTTTGTTTAATCAAATATTATAATAATAATAATGTTACCATGTTGCCAGGTAATTTTATTATTTACTTGAAATAACTATTTTTAAAACCTGTTTTAATTCCCAGTATAATATCAACAGAAAGAACCTATAGAAGCAAAATCCCTTAACAGTTTTCAATAATTTTAAAATATAATATAAATGAGTCCAAGAAATTAGAGAACCACAGACTTAGCTTTTACTGTGCAACAAAACTACAACATGTGCAAACAGAGAGGCAAACACATCCACACAGATGATGGCTCCATGTGAGCCTACTGTGACATTTCTGCAGGCATTTCTACTTTATATAAAGCTCAGCGTGAGAACACTGTTCTGACACTTTAGTCAAATCTCTTTACCACCATGCTTTCTGAATAGGAAACATTATATTTTAAAGTTGTGTTTTCTTGTGTTTACTATTCCATTTCCCAGCATTAGCATTAATAATAGTATCCTTATCTCTGCCTTATAAAATGCCAATCCTTATTGTTTCAGGCTTCCCTATTGCCAAGAGATAGAATGGGAAGGGATACAGTGTCAAGATGTGTTAAAGATGAGAGGGCCCTTGTTCCTGTTCCCTTCTGCTTGTACAAGTAACAAACTTGTACAGTAAGTTCTCTATAGTCTCTGGGGACTGATTTGAAAAGTATTCCAATTGCCTTGGAAATCTTGCTCACTACAGAGGTGACAGGAACTGGTCTATTATCAGTTTCTAAGAGCTAAGTGAGTATCGACCTTGATAATGAAATGCTAAGAAGCACTTTGAAGATGGAAAGGTTGGAAATCTGAGGTTGTCTACCCTAATGTCAGTCAAACATCAAAAAATGTGAAGGTGTGAGGACTTAAATATAATAAATGTGGTGTGTTTTATATTATTAATGTTAATACATGTTTAGTTATCAAGTTTTCATAAAGATAAACCATTACATGGTTCAATTATTAAACATCCAAAAGAAATTTATTTATCTCATTCTAAGTACATTACTATTTGATATTCACATGTTGAATTAGCATAAATTTTGTACATTTATCACTTTCAATATCAATCCTTTATTAGATATTTAGCTTAGTTTTCCCTATGAAACAAGACTTGGAATTTGTATTTTTCTCCCTCTCTGAATTTCAATTTTTCTGTGATACTTAAAGAAAGGAGAATAGCATTTTCTACAAGTGACAATTAGAGAATAAAGCTACATTATAAGAAAGAATATTGTCTTCTTCACTGTTTTGACATTAGATAGAGATTATTGTAAAAGCTGAGATAAGAGCTGTGGTTCTGCAGTGACATGCCCAGTGCGTGATCTGATCAATCTCTGGTGGTCTAACTTCTCCTTTTTGAGTAATTCAATAACTTAAAGGATAGCGACTCAAACATTGCAGTTCAGTGTTCAAGTGGCACCAAGAAGGATTTAGTCAAAAGGTCTGGCTGTCTTTTATGAGTTCATTCTCAAATAAAGACTGTGTTCTTAAGGCTAGCCTAGGATCCCTTGAAACCTGAGCACAGACCTATTGTACTGTTAGTATAAAACCCATCCCTAAAAGACTGCCATGAAGATTGCAGAAAATAATCTGAAGGAAGTACTTTATAAGGTTTTCAACTTATAGAAGCTCTGCTTTTATTCTCAGAGTTAGAATCTTTAGAATGTATACTAGGGAGGAGAATGTAGACTAGAATCTTTAGATGTATACTAGGGAGGAGAATGTACACTAGAATCTTTAGATGTCTACTAGGGAGGAGAATGTAGACTAGAATCTTTACATGTATACTAGGGAGGAGAATGTACACTAGAATCTTTAGATGTCTACTAGGGAGGAGAATGTAGACTAGA
>LZPO01075886.1:58873-73806 GCA_001675575.1 Neotoma lepida
CATCATCTCACCCACTGACAGCCCTCACCAGTGTGAGTGTCATCATCTCACCCACTGACAGCCCTCACCAGTGTGGATACCATCATCTCACCCATTGTCAGCCCTCACAGTGTGGATACCATCATCTCACCCACTGACAGCCCTCACCAGTGTGGGTGGGCATGTCCCCCCATTGACAACTAAGACTAGAATTCAAAAGCTTCAAGGCCAACTGGTCTGACACAACTCAGGGTTGGTCTTAAAGGATGAATATGGGATGCAGCCTAGGGCAGTGATTAACAAGGTTTTACAGGTTCAAACCCCACTTACTAGCTGAGTGACCTTTAGGAACCNTCTCTCACAATCATGCGAAGATCACTCTAAGTCACTTCTGCAAAGGTATGATGAGATGAAGTCTGAAGCCACATGAAATCATTCACTAGCCATGCAACGGAGTTGGAATTTGCTTTGGGCTGCCAACCAGGCAGGCTTGGATTTAGGATTTAGGGTGAGAGCTTTGGGCTCCCAAATAAAGACACAGAGACTTATTGTTAATTATGAATGCTCAGCCTTAGCTTAGGCTTATCCCACTAGCTCTTTTAACTTAATGTAACCTGTTTCTCTTCATCCACATTTTGCCTCGGGGCTTTTTACCTTTCTTTCATTCTGAGTGTCCTACTTTCCTGCTTCCTCTGTGTCTGGCTGGCTGGCCCCTAGTGTCTCCCTAGCATCTCTTTTTCTTTCTGTCTTGAGCCTAAATTCCTCCTCCTACTTACTCTTCTTGCTTGCAAATTCACCTATACCTCTTCCCTCACTATTGGCCATTCAGCTTTTTATTAGACCAATCAGGTGCCCTAAGCAGGCAAGGTAAAACAGCAACACATCTTTTCATAATTAAACAAATGCAACACATCTTTACATAGTTAAACAAATGCAACACATCTTTGCATAGTTAAATAAATATTCTTCAACAATACAACTTGATTCAAACTCATGAAGCTTGGATTTTTTCCCCTGGGTAATACCTTCATATGGTAGTCAGCCTCCCCACCGTGTGTTCACTGCTAGTTCCATCATCTTGACCATCAGGGCTTTTTTCCTATGTTGAGTCAAAATGTATCTCCTTCTGCTTTTTGGTCTGCTATCCCTGGTTCTTCTAGTCTTTGGGCATTTAGGGGAGTTCAGTGGATCTTCTCCTTGTATTCCAACTCTGGGTAGTTTGAATGGAAAGAGCCCCCATGGGAACATATATTTGAATACTTGGCCTCCAGTTGATAGAACTGTTTGGGAAGGATAGGAGGTGTGGCCTTGTTGGAGGAGGTATAGCACTGGGGGCATACTTTGAGGTTTCAAAAGCCCTCACCGTTCACAGTTAGCTTTCTCTGCCTCATGTTTGTAGATCAAGATGTAAGTTTTAGCTACTGATCCAGTGCCATGTCTGCCCACCTGATGCCATGCTCCCCACCATGTGGTCATAAATTCTGAAACTTTAAGCCCCAAATAAACTCTTTCTTCTATAAGTTGCCTTGGTCATGGTGTCTTATCACAGCAATAGAAAAGTAACTAAGACAAACCCCATGAATCAAGCAGAAGCTAGTGTGTTCAGATATCCCCTCTATGTCACAGCTGATTGGTTCAAGGGTAGGCACTTGACTCAAGTCAGATCAATCAAAATCCTTCTCTAAGATTTCGAATATTGGAACCAAAGCAAACTACTGTCGAGTTCTTCAACGTGGAGAAAGTCAGGCTAGAACCTGAGAGAATGAGGGATCAAACTGGGTTTCAGAGTCAGTAGAGTGGGGACAGGAGGAGAGATCAGACCTGATGATAGAATCCCTGGTTCTAGCTGTCCACGGGGTCCATCCATTTCCTTGCTTTTACGTGGGTTTTGCTAATTCTGAGGTTGGTTTGGGGATAGTTTTCTGTTTTAGACACTTCTTCCACAGTACCCACATGCACCCCAAGTTTAGATTCAACACTTGAGTCATCTGTCTTGAGTCATTCGTGTCTCCCCATGGTTCACTAACCTCTCTGTGCAGTGATGGGATGTAGAGGAGCCNGAGGAAGGCCATACAGAGCTTTGCCTGGCCGTTACTATTAAGCTATCTCTAAGTCTCGGTTTTAATTAAAGAGTCCATGGCCTCAAACTATTTGAAAAGCAGCCCTAGATTTTCATCTCTTTGAGGAAGCACCCATATTGGCTTCATTATTGCTCTCTTAGTGAGTAGACTACATGGAGTCACATGGTGTCATTGGTCATTGTTGTATGAATCAATGCATTTTCCAATTGGGTTCCTTCATCACCTGGCTATTTTCCTTTGAAGGCACTGGGCTGNAAGTCACCTAGAGTTGCCTTTATCCACACTATGAACCTCTCCCTTCCTTGGGGGACATTTGCCTTCTGCCAGGCCTGGACAGGACACTACCAAGGCCCAAACCCACTAACACAGCTATCTCGTCAGCTGGTGGGCTAACTTGGAGAATGCATTTCCTCTCAAACTGAATTTTCTGCTCTCTTCCTTTCAAATCCTGCTATGCTGTCATTCAGTAATGGAAAGAGCAGAAATCATTTTCAAGAGGAAGCCAGCTGGTTCATTAGTCTGATTAAACCCAAGCAGTGAGATCCAAGAACAGTCCACATACTGAATATCGTGACTCCTCCCTGGCCTCAGGGAGATTGGCAGTGATTATTAATNCAGGGGCTCAGTTGCCATCACCTCAGCAAACTCATGTGGATCATAGAGAAAGGACTGGGTTACAGATAGAAAATGCCAGGGCTCTCCGAGTCAATAGGGTGTGGTCTCCCCCCTCAGCCTCATTGAAGGCCTGCTGGCTGACTCTCCAAAGTATGCCAGCCTCCCCTACCTGTTGGGAAAACCATGGTCTTCAAAGTCAACGAGGTTTATCTTTAAAACTAGATTTTAGAATTTACCAGCTACATGATTTGAGGCTCTGATTCTTTAGCCTAAGAGGGAGATAAAAATACCTATTTATAGGGAAGCCACGGGGCCTGATAAATAGTTAGCGTTCCGGATGCTATGGTTTGGAACGGGTGGAATGTAGGCAGGAGTCGGGAGAGGTGACAATCCAATGGTAACACCTTAAGAGGAGGCAGAACCACAAAAGAGCACACAAGTTGGACAAGCTGAGGATTTATATTAAAAGTAACAGGGAGACTATAAAAAGACGAAGTCACTGGAGGGTAGAGGATCAGCTCATTCTGGCTGCGGGGCAGAAGGGTGGTGGGGAGGGCTNACGTGCTGGAGGTAGGGAGAGTGGCCATCGGCCAGGACCACCTCCAGTGTAGGTTGATAGGCATCTAAGTGGAAGAAGGAAGTAGGGTGGGGAAGGGTGGGGGGGTTGTCTTTTTAGCAGAAGTCTGGGAATCAGAAGGAAGCAGAACAAACTGTCATTGCTGAGGGACTGAAGGAAGAAGGGCCCAGGAAAGGAGAGTCTCTGCCGATCCCTGAGGTCTCTAGCCCTGGAGGCTTGACAGAGAGTGAGAGCCATTTTTCTAAGGAAAAACCAACAAACACTGTGAAGAAGTAAGTTCTTTAAGACATGAGATGGATTCAGCCTAAGAGATAGTGAGTGTGAGGTACCATCCTCAAATTTCCCACTTAATGGCATCAAATCCAATTTGACAGAGACTACTAGACTGACTTTGTCTGAAGAGACCCATTCCCCAGGCCTGATTTATGGAGAGATTAATAGCCAGGCTGGCAAAGAGCACTCTATCAATCCAGTCTGAAAGTTTCCTTAGGCCAGGGTGGGCACACTGGGACTGGGGTGGGTTAGAAATGCTGCGTGGTTTCTAACAAGAAGTCACCTCCTGCACAACTCCAACCAGAAAGAGGCACAGGTTTGTGTCCAGGTTGACAGGGGAGAAAGTCACAATGATGGAGGGATGTCAGGAAAAGCATAAAGATAGATAATAATCAAAGTCAATGAAGAAAAGGAAAACCTGACAGCCTGGATACAAAGGAATCCCTGAAGTGGTCTACAGTGGGAGGTAGGAGAGGACTGGGTCACCAAGTGGACTCAGCGGAGCAGAAGGACCAGTTACAGAGGACAAAGTCTCGCCTTAAATCCCATGGGAGAAAGCCTGGCTGTGTGACCTTGGCAGAGCTAGGTCAGCTTCATNAGCCACCATCTTTTTGTCTTTAGAGTAGTTATACAAATACTTTCCTTGCAGGGCCAAGGTGAGACAACAATTGTGAGGTAATCTGCACAGTGAAGGAAGTGGTCACTCAGGTTTCCCCTGTGCAACCCTTGGATATTCCTGCACCCAAGGACCTGCTCTGGCTCCACAGCTCAGAAAGGACACTGAACACCTGACATCCTCGGCACCGATCCTCCCACCCATGGAGCTCTGGGGAATCCCNGTTGGGTTGTGGACAAAGTGGGGTTTGATACCCAGCTTGTCTGGAGAAACTTAAGATGGAAGGAGCCTGGTCTCCGTGTCTGACAGCACAGCGTGTGTCTCCTGTTACACTGCACCCCACAGGATGACCTTAGGCACATCGCCTGGCTCAACTGAGCTTCAAGGTTCCATCTTTTCCTCTCAGGCTGATAGGGAGGAAGAACTGGTATATCCCATGAGACACTGCCTGGCCCACAGTAGGCAAAGGATATCTGTCTTCCTTTCAATTTCCTTCGTAATAGCTTTGAGATTCCAGAAAGGATTAGGAATTAAGTAGAAACTGAATATTGCTGAATGGTATCAATCTCTCTCTCACATTACTATCAAATCTACTTGTCATCAGAAGGAGNAGAAAAACAAGCATTCAGAATCCAACAAAGTAAGCTGACCCTGTCTGTGTAGACTGATGGCATATAGGCCATGCTCCCAGCTGTCCCTGTTTTGAAGCTTCAGAACTGAGGCAACATCAGTACCAGGGCTGCAGAAAAAGATTCTCCTCAGCTTGTGCTTTGAGCTTAAATGTTTCCAAGTACAAGAAATAGTGAGTACAATCTCAGGGATTCTTCTGCATCACTCTTCCCTACCCCTAAAGCAAGAAGACAACACAAATAGCGTATCCCTGCTGCTCACTTCTAAGTTAGAGTCATGGGAAGATCATGGAGTTAAATTGTACGTTGATTTTAATAAGCCAATGTGGAGATAAGAAATAAATCTAAAGCATGTAGAGATACGCTTCGACTTGGCCTCAGCACCCAAGGAAGANAAAATTTCACTGTTCACCAACAGCAATATGTCTGAGGGAAATATTTGAGAAAGGCTGTGTGTGTGTGTGTGTGTGTGTGNGCGCGCGCGCGCTTGTACCTTCTGTTCCCTTGGAGAAGCTAGCATCTGAAGCCAGCCCCCTGCTGTTCTCACCCCTAGAGTCCAGAAGTGCTTTTACAGAAGGACCCAGGGAAGGACAAGGCCAGTCTGGGAGTCCACAGAAGTGTTCACCTAGGAGTTTGTAGGAAGTCCTCAGGACAGAAGAACACGTAGGTCATCCACCTATTAGCACCAGGAGCTAGCCTGCACTGCGTCCACTCAGGGTGAAAGTCTAGCACTGCCTCAGGAGTAGAGCAGGTATGCTGTGCTAGTAAATACTTCAAAACCAGCCCTGGGAGGGGAGGCCTAAGCTACAGCATTTGCAAATGGCTGTGGTGTAAGAACTTCCACCACAACTGGTCTGGAGCTACCAAGGGACNTCATTGGCTCAGGTAGAGATGATTATCATGACCTCTAAATACTCCACTTGGGAGGTTCCTGGGACCTCACCACCTACAGCTGTCAGTAGCCCACGCTGTGGCATAAAAAGGCAGGTGGATGGTCCTGAGTAAAGTAGGCACACAAAGAATGTTTGCAAAATAAATGTTTATTGGGTGGATCTCACAGTGAGCAAGTGATGTTCCCGGACAGGAAGAGTAGAGAAGCTAGCTTCTGGCCTCCACCAGAACATCTCATAAGGAAGAGGTGTGCTTGGTTCTTGGGATCACCTGTGGATAAAAACTGAACCAACAGAAGGACATGGCACGGGAGCAAGCTTTGAGTCTGTCTGAAAACGGTAATGGCACTCCCGATTCCTATAGGCAGACAGAAGGCAGGATGCGCTCCGCCTCCCACCTTCTTATTACTGTCTCACATCTATTCCCCTGGCTTCCAGCTTTGCTCACACTTCAGCCTGGGAAAAGAACTGTCAGCAATTGCCACACACACTAAAGGACTATCTGGATGATTTGCATCCTTGGCCCAGCAGAGGTTGAGGTCACTCAAAGCTAAAGAAGGCACCATCCTGTGTCTTCGTCCCATGAAACAGTGTGTGGAATGGTCTGGCAGGGTGCTAAGATTTCCCTCTCATGCTCGACTCTCTCCCTTTCAGACCGTATCCTAAAGCACATTTCTCACCACCACCATCCCCCTGTATGGCCACATTATGTTCCAACTACAAAAATGTGAGCTCTCTGGGGCAGAGAGCAACACTCCTGTCTGAACTCCCAGGGCTGAATACAGTATCTGGCATATGACTGCACTCCAGAACCGTGTGTTACATAAGCACACTTGGAAATGAAAAAGCCCACTTCCCACACCTCTGACTTCAATGCCCCAACAAACTGAGTAAATTCCTGGAAACACCTAGAAACAATCCACAGACACTTAATCTGTGAAACCAGCCAACTATCTGTGAGGAGGCAACTTGGAGAGGCACAGAGTCCCCAGTCCATGTCCTTCTAGGGCCAATTGTAAAAATCTATTTCTCAGAGACAAATCACTACAAAAACTTTGAAACACACACAGTTCTCCACTTAGGAACATGTTGTGTTCTGGAAGTCTATTTATGAAATAGTTGTTTGAAATTCAGATGCACTTTCTTGTAAACCACCATCAGAAGGGTGACTGGTGGCTGTAACCTGGGACGTGTGCAGAGGACAGCAGGAGGAAGCAAGAAAGCTGTGCTTTCTCTGAACATCACAAAACAGGTGCACAGAGCATGTCAGACTCCACAGTAGCCTCTGGTGAAGGAGCAATATCGGAAGCAGTTAAGCTGGTGTTCTGGCTTCAGTGAGCACAGGGTCACCAGTCAGTCTTGTTCAAAAGGCAAATTTACAATCTTCCCTGGAGTCAGGCAGAATCAGGGGTCTGAGGGAGGGCCCTGGGAGTCTTCACAGATGATGTGAGCAGCACAGCTAGGGAAGAGGAGGTCACATCTCACTCCTGGGACGATGCCACCCTCTCCGAGGCTTGTTCTGTCCCTTTGGTTCACAGCCATGCCTTTTCTTTCCCGTTTCTTTCTTGACTAAGAGAGGAAGGCAAACAACCCTATCCCTTCCCAGAATGAGTGCAGATCAGGGAGTTAGGTGAAGAGCACGGGCCAGAGATGAAGAGGTTTCACCATTCATTGAACAGCAGAGTCGCCTGGGGTGCTGGCGGTGAGACTCAAAGAGCTTGGTAGACTTGGGAACTGGCCTCTTCCCCGTCATTCCTTAGTCCCACTTCCCTGCCAGTGCTTACTCTGGGTCCATGCTCAGAAGAGTGGCATTGCTGGAGTAATGTATTTGGAGAGAGAGAGAGAGAGAGAGAGAGAGAGAGAGAGAGAGAGAGAGAGAGAGAGAGAGAGAGAATAAACATTTATTTTATTATGGCATTGCTCTACACCTACATTAAAGTCACAAGACAAAAGCATGAAGATACAGCCAGGCAATTATAAGCCCATTTTCTATAATACAGAAAAATCTGTTCACAAGTTCTGTCAAAGGAAAATTACAGTGGAAGAAACCTTTAGAGGAAGTGGGCAATCTGCCATTTAGTAGGCTCTTACTGGTTAGGCCACACCCTAAGCCATCAACGCCTGCAAACCAAAGCCCTTGAGACGGTTGTACAGGGGACCACAGACGTCCGGCATGCAGTAGGAGCACGGAGACAGGAGTTCTTTTTGCCCTTCCAGATGCAGAAACTTAAGACCAGTGCTCTGTGTTGATATTCTTGACACTCTGCTGCTATGGAATAATCTTTTTGTACACTGTGAAGATGTGTCTCTGCCAAGGAGCCTTCTGATTGGTTTACTAAAAAGCTGAACAGCCAATAGCTAGGCAGGATTTGGGGGGCAGCGAGAACACTGGGAAGAAGGCGAAGTTGCCAGCCAGACACAGAGAAACCAGGAAAGCAGCATGGACAGAAGAGAGATAATAAAGCCATGAGGCAGGAAGTAAATTCATAGAAATGGGTTAATTTAAGTTATANGAGCTCATTAGGAACAGGCCTAAGCTATTGGTTGAGCTTTCATAATTAATAAGTCTTCTTGTGGTTATTTGGGAGCTGGCAGGGAGGACAGAAAAATCCANCTAAACGCTACTNTGTGCAGCACTTGGAGCATGATGGGAAAGTAATTAAGATACAATCTAGGGAAGAACTAGACAGCTGTCCCTCAGATGGGATAGGGCAGCAGACATGAGGCACACCTGGGTAAACCATAATACAAGGCAGCCTGTAAACATTTGAATGACTTGTGAGCAGATTTTAGTGAGAGCATGGGGAGAGAATGATTGCCTCCCACTGGGTTGACTTAGGAGGCAGCACTATAGGAAGAAACAGCAGAGCAGGAGGGGTAGATGGGGGGAAGCAAGTCTTCAATTCCAATCACTAGTACCACCTGAGTAGGAGATGGGGCGGGATGGGCGAAGTGTGTTTAGGAGATGAAGCTGTAGCCTGAGTGGATAAGTAAGCTAAGACTACTTCATGTATGACCCTGAATACCATTCAGGNAATGCTGGCTTTACTGTAAAGCAATGGCCACAGCAATGCCATTCACCAGGCTACGATGTGGCTAACACTGTGTTAGATTGCTCAGACACATTCCCTCTACCCCTATGCCATGTCCAAGTGCAATGACACCTATTTCAGGTCAAGGAATCCAATTCTTCGTGGATGTTTGAGCAAATGGAGGATTTTCAGAATCACCTGTCCTGGTTTGTTTCTGTCAACTTGACACAAGCTATAGTTATTTGGGGGAAAGGAACGGCAATTGGGAAATCAGGTTGATGTCGACAAGAGCTTGGGAGCCTTTCTTGATTAATGATTGATGTGGAGGGCCCAGCTCAGTGTGAGTGCTGCCACCCTTGGACAGTTAGAGCTGGGTTGTATAAAACAGGAAGCTGAGCATGCCATGGACAGCAAGCCAGTAAGCGACATTCCTCCATGGCCTCTGCATCAGTTCCTGCCTTGGGTTCCTGCCTTGGGTTCCCGCACTGACTTCCCTCAGTGATGGAGTGTGACCTAGGAGTTAAAGCTGAAATAAGTCTTTCCACCCCCTGGCTGCTTTTGGTCATGGTGTTTCATCACAGCAGTAGAAACCCTACCAGCACAGCAATCCTGGCAGGAGCAAAGGAAGAGTAGATGGGAGAAGTGAGCACTTGATTTCTTGCCTTCTGTGACATTTTGTCCCTTCCCCCCAAATCAGTTCACAAGAAATAAAGAAGTAGCTAGTAATTCTAAAAACGTACTGATCCTCTCAAAAGCTCTGCAGCCAGGCAGGCTTTGGGGTTTATGGTCATTTCTGGAATTAGAACCTATTCCCCCCCTGGAGAGCTTCCTGGCAATCCACATGAAAAGCCCCCCGCCTCCCCCGGAGCTACACTGAGGGATTCCACAGCAGCATCTCCTGACCAGGCAGTGAAGAACACGGACCCAGAGTCACGCGCTGAACCAAAATTAGCTTCTTTATAAGCCCATGAAAGTGGGGTGGTTAGAGTCTGTTGCCCAAAATACACAGGAAGGCGAAAGCTCNCTCTTCCCTTCTCACATGTCCCTCTCACACCTCTCTTCCCTTCTTGGCACCACCTCTCTCCCCGTAGACAGNAAACAAAACGGAATCTCAGGTGGGTAAGTGTCCCCCTCCCCCTCCCTTTCCCCAAGAATTCGACTGTGGGCAACTTCAGGGGCATTGCAGATTCCAGGCAGGGAAAGATATTTGCAGTCAGTCCTGAACTTAGGCTAGCACCTTTATTGACTTTTCATGTTAAAAATATTGCTATTCTAAAAAGAATTTTTTTTTTCAAGTTACTTTTGGGAGCACAGAGACAGAGCTCCTGGCCAGTGGTATGTTGAAGTTCCTTAGGAAGCCAAGCAACAAGTGAGTATTGTAACAATTCAACATTGTTGCCTTCCAGACTGTTAGGGGAAGGAACCATCTTTCATCTTTAATCACATTTTTACACAGCACTTCTAAAACTGACAAAGCATNCTGGGAGACACCTATAGTCCTAGCACTTGGGACATTGANGTGGGCAGACAGGATGTCTNAAGCCAACCTGAGCTACAGGCAAGTCCCTGCTTCAAATAACCACAAAACAAAGCTGATGGAAACCGCACGTGTGCCTCTTCAGTTAGCTGCAATCCACATTTTAGAGAAGAAAGCGGGTCCGGATGGGCTGACTGGATCCTCCGGCTCCTCTTCTCTGTTATCTGTTTCTTACTCTTGAGTCTTTGACTTTTCCTCAAAGCTTATCCCTCAAAGTTTATCCATGCTATTGTGAGGATAGCTGCGCTGGAGGGTCCCACCCAAGTCATCAACAGTGTTTAGAAGTTGCTCAGTGACAGTATTTGTCAGAGTACAAGAGCCAGGAATGGTGGTAGAGACCATTTCCAACCTCTTTATTTTACTCGTAAAACAAAGCCCCAAGGCCCACAGGGAGGATGATATGCCCATACTCTCNGGGCTGGGTCCATAAGTCCCGTTTATGACAAAGCTGGGATGATTCTATCTCCATCCCAGAGACTCACGAGCCAGATGCACTCCTACATCATAATCAAAGTCAAGAGAGAAGGCAAGGTTAGGACTGCACAAAGGCAGCTCCTGTCCTGCCGTGGAGAAAACAGAAAGAGCCTGTTGGTTTTGAAATCTAAAGTGAGTTTGTTGATCTGCTGCTGTAATGCTCAATTTTCTGGTACATGACAGAAGTGAAGTCTAGAAGTCTAGAAAAGTAACCCAAGACCCCTGAACCCAGCTCCTCATAGCCCCAATCACTGAGCTACCTCATGCTTAATAGTCCTGTTCTTGGCGCACTCAGAGAGCCAAATGTCACCCTGCTTGTCAGAGACAGTTGGACTTAAAAATTTCCAGACACAGGTGGCTGACTCAGCCCTAGCTTTGCTGTGGCGATGGTGATCAGGCATCAGCTGTTGGCTCGGATGATGTGTTCCCAAAGCAACATGGTGAGTGTGCGCTGCCAGCATCGAGGCTAGGGGAATGCGGGGTGTTGAGCCAGTTAAACACCCCAAACTGCCCTGTCTCTCAGAAATAAGGGTGACTCATCAGGGTGCTCCGTGACTGGGAGAAGCACTAGGGAAGCCACTGGGCCTGGAAACCTGCACACAGAGGGCCCCAGATTCCCTGCCTCTGGATTCTACTCAGANCCTCTTCTCTACCTGAAAATGAATATAGGCTCTATTCCTAAACCCTGCCCTCCTCCTTCAGGAAGCATATCTGCTCTCTTCAAGCCAACAGCCATTCTTTCTCACACACTGAGGGCCTGCTCTGTACAATGTGGCATTTGATGCTCTGCCATTTCCACTGTTTATAGCTGACATGGGTTACAAATTCTGTAAGGAGAAACACTAAGGTTTCTCCTCTGCAATCATAGTGCATCTTAGAGTGTCACCTAAGAGAGATGACACACAGCCTCCTCCAGCTCACCTGTCTNAGGCCACTAACGGCTTTTTAATGAGTTCGCACCACATTGGGACGACAAAATGTTGTGATGTCTGTCCCACTGAGAACTTAGGTCTCCCGAGAAGGGAGGACCTGGGACTGTCCGCCCGTTCCCAGCCTCCCTTTTCCCGGGACACAATCAGATGTGACAGGGAGTCCAGTGAAGCAAGAACTCTTTATTCAAAAAGAGTCAGCTCCTTTTAAAGCCTAAAACCACAAGGCTAGAGAGGGGCGGGGTAGATGCACTGTCCGGCCAATCAGTTTAAAGGTCACCCAGACACAAACAGCTTAGGTTTCTCCCTCCTTGCTTCCTCCACAGACCCCCACAGACCTTTGTCAACAACTTGGTTCCTTCCTCCCTGCCTCCTCCCAGGACCATCTTTACTTGTAAACAACCTGGCTCTGCAGGCCCCTACACACCCGTGTCTGCATGTGCAGCAGGTGCTCCATAAACCCTGACTGTTCCAATGATGGCTTCAGCCTTTGCAAATAGAAAACTTAACATTCAGGCCTCTGTGCCAATTGGAGAAAGGGTACCTCTCCCTTCCAGGCAGACAGGGTTCATGGCCAGGCAAGAGGAGCATGGGTTGGGTTTTCATCCCCTGGGCTGGAGACCCTGTACAGCAAGATACCTGCACCACTGGGGCTGGGGCACCTTGCAAGAAATTATGTTCTCCATGTTCTACCTCAATGCTCCATTCCAAGGGGAAACACCTCCTACCGCGGGGAAGCTGGCATCAGACAGCGTGCTTCCCTCTTGTCTGAAGGGAGAAAAAAGGAACACACACACACACACACACACACACACACACACACACACACTGAAAAGTAAAGACCTCACTGAGTCTTCACTGCAAGCAGGATATTTGGAGGCGTTCTCCCAGCCCCTCCTCTCAGCCTCATTCTCTTTTGCTGTGAAGGCCCAGGATACAAACNGTCATAATTTTTGACTTATGCTTTCTCTAAGTGTGGAGTGCCCATTTCCTCCTGGTCTTTGGGTCAAATGCTTACCACCCTTTCTACTCCTATCCTTGACCTTGCCTCCTTGTATTTTCCTAATCAGACTGGCTATTTCTTTTTGATGCTTCTGTCCACGCCATCAAGATGCCTTCCTATTTCTCTGCCCTTTTCCTGCATGTTACTAGACTGGAACTCAGGCAGCCATCTCTTAGCCCTCTGTCGGCAAGGCTTCAAGTATTTACTCTGTATCTGCGTGGATGCTTAACACCACCCTAAATCCCCCACCCCAAGGAATCTATTTACAAACACATTAGTGAACAATTTTGACTTAACTGATATATTTTATAGGAGCAAGTACCTTCATATTTACCAATCTTTATAAGCATTTCTGTTCTCCAAATTCTAGCTTGGCATCCTTTCCAGAGTTTCTTATTATTATATAATAACTTCCCCAGCATGCCAAGTTGGATCGCCACATTCTACCTCTGCCTGCCTTCCCCATTTGTCCCACCAGGCTTATTATCTACTTATTGTAAAAGACAGAACAACTCCATGTTGTCCCAACTCCTACCTGTAACCATGTACTCCCCATGCAGGCTCTCCTTCAAGTTAGCCTTCTCTAGAATGAGTCCAGACTAGGTTGAGCCAAATGTTTTTCTTGTGATGAGCATGCAATGGTGTTTGCCTCCTCAAGAATGCAGTTTTAGAAGGTAAGGATTTCATCTTCCACAGTTGCTCAGCCCAGTACAGTATGTACACAGCAAGCCTGTACTCAATAAGGATGTATACAGTAAGCCTGTGCTCAGTGAGGATATATCCAGTAAGCCTGTGCTCAGGGCCTGCCTCTCAAAAGGACAGGACACAAACAATTTTAAGCCCTTCCTCTCTTCCCATTCCTCTTTCCTCCCAGGTAAGGCTTATGCCTGGAGCCAGTGGAAAGTGCCGGAAGACACAGCAGAAACTAATAAATATCCGTGAAATGAACAAGTCAGTAAGTAACAGAGAGATAAGAAAAGATAAAGGAAGAACTCACACATGTGTCACAAAATACCTTCACACCAAGTGTGTCAGCCTCCCCAAGTGTGGGAAGCTACCCAGGGTACGTGGGTACGGGGGATGAGGTGTGAATAGCGGGTAACAGGATGAAGTATGAGCACAGGGTTCCAGCATCTGCTTTGCCCTTTGTAGCCAGGGGGAAGGAAGTGAAGAGAGCTCTCTGGGCCTCCTGTTCCTTCTCGTTTTCATCACCTTGCCTGCTGGTGGCCGGGTATGAATTAACCACTAGGGTCCTTTAGTGCTTTTCAANAGTCACGTTTGCANCTTCCTCCCCAGATGCCTAGACACCCAGGGCCCCCAGCACCTCTGCACTCTGCAGAAAGCTTTTCTTGGCTGCGGTTCTACTCAGGGACCTTCACTGCCCACTGGCAGAAAAGAATTCTTGGCTGTAGAAACTGGTAAACTCCACATATTTTACAGATGAGACTCAACTNCTGGTGACTCGAAATGTGGTGTGAAACGGACAGAAGTCATTCCGCTGATGTGACATGCCTGAAATAACCTCACCACTGCCGCCACCCCCACGCAGACACCCACGTCATGGAAAGAGAGTCCCACAAGTCCCGGTGCCCCAGCCACTGCTGCTGCCTCCTTTTCTACCTCCTCAGTCCCCGGTCATTTCCTCTAGTTTCTCTACTTTTATATTTTTCTTGTTCTCTTTTTTTNTTGTGTGTGTATTTTGTTTGTTTTAGACATGCTCTATTTGTCCTGTCTGAAGACAGTCCAAGGTCACACAAAGGCAAAGGGGGACATCCCAATCCTCAGTCCTGAGACCTCATCCGANCCCATTTCTGGCAAGCTGCATTGATCCCAACCATTTACACCTGCAGAGGAGAAATGATCACTAATCCTGAGTCAGGATTGTCAGAAATGTCCTCCTGGGACTGGACCGATGATAATGGACATCAGAGACACCAAGTTCCTAGAAAACAGAGAACTTGTTGATTTATTTTTAATGTTTAAATTTTTTGTCTGCTTTGATTGGGATATATAGGTAGCCCAGACCCCTCGGTTTCTAGGTCAAGGGAAATAAACAGCCAGAGGATACTGTATTTTTTCAAGTAATTGTCCTCTACCTTGAAGTCAGCTGGTTTTCTTGCAGCCTCCAGCACTGCATGCATCCTCGCTGACCAAAGCCCTGCCAGTCAGGAGTGCCCTGATCATGCACACGCAGGTTCCCACCAAAGGATCAGCATCTGTGACTGCGCGTGTGTGCGCGCACGTGTTTATGTGTGTGCACTCGTGTGTTTGTGGGGGACGCGTGTGTCTGCGCGCGCG
>LZPO01075886.1:97068-108619 GCA_001675575.1 Neotoma lepida
TCTATGTTTAATCTAGTGGCTGTTCTGTTCTCTGACCCCAAATAAGTTTTATTAGGGTACACAATATTTTGGGGGACATAATATAATCACCACAACTGAGACTGTTTATAGTTAAATATTTTAACTAACTTTTGGTTGTTGGCTTATAAATTATATAGGCATTTCCCCCGTGCGTCCTACAAAACTTTAAAGTATGNTTTTTAGCGATGTCAGGGTATTTAATTTTCACATATTTAACAAAACTTAGCAAACTGAGATGGCGTGCTTTCAGTTGTTGGAATTTTTGCTACTGTAAATGACGCTGCTGCAAATATCCTTGGCTTGAAACCTTGCAGTGGTTGTGCTGGTACATGTCGCCTGGATGCTTCAAGATAAGCCCATAGAGCTATAGTTGGTGAAAATTCATCTTTGGGGCTATATGTTTGCGCTATTTGGATAATTTACCTCCACATCAGCAGCAGAGTTGTAATTTCTCACTTTCTTACCAACCAAAGTATTCCCTATTTTTAAATTGTTCACAATTGGATAGGTGGCAGTAGTATCTTGTCATGTCTCTGTTCAATGAAGTATAGTTTAAATGAATATAAAAATGATAGGATTCCCAACCTAAGACGGTGGCATCATCGACACCATGTCTAACGTTCTAGATGGGGAGTGACATTACCATTGAAAGGTATTGTGAGCGTTATTTATTTCACTCTTTGCCGTTATCAGATGAGGAACTTGAAGCCTAGAGAGTGGAAGTAACTGCTCACCTCCACTCTAGACATTAAATCTCAGAACTTAAAATTAGACCCAAAGCTCCAGGACACGTTACAGCATCCTCTCTAGCCTCCTGGGAGGTCAATGTGTTCTTCTTTCCCTCTTGAATCTCTGGTTTTGAATGGGGGATTCATGAATCACCTGAGAAACATTTTTTTTATTTTATACTTTATTCTAATGGCAATATTTNAAATACTTATGAATATGTTTGCATTTTCTTGATGGTTGTCTCCTGTCGAGCACTGCCATGTGACATCAGTGACCCTGTTATCTTTTTGTATGACATAGTGGCAGAGAACAGCCTCCAGCGTCAGATCACATGGACCCATCAGTTAACAGCTGCATGACCTACAGCGTGGTTTAACATCTGTGCTTTAGTTTTGCCATCTATTTATTTGTTTATTTTTGGTTTTGTTTTTAGAGATAAGGTCTCGTTGTTTAACCCAGGCTAGGCTGGAGATCACTATGGAGCCTAGGCTGGCCTTGAACATAATTTTCCTGACTCAGCTTTCCAAATGCTGGGATTATATGATGACACTCGTGTGGTGGGCTTCGGTTTTCCCATCTTTAAAGTGAGCATACTTGTGTCTCTCTCAGAGGGTGGCTTCATGCACTCAACCAAACGCAATATGCAAACTGTTTAGGACAGTCTGGCACACAATAAAGGTATTTGCTCACACTGGATTCTAGGTACCTTTAAGTGCCTAGCCCAGTGGTTCTCAACCTTCCTAGTGTTGCAACCCATTAATATAATTCCTCATGTTGTGGTGACCTCAACCATAAAATTATTTTGTTGTGGGCTAGAGAGATGGTTCAGAGGTTAAGAGCACTGCCTGCTCTTCCAGANGACCCAGGTTCAATTCCCAGCACCCACGTGGCAGCTCACAACTGTCTATAACTCCAGTTCCACGGGATCCAACATCCTCACACAGACATACATGTAGGCAAAAACACCAATGCACATAAAAAATAAAAACTAAATTAATTAAAAATTATTTTGTTGCTACTTCATAGCTGTAATTTTGCTATTGTTATGAATCATAGTATAAATATTTGATATGCAGGATATTTGAAATGCAACCCCNAAGGGGTCACGGCCCACAGGTTGATAACTACTGGTCTAGACTGGGCCATACAAGACCATGTCTGAGGTAGGAGTAAGGTGAGTGTGCTCCCCTGAGTTTTCTTGTCACAGAAGGGGTATTAAAAACAAATGTAGAATAGGAAAAAAAGGAAATTTCTACAGGGAACATACAAGTCATAGTGAGAATTTTAGAAGCATGGCATATGACAGGTTTCTGGGCGTCTGGATTCCAGGAATGTTTTCCTCCTTCAAGAAAGTATGATTGACGTGGGAGACCCAGACTCCGTCTTCCCAGAGACCTTGTGAGAAGCGCTGGCTCCAGGCATTCCAGCTTTTTCCTCTCAGCCCTGCTCCTTGCATCAGTAGAAAGCAGTGCTTATAGACAGGCATGTTGCCGAGACACGCTAAATTTCTCAAGGCCTTTAAGTTCCAATAATTCTTTTTTCCAATGTGTTTCCAGGCAGTGCTGTTGCTGCAAGTGTGGGGGCCACACTTTAGCAACCATTAATGCAAAACTTTCTTTGACAAGAGAAGCTTCGTGAAAATGATGCTCAGGGNTGCTACGTAAAGCACACGTCAGTATTATTGTTGTGCCTATCTTGAAATTACAAACAACTTGTTTCAAATCACACAGTTGTAAGCCAAGACTTGGTTTCTGCTGTCTCGAGCTCCAAGGCCAGACTTGTGCTTGATGCATTGGACATGAGTCTCCGTTGACACCAGGTATGACTGACTCTAAAGAACTTTCTGACGTGGCCACTTCCTGAAGGAGGCTTCTCTGTTCATGATCCTTTCCCAGCANTCCCTCAGCCCTAGAGTCTGGAATCAGACCTTCCCACTGCTCTTTACAACCGTTCTCATCATTTTACTATGGGCCCTGTTCCAGGCTTTTTCTTTTGGGTTGCCAATCAGCTCCCAAATCATGACACAGAGACTTGTTATTAGTTTTGAATGCTCGGCCTTAGCTTAGCTCTTTTCTAGCTAGTTCTTTTAAGTTAAATTAACCTGTTTCTCTTTATCTGTCTTTTGCCTCCAGGCCTTTTACCTTTCTTTCCTTCTGTACATCTTACTTTCACTGCTTCTCATGCGTGGCTGGTGACAGCTGCTTGGCTTCTTGCCCCGGGTGTCTCCCTCGTTCTCTCCTCCTCCTCCTCTTCTCCTTCTCCTCTCNAGCCAAGATTCTCCTCCTATTTATTCTCTGTCCCTGCCATCCCTGCCTCTCCTTTCTTCTGCCTAGCTATTGGCCATTCAGCTCTTTATTAGACCAATCAGGTGCCTTAGGCAGGCAAAGTGAAACAAACGCAACACATCTTTACATAATTAAATGAATGCAGCATAAACAAATGTAACACACCTTTACACAGTTAAAGTAATGTTCTACAGCATAAACAAATGTAACACATCTTTGCCCAGTTAAAAATAATATTCCACAACAGGGCCCCATATGTTGAAGCTGAGTGAACACCCCTCCAGGGTTCCCCACCAGAGTAAGAACAAGGGGGTTGCTGGCATCTCATGTTTCGCCCACCAACCTCCTGTATATTTTTCATTCTACTCCACTTTTGTGTTCCTGTGTGATATAGTTTTTCTCCTTTACTAATAGCAGACCTCTGGGAGCATGCTGTGGTTTTGCCTCTGGTCTGTCTTACCATTTGGAGATGAGGTTGCTGCATCCCTGAACATGGCTTTGTTGATGGCCTCAGCACCTTGCACAGGGCCAGCTGCTTAGGTACTCAAAACGTATTCACCCAGAAGTGTAAAGGACAGATGATGAGCTTTGAAGCTAAACAGACTGAGGTTCAAAACCAGTCCTGTCACTTACTAGTGGGGGAACTGTGGGTGTCTCTGCAGCTTGCAAAACAGGCATAAAAATAGCTTCCTTGCAGGGCTTGGTGAATATTACAGACAACGAGAAAGGCAGCGGATGTGCAGTAGGCTGTTAATGGAGCTTGCTGCTGTTCTCATTTGTTGTTTCAATGATTTATTAGACAGGTGCACAAATTAATTAATGACAAGCCCTTCAGCTGTGATGTCTCTGTGCTACACACACTCCCATTGGCAGCCCCCGGAGTAGTAGTCTCAACTTCCCTCCCCCGAAAAAAACCCAAAAACTGTCCTGGGTACCAGCCCACCCCTAGACTCCCACCCTGCACCAGGGCAACTTGGTTCAGGCTGACAGGTTCATGCTCCCATCAACTGGAGATGCTACATTTACTCTGATGCCACAAATGCAGTACCTGCTCCTCAAATGGAAGAAGTCCACTCAGGAATTTGTGAATAGCAAATAATTCCAAAACTTTTATTTTGTGTGTGTGTGTATGTATGTAAGAGAAAAAGAGAGGGGGGGTCTCCATGCTGGTGGTCTACTAAATGAACTCTTAGATATTACTCATATTTGTTATTCATGAACTCAAATTAGCTCATTACTAAGTTCCCTGGCGGCTCTAATTCAATTATCCCTGAAGTCAAGCTGCCTCTCAAGGCTCCAGGGCTTCNGCCTCCATGCTGACAGATGCCTAGAATCCTGTGACCTGGGGAAAACCACACTGGGATCATTTCAGGGTCGGTTCTGTTTTGAGTTGTTTATGGTTTTCAACTATCCTCGTGGCTGCTTTTAAATTAGGAATTATAGTTCATTTGACTTCATAGCTATCATTTAGTCAGTGAAAACTATTCCATTAACCCTACTACAAGTAGTGATATTTGCATTACATCTATTTTTAGCTCATAATTTTCCAGTTACGAGGTTTGAAGACACGAACAAGTTGCAGTTTGAGATCAATAATGCAAATTCATGCCAAGAAGATACATGTGAAATTTGCACCCGGAAGTACTTATAGAGCTGTTTGGTTGTGTGACTGTGTAACTAACTACTCTACAACTTAGTGGCTCAACAATCACTTTATTAATCTGCATAATCATATGTACTGGGAACGCAGACAAGGTTTGGCAGGAGCCAGTTGTCTTTGCTCCGTGGGATTCTTGCTAAGGCTATAAAATCCAAGGTGGCTTCTTGCCTGGCATGCTCATGGCTAACGTGGCTTTTGTGACTCAGTCGACTGTTTGACTAGGGTCTTCAGATTTCATCATCATCTGGGTTTCTTGGTTCTCTGGGTGATGGTAAGCCTCACTCTGTCCTGTGGCCTTCTCATGCTGTCTCTATGAGGTATCTCCAGCCCTCTGTGGCTGAACTTCTTACAAGGCAGTTTGGCAATCTCAATAAGACAAAAATGGAAGCCACTGGCTGTGGTCAAAGCTTCAACCTGATAGTCACATGTTGTTTCTTCTGTATCCTTGTGGTTAAAGTGGGTCACAGACACAGTCTAAACTTCAGTGAAATGAATTTAAAAGGCCCTAAAATATCAGGAAAAGTGGTAGTGGGGGATACCACTATACCAGACTAACAATAGTGGCAATTCATTGTTGAATCAAGCAACTTAACTACTTATAACATACTATCAGGTAAGCATAAAAATAACTAAGTTATGTTTGCAAGTTGTAGCTTAGAGCCCTGATGTCCTACAAGTTTATAGGTCATTATTTTAATATAAAACTGTGTATCAGCACATATTTATACTATGAGGTCAGCAGCTCCTAATGAAATTATAAACAATTTTACTCCAACTTGTGTCTTTTGTTTCTCTTCTATTCTTTATCATTCTAGCCACTCTGTAGAGATATGCAGACAGATACAAATAGATATGGTAAGAGCTTTTTTTTCATGCAAATCATCTCATTTAAAAGAAGTTGAGAACTACTCTTTAAATGGTCAGGATGTGAACCTCCTTAGATCTTGCAACTAGAGCTACAAGTGGACAGAAGACTTCCTTTCTTCCCTGAAAGAATTCAGACTCTTGAAGGAGAGCTATTTGGTTAAGTTCATCCAGTGTGATAAGCAATGCAGTGGGGAAAGTCTCCTGCCCGGTGCTATTGAAGGGCGAAGATGCTGTTCCTAGCCTAGGCCAAGCATTTTAAGGGACCTTCTTAGTGTAGTATCTTAACTGAATGGCTAATATGCTAGCTAGTTTTTATGTCAACTTGACTCAAGCTACAGTCATTTTGGAAGAGGGAACCTCAGTTGAGAAAATGCCCCCACCAGATTAGTCTGTGGGCAAGCCTGTGGAGCATTTTCTTGATTGATGACCAGTGTGGGAGAGCCTAGCTCACTGTAGGTNGAGACACCTCTGGGCTGGTGATCCTGGGTACTATAAGAAGACAGGCTAAGCAAACTTGGAGAGCAAGCCAGTAAGCAGCACTCTTCCTTGGCCTCTGCATCAATTTCTGCTTCCAGGTTCTTGCTTTGAATTCTTTCTCTGACTTCCCTGGATTGCAAGCTGTAAAATGGAATAAACCCTTTCTTCCTCAAATTGATGGTGGTCATGGCGCTTTATTACAGCAATAGAAAATCTAAGTTAGCCAGGTAGGAGTGAGCCGAGATTGATGAAGAAGAAATAGCAAGAATAAAAGCTGGAGTGGAGGCAGCCATCAAAATGTGGCCTTGTCCCGAGTCTGAGATGAGAGAAAAACATTTATCTCTCTAGGCATTTTTCCCTTATAAAAATGGGCTCATTGTGGCTTCGTTATAAATCATCGGATGCATATAAGTAAGCTCCCCCAAAACGATGTCATCTTCATGCATTGATGTTTCTAGGAGAGTGAAAGAGAGATGAAGAGGTGTTTATTCCTGAGTAATTGGGTATGGCTGATTCATTCGAATGAATAGAGAGACCTGGGGTGCAATTCAATACACGTTGAATTGCCGTCTCCTTTTGACTTATAAATCCCATGCTGACATCTGTACAGAACAAATAGAGTTTGAACCAGTATACAAAATTGCAGAGCTAGAATATGTGTTAGAAACCATTATTTCCACCCCCTCATTTTATAGACAAGGAAACCGAGGCCTGGGGAACCGAAACAATTGCTCAGAGCAGCATAGCTTCAATGACAAGATATTACTCGCATCCAAGTCAGACAATATCCAATCTGAGTTTTATTTAGAAAATGCTACTAGGTTTTATTCGGTCAAGAAAGATTGTTTACATGGAAAATGGCCTCGATGAGAAATGGTTGGGCTGGTGCTGAGAGGAATGTGGACTGATGGAGAAAAAGTAGCCTATTATGGACTAGCTGTTGTCTATCAAAGGGCAGAAGTAGCAGGGGGCCATCCTGTGGGATCCATCCACAGAGAGTCAAGCAGTGGTTCCGGCCCTGCCTTGTCCTGATAGAAATGAGGAACAAACAGGGACGCTNCTCCCACTGCACAGCAGGGTTCTGAGCTATAGTGGAGCAGTGAGAGCAAGAACTTGTGATGACAACATGTCCTCACCTCACACAGGGGCGTTGGCTCCTTCAGGATGCATCCAAACCTGCGAGCCTTCTTCAGTCCTGTAATTCTCTGCACGTGTCTGCACCACTATGCACACAGCCTGGGTGGTAACTAGCTGTTTGCCTGTACATCTCCACACAGGCCTGTGAGCCCCCAAACTATAGAAGCGTAGTGTCCATGGAACACAACCGGGAGAGCAGGTAAATTGGCTGAAGAAGCTTCAAAAAACTCCAGAGATTAAGTGGCCTTTTAATCTGGGCAGGCGGCTACTGGTTTGCTGTGGGAAGAAAGTAATTAAAAGGCATTTCAAGTACAGCAAAGAAAAGCCTGACCTGTGAGTCCACTAATTGGTGTTTAGGGGGTACAATTGTGTACCTGGCATTTTGCTAGGGCAGGGAGGAACAGAAGGTGAATTTGACTGGAATATACAGAGAGAAAGATCAAGGAGCTGCTCTCATGACTGAAGAACTTTCTGGAACTCAGAAGCTGGCCCTTTGTCCTGGAAGTTGAGGGGTCTCTGAAGAGTTTTAGGCAAGACTATGCTAGAGTGTTGCAGTCACACAGGTCCTAAGTGAGGAGGCTCTTTGTGAAGAGATCTGGGGCCATTCATGGGACACACTGTGAAAACGACAGTCTTCACTGTAGACAGTGTAGGATGTGAGACACCTTGCACTTGCCCTTTGTGAGAAATTAAACCCACAAAAGATCAGTGAAGGAGGAACATTGAAGAGCAGGTGGAAATCGGATGAGAAAGAGAGGACTGGAACAGAGTAAATGGAGATGAGGCTCCAGACTTTTCCACGAGTGCTTTATGCACAGTTTGGCCCTGGGAACCCACCCAACGAAGACTCCACAGGAGTAAAACACTCAATGGCAAAGACANACAGAAAGTAATAGAATGGGACAGTGTTGTGGAATACTACTTTAACTAGACAAAGGTGTGTTACATTTGTTTATGCTGCATTTGTTTAACTATGTAAAGATGTGAGCTGGACGGTGGTGGCACATGCCTTTAATCCTAGCACTCAGGGTGCAGAAGCAGGTGGATCTCTGTGAGTTCCAAGGCCAGCCTGGTCTACAAAGCAAATTCCAGGACAGGCTCCAAAGCTACAGAGAAACCTTGTCTCGAAAAATCAAAAAGAAAAAAAAAAGGAAAACAAGATGTGTTATGTTTGTTTATGATACATTTATTTAATGATGTAAAGATGTATTACATTTGTTTATGCTGCATTTGTTTAACAATCTAAAGATGTGTTGCTGTTTTGCCTGCCTAAGGCACCTGATTGGCCTAATAGAAAGCTGAATGCCCAATAGCTAAGCAGAGGAGGGATAGGTGGGGCTGGCAGACAGAGAATAAGTAGGAGGAAGAATCTAGGAGAGATCAAGGAGAGAAGGAAAGAACGAGGGAGAGAGAAAGGGAGACTGTCAGGGCCTGCCAGCCAGGTAGCTTCCAGACAGACAAACATGGAGTAGGACAAACAGAATGAAAGAAAGGTAAAAAGTCCCAAGGCAAAACATAGATGAAGAGCAACAGGTTAAAATAAGTTATAAGAGTAGCAAGAAACAAGCCTAAGCTAAGGCTGAGCATTCATAACTAATAATAAGTCTCCGTGTCATGATTTGGAAGCTGGTTCGTGGCCCAAAAGAAAAAGCCTGCTACAAGATAGATTTTTCTTGAGAGCCTCTTTAGAAACGAGTATTTTTGACATCTGGTTGGTTGAAAACAAAAGAACAGTATTCCCAGTAGACAAATCATAAACTCTGTTTTCCANAGTCATATGACCTAGTACTTCTNGAAGTACTGCCTCTATTTTAAAACTTAACAAATTAGTATATTTTAGATCATGGAAACAAATCTTGTTGGGAAAAGTTTTTAAATCTAGAATGAAAGAAAGCTAAAATGGAAGGATAGTGTGGGACCAGAGTTGGAGGCCTGAGTGTGAACTTTGGTGNTAGATAGGCAGACAGATAGTGTCTTAGAGTTTCTATTGCTGTGATAAACCACNATGACCAAGAGTAACTTGAGGAAAAAAGAGTTTATTTCATCTTACATCTCTCAGGTCACACTCCATCACTGAGGGAAGGAAGTCAGGAACTGGAGGCAGGAACCTGGAGGTAGGAACTGCTTACTGGCTGGCTCCTTATGGCTTGCTCAGCCTGCTTTCTTATACAACCTAAGAAATACAAGAAAATGCCCCCACAGGCTTGCCCACACACCGGTGGCATTTTTCTCCATTGAGGTTCCCTTCCCAGATAACTCTAACTTGTGCCAAGTTGACAACAGAATAAGCAAGACAATTGTCCCCTTGTCAATGTTACACACTAGTACATTACTATTAAACCATAACCTTGTTAACCCCAAGGTCTCATATTAATATCAATCTTACAACATAAACCATAATATAATCTTAAAAGTCCTACAGTCTTTCAAAGTTCAGCTTCTTTAAAGTATCAAAAAATTTCTTTAAAAACCCAAAGTCTCTTAATTGTGGGTCTATATCAAAAGTCAAAAATAAGTTACATACTTTTTATGCAAGGAGAGGAGAACCAGGGCACAGTTGTAATCAAATCAAAGCAAAACAAAATTTCAGCAGTGTAAAAAGTTCAGTGCTGGACACCTGGGAACCACTCATGAAGCCTGAGCAGCTCCACCTCTCCAGCTCTGCCCTCCAGAGCTCAAACTGGAAACTGACATTTCCTGTCCTGACCTCCTGGTCCCAAATAATCACACAGAGGCTTATATTAATTGTAAATGCTCGGCCAATACCTCAGGCTTGTTACTAACCAGCTCCTACATTTAAATTTAACCCATATTTCTATTTATCTATGTTTTGCCACGTGGCTCATGGCTTTACCAGTCCTCTAGCATGTCTTGTTCCTCCCGTGGCTGGCTGGCATCTCTCCTAACTCTGCCCTCCTTCTTCCCATCATTCTCAGTTTGGCTTTCCTACCTAACTTCCTGCCCAGCTACCAGCCTGTCAGCTTTTTATTAGGCAATGAGAGTAATACATATGCATAGTGTAGAAAAGGATTGTTCCACAGCAACACATAGCTTGTCTCATAGGTTCAAACTGGCTCCATCCCATAGTTGATTCTGTCCTTGACAGTCATTCTATGGGACTAGTATCTCTAGTATTCTAGGATCTCCACAGCAATTGAGGCTTCACCTTCACCAGTGGTCTTTCTTGGCCTCTCTTCAGGGACTCCAGCCCTGCCACACACTGCCAAGCCTCAGCTGCTCTCCATGACCACTTCCTGCCTTCAAAGCCAGCACCACCTGGCTTACTCTTACACATTACTGAGTTTAGCTGCCAGCATGAGAGATACAGCACTGGCCACCCTGCGCCACCTTGCCTGTGTGCTGATCCTGAGGAAATACTCCCAGATTTCACCTTAATGATACTGGTCTCTTCTCAACCACAGCTGACTTCTCAGCCCCAGCTAACAAGTGATCAATTCTCCCAGTAAAGCAAAAATTTTACTTCAGTAGTGCTGGCTTCTTCATCACAGCTCATTTTTCAGCCCTGGCTGATCAGAACCACAAATTCTTAATTCAAAATATCACACAAGGGATGGGAGAGATGGCTCAGCAGTTCAGAGCACTGGTTTCTCTTCCAGAAGACCAGCACCCATATGGCAGCTCATAATGCCAGTTCCAGGGAAATCCAACGCCCTCTTGTGACCTCCCTGGGCACTGAATGTGTAGGGTACCCAGGCATACATGCAGGCAAAACACCCAAACACATAAAAAAATTAAGATTATTTTTTAATCACATGAATGACCCTGAGAGAGTCTTTCTTCCCTCTGAAACTTCACAAGCCAGGCCTCAGTCATCTTCATCTCTTCCCACATTCNTGCCTTCCAGACTCCCACAGTAGCTCATCAAGCACCGAGACCTCAGTGGCCTCTCCACTCCTTCTANAGTCTTCCCCAAAACAACGTGGTCAGATCTGCCACAGCAATACCCTATAAATCCGGCACCAATTTCTATCTTGGTCAGGGTTTCTATTGCTCTGATGAAACGCCATGACCAAAAGAAACTTAGGGAGGAAAGGGTTTAGTTCATCTTATAACTAACTCTTAGGTCACACTCCATCACTGAGGGAAGTCAGGACAGGAATTCAAAGCAGGAACCTGGAGTCAGGAACTGAAGCAGAGGCCAGGAAAGAGTGCTGCTTACTGGCTTGCTTCCTGTGGTTTGCTCAGCCTGCTTCCTTATACAGCCTAGGACCACTGCTCAGGGGCAGCACAGCCTGCGATGGGCTGAGTCTGCCCACATCACTTATTAATCAAGAAAATGCCCCACAGGCCTGTCCACAGGCTAATCTGGTGGGGACATTTTCTTAATTGAGATTCCCTTTCCAGATAACTATAA
>LZPO01075886.1:143112-155771 GCA_001675575.1 Neotoma lepida
GTGTTTAGATGACAGGAGGTTTGGGTATTTCATGTGTGGGAGCATGAGAAGGAAGGACAGTAATGGGATAATCAGTGTCTGGCATCTCCATGCAGGAGTAAACTAAACCTTTTATGAACTAGAACTCATGATCCACCCAGAACTTGAGTGACGGGACCATCTTCAGAAAAAAGTAATATTGTTACACAGCTCAGTTGAACTGTAGTTGACAGAAAATAAATTACACACGTTTGTATGCATGATCTGTAGAAGCCAGCAGGACACCAAGAGGATGAACACATTCACCATCTATGAGAGATTTCTTGGTGGGTCCTTTCTCCAGCCCTGCCCCACCCCAAGCAGTTTGTGGTCTGCCTTCTGTCACTAGGAATGTCACTGCACCATGATGTGTATAAGAGACAGCCCAAGCAGTTTGTGGTCTGCCTTCTGTCACTAGGAATGTCACTGCACCATTTGGACTCTATGTGAACAGAGTCATGCAATATTTCCTTTCTTAGCTCTTACTTCTTTTGTTCAGCATAATCATTTTGATATTTAACCATTTGTGTATATTAATTGTCAACATATTTTGGTTGTTAATTAGTATACTAACAGATAGAGTTTCCATAATTATTTCACTTCTTAGGACAAGGACTTTTGTACAGTTTCCATTTGGGGATTATTACAAAAAAAAACTTGTTGTAAATATTCTTTTATAAGCCTTCGTAGGGATAATTTTCATTCCCCTTGGGCAGACACCTTGGTGTGGAACACCAGACAGAATGTAGCGGGCACTGAGCACATTTCCATTTTTAGGAAATTGCCAGGCTCTTTCCCAGGACCATTGGGCCATTTACACAGCCGACTGCACAAAGGGCCCTGCTGCCCAGTCCTTCATCAACATCTCCATTTCTCATTGCTCTAATCCACGGAGGGTGGCATCTCACTGTGTTCTGTGTTTGCATTTTCCTGGTGACATCCTGTCATGTGCTCAGTAGACCAACGGTCATCTATGATCATCCTTTACAAAAATACTCAAATCTTTCCTTTCACCCACTGAGCCTCTCCCTGACCCTAACAGGGTCTTTGGAAGAACAAAATTTCTTAATTTTTAAAAGAATTATTGGCTCTGTGAGTTCAAAGCCAGCCTGATCTAAAAAGTGAGTACCAGGACAACCAAGGCTACACAGAGAAACCCTGTCTAGAAAAACCAAAAGAAATATTTATTTTACATTATGTGAACTGTGTGTGTATGGATGTCTTGCCTGCATGTATGTGTGTGCACCACATTCATGCCTGGTGCCTATGGAGGTCAGAAGAGGGCATCAGATCTACACCTGGAGTAATGTGGTTATGAATCACCACATGGGTGCTGGGAATCGAACCTGAGTCCTTTGAAGGAGNAAGAAATGCTCTTAACCCTATCTCCAAAATTTCTTAATTTTTATGAAATACAATTCAATGTGGTTTATGACTGATTTTTGCTATTGCATCTTAGAAATATGCTGAACTCATGATCAGAAAAAACTGGTATCTTAATACTCTAGATCTAATCCTTTAACCCAGTGTCTCTTCATTTAAGTCTCTGCTGACTTCTACTTAGTGGATTAAGTTGACATTATGCAGCTTCTGCATCTCTGTTTGTGAAGACTGTTGACACGAACCCTCTCGTGAAGTCTTTGATTTGGGCCTTGCAGCAAAGCTGCTCTTTCTAAATGGGTTAGGTNGGATTCTTATCCCTTAAGTTTCCTGGGAGAATTTGTATAGAATCCTTAAGAGCTCTTCTTTAATGATGAGTACAGGCTGTTTTTGCATTTCAGCAAATATCCTTATGCTGTTTTAGGGTAAAATGAGATTACCTGCATGGAAATAGTCACAGGTGTTCACATACCATTGGGCATCCCGAGCTGATGCTGCCTCACTGTTGAGGCAGAGTTCTTTGGGGTCCTCTACTGGTAACGTGGGTTTCTACCCCACTGATNAGATTGAGCATTGGTCCTGACTTATCTTTTCATCTCAGAGTGTGTTCCTCTGGTCCTGCTTCTTACCCTAGCCTCATCCCAACCATAACCACCCCCATTGCCCAGCCTCAGGCAGTGTCCTCCCCAGGGAGGAACAATCCTCACTCAACTGTAGAACTGCAGGTGACTCCATCAGTGATAAAGGAGCCTTGTACATATCTCTGTTTCGGTCTGTGTGGCTCCTCAGACTCCACTCCAGGCTCCCACCTCCTTCTCAACTCACAGAGTGCCAGGATCTGCCAGAGTGCCCCTCCTCCCCTGGTACAACATGGAACCTTCCTCCAAATGCTAAGATGCCAAGTGGCATCTCACCTCTCACTTGTCTCCCGTTTTCTCCAGCCCTACTTGACACATAATGTCCTGTGAACATTTGCTCCACATCTTCTGTCCAGGTACTAGTTGAGTCNGGAGGGACAACACATCTGGTCCTGTGGTGCTCTGAGTTAGAGGCAGATGGTGTTTTAGTGAATGAGCACACAGCAGTGACTTGGCACATGAGGGACTCTGCTGTACAAAGGACCATGTTCTCATTTATTTACCACATTATTGTGATGAATTTCCATGGCACTTCTTCCAGGGATGATTTTAATAGTTTGGTTGCATAAGTAATTTCATCTCAATCCTCCCAACTCACTATTTCTGTTGTTGTCTCATTCAAACTGTTTTCATCACTGCTGGTCACCTCTGATGCTTTCTGCCCTTACTTAATAGAGGTTATACCTTCTTGCAGCTCCATATCGTCTTGTCCAATAGAAAATTACCTTCAAACCTGTGGCCCTGTGAGACTTCTGGGTGAAGCTTCCTCTCTTCATCTTTTTGTCTTCCTTTCTGTGTTTTGTAAGCTCTGTCGGGCTCTCTTCATGGGCCCTCTGTAACACACAGGGACCTCTCATCTCCTCTGCAGTCAGTCTGAATGACAGCTAACTCCTTTCTAACTCACAGCCCATNGCACAGGACTGGGCAGGCCTTCTCTCTCAGTTCTACTGTCCTGATGCTCCCTCCCATCATGCNGNTCTTTGGTTCTTGAATAGTATGAGGTAATACTGCCTTCCCCAGCAGGCATTGCCATCGAGGCTGCCTCCACCTCTGTCCGTGTTGGCAGCACTCACTGCTTGTTGGCTTCATGGTGCCTCCATTGGCTTGCCCACTGGCAGTGTTCTTTTCAGCCTGTAGTCAGTTGTGTCCATGTGTTGTACATCCTACTGGTTATGAAAAGAGTTCTCATGGGTATGAAAGTAGCCAAGCTGAGTGGTGAACAAAGCATCTCAGAAAATAGAATTCACATAGTGAAATAAAACTCCCAGTATCCATACTGATAATAAATTTTGTATTTCTGAACTAGAGGACAGAATGGGCGGGGGGGGCAGACTTTTCCTCACGGAGCATACAGGAACTCACTCTCTGCATTTTCTTGGCAAAGGGTTAAAGTTTCCTAGTTTCTGAAATGGGTTGATTGTCAGTAGGGTTTTTCTTTTGGATATCAGTCTCTTCGTTTGTCATTAAGTATATTTGCAGACGAGAATTAGAAGCTACCACATCCTTGCACGGCTCTAGGGACTGATCTACCTGGGACAGTGAGGGAATGAGGAAATGACAGACACAGGGATGCAGAAAAGTTGGGCTTAGGCAGTCTAGGCTCTGATGGAGAAGCCGCAGCACCCCGGAAGTTTAGCTTTAATGTGTTTATTATACGCAGTTGAACAAGGAGGCAGCGTTATTGCACACCAGCTGATCAAGGGGGCGAGTTCATTACATCAGCTGAACAAGGAGACAGGTTTCACTAACTCAGTGGACACACTCTGTAGGGGAGCAACCTTCACGAGGTAAATATGGTGGGGGGACCACAGTGAACATTTTCTGCATGTACTNTCAATATCCATACATGAACCAGAAGAAGGCTTTGCCATCTCTCTGAGCCTTACCTGGGGAAGGCTTTGCACTCCCGTGAGTCTGAGGCATTGGTTCTTGACACAGCTGGCTCAAGTCAACAGCAAACATCCACTGAGAACATCACATTCACTCAAGGCTTCCTCAGCTCCCCACTAAGAAAGGGTATAAATGTGGTGAAGTCCCATCCAGAATTACTTCTGCAAATTAAGTATTTAGAGCAGTATGTTACGTGATAATTTATCTGTTCACTGTGTTATCACCAGGACTCACTGTCTTCTTTCCTGAAAATTCAGAGAATAGATAACTTTCTGCAAGGAAATATACTCCTAAATGGATCAAAAATGAAGCCATTTCTGGAAAATAACTACAGCCTGGATGTCTGTGGCCACACTACATAATATGTATTAATTACATTTTTAAGACACCTGTAGAACATTCTTACCTCAACCGTGAAGAGGATGGGACCATAAGGAGGGTTAATGTTGACTAACGTGGAGGTCCTTGGATGCTCCCCTTTCGTCTTTCAGAATCACAAATGGCTGAGACACAAGCACTGTCTAAAGCCCTCGGGGCTCTAACCCTGTGGGAAGATCCTGATGCTCTGTCTTCAAGCTCAGATGCTCCTGTGGTGTACCTGAAGGATGTCGTGTGTTACTTGTCCCTGCTGGAGACGGGGAGACCTCAGGATAAGCTAGAATGTAAGTGCTCACCTGCCTAGGGCCTCAGCTTCTTCCCTGAGGAAGATCAAGGTTCCTGAGTCATTCCTTATACACTGGAGATGCATCTGGGCTCCAGGGAGGTTTCTCTGTCTGCTCAGTAGCAGTGACAACAACGTGTCCTAGGATCTACCCAGGACACAGCACCAGTATGGAAGTTGGGAAGGGCACCTAAGACCTTGGAAGAGAGAGCTTGCTACCAAGGTCTCAGGATTGCTCTGTCTAGCAGGGCTCCTGAGTNCCTCTAAGCAGAAAGCCGTTGACTCATCCTGGTCAGTTTTTCTTAACAAAAGATATTCAACACCTGATCTTCCCCTGTGTGAGCCCAGAACTCCATAACTATAGGACACCCTTTCTCCCTTCCCTCCTTCCATGTTCTTTCCCATTTTATTGTATTTTATTTTATGTCATTTATTTTAAGGTTTCTCTATGTAGCCCTGGCTATGTTGGAACTCACTATGTAGACCAGGATGCCCTGAATTCCCAGAGATTGGCCAGCCTCTGCCTCCCGACTGCTGGGGTTAAAGGCCTTTGCTGCATACCAGGAAATCCCTCGCTGTTCTTCCTTCCTCCCTTTCCTCTTTCCCTTCCCTCTCTCCCCTTTCTTTCTTTCCCTTGAGTTCTAACAAGCTTCAATCTTAGTAGACTTTGTTTCCACTTCTCCACTCACCCCTTATGCTCAAGCTCTTTGCTCACTAGAAGAGTCAGCTTTGGTTTTGCAGTACTTCAAAGTCAGTTTCAAGAACACCTTCAGATGCTGGGGATGGTGGCACATGCCCCTGGTGGATCTCTGAAGTCAAGGAAAACCTGCTCTACNCAATGAGTTCAAGGCCAGTAAGGCTGCGTAGTAAGACCCTGTCTCAAATAACATGTATTAAGTGTAAAGTCCAGTAAGAGCTAGGCAGCTGGAGCCTGCAGTCTTGAAGAACTATCCCAGGATAACTTTCCTGGCCTCTGGAGCCACTGGCATGCTTTTCAGAGTCAATGAAAGGACCATGTCACAAATCTCATCTTATATCTGCCTCTCTTGGGAATTTAAGTAGCAACAAAGAAACAACTTTTGTAGCAAAAGTCAAAATTTAGTTAATAAGACTAGTCAACAAAACTTAAACATCACCAAGAGAAGTATGCCAAAGGTTAGTGTGCCAAACCCGAACTGACAGCTTACTCGTTCGCTGAGCTTAAACTCTCCCATAGGCTGGAGGTGCTCAGGATGCAAGTCTTCAGTGCTAATTTGGTGCAAATGTAGCAGATTTCTTTTCTGTTCTGGCTAAAGTTAAAAGTGAAATATCAAATTATTTCCAAGTTAGGAGGGCTTTGAGTCTTAGGCATTGTGATTGTTGATAATTGNCAAGGAGGAAGTGTTGGATCCTTCATGTCAGTGGTGCTCAGACTGACTTTTTCAAATAGAAAGGGGGAAAAATTCTGGTTTTTTTTTCAATATACAGACTTTTTTTGTTCTCTCATTCATTACATCTCAACCATGGTTTCCCCTCCCTCCACTCTTCCTAGTCCCTCCCCTTTCCCTCTCCCCCAGATCCACTCTTCCTCAGTTTCCCTTCAAAAAAGAGCTGGCCTCCCAAGGATATCAACCAAACATGGCATAACAAGTTACAATAAGACTAAGCACAAACCCTCATATCTATATCAAGGCTGGATGAGGCAACACAGTAGGAGGAAAAGAGTCCCAAGAACAGGCAAAAGAGTCAGAGACATCCCCCACTCTCATTGTTAAGGGTCCCACAAGAACACCAAGCTAAAAACAACCATAACATATATGCAGAGAACCTGGCTCAGACCCATCCTGGCTCCATGACTCTGTGATCCCCTATGAGCGCTGCTTAGTTGATTCTATGGGCCATGTTTTCCTGGTGTCCTCAACCCCTCTGGCTCCTACAGTCCTTCCTCCCTCCCTTCTCTGTGGAGTTCCCCTGGCTCCTGCTAGTGTTTGGTTGTGGGTCTCCATATCTGTTTCCATCAGTTGCTGTTTGACACCTCTCTGATGACAACTGGGCTAGGCACCGATCTATGAGAACAGCAGAATATCATTAGTAATCATTTCATTGAATTTTTTTCCAATTGTGTTTGGTTCTGTCCTGGGTCTCTAGGCTATCCAGCCTCTGGATCCTGGCCGTCCAGACAGTGTCAGGCATGCTCGCTCTCGTGGTGTGGGCCTCAGGTTGGACCAGTCATGAGATGGCCACTCTCACAAGTTCTGTGACACCATTACCCCAGCACATCTTGCAGGCAGGACAGATTGTAGGTCGAAGGTTTTGTGGCTGGGTTGTCCCAGTCCCACTGCCAGAAGCCTTGCCTGGTTATAGAAGATGACTGGTTCAGGCTCTGTATCCCCCATTACTAGAAGTCTTTGCTAGGGTCACTCCCATANATTCCAGNGAGTTCCTACACACTATGTTTTCACATCACTTCCCAAGGACCCCCCAATTGTCTCTCCCGGTACTCTTTCCCTGCATTCTCCCCACCGCACACACACACTGCCTGATCCTTCCTGGTCCCATCCCCAGCCACCCATGAAATCCTTTCCCAGGGAGATCCTTCTTGTGATCTAGCCTCTGTGGGTCTATAGATTGTAGCATGACTGTCCTTTACTTTACATCTAATATCCACTTATAAGTGAGTATATACCATGTTTGTCTTTCTGCATCTGGGTTACCTCACTCAGGACGACTTTTCCTAGTTCTATCTATTTTCCTGAAAATTTCCTGATGTCGTTGTTTTTAACAGCTGAGTAATATGCCATTGTGTAAATGTACCACATTTTCTTTATTCTTCAGTTGANGGAGATCTAGGTTGTTTCCAGTTTCTGGCTATTATGAATAAAGCTANGAACATAATTGAGTGAGTGTCCTTGTGTAGAATGGAGCNTCCTTTGGGTATTGCCTAAGAGTGCTATAGCTGGGTCTTAAGGTAGATTAATTCCCAATTTTCTGAGGAACCATCATATTGACTTCCAAAGTGACTGTACAAGTTTGCACTCCCACCAGCAATAGAGGGGTNTTTTCCTTGCTCCACATCCTCTCCAGCATGAGCTGCCACTTGTGTTTTTGGTCTTAGCCATTCTGACAGGTGTAGGATGGAATCTCAGTCATTTTGATTTGCATTTCCCTGATGGCTAAGGATGTTGAACATTAAGTGTTTTTCAGCCATTTGAGATTCTTCTGTTGAGAATTCTCTTTTTATATCTGTACCTCATTTTTAATTGGATTATTTGGGGGTTTTTTTGATATCTAGTTTCTTGAGTTCTTTATATATTTTGGATATTATCCCTCTGTCAGATGTGGCATTGGCAAAAATCTTTTCCCAGTCCGTAGGCTGATGCTTTGTCCAAATAAAGGTGTTCTTTGCCTTATAGAAGCTTCTCAGTTTCATGGGGGTCCCATTGATTGATTGTTGATCTTAGTGCCTATGTTATCAGTGTTCTGTTCAGGAAGTTGTCTCCTGTGCCAATGCATTGAAAGCTATTTCCCACTTCTTTTCTATTAGGTTCAGTGTATCTGGTTCATCTACTTGGACTAGAGTTTTGTGCAGGGTGATAGATATGAATCTATTTGCATTTTTCTACATGCTGACATCCAGTTAAACTAGCACCATTTGTTGAAGATGCTTTCTTTTTTCCATTGTATATTTCTGGCTTCTTTATCAAAAATCGGGTGTCCAGAGGTGTGTGTATTTGTCTGGTCTTTGATTCAATTCCATTGATCAACATGTCAGTTNGTATGCCAATACCATGNAGTTTTTATCACTATAGCTTTGTAGTACAGCTTTAAATCAGGGGTGGTGATACCTCCAGAAGTTCCTTTATTGTACAGGATTGTTTTTGCTATCCTGAGTTTTTTCTTTTTCCATTTGAAGTTGAGTATTGTCCTGTCAAGATCTGTAAANAATTGTGTTGGAATTTTGATGAGGATTTTGTTGAATCTGTAGATTGCTTTTGGTAAAATGGCCATTTTTATTATGTTAATCTGACTGATCCATGAACATAGGAGATCTTTCCATCTTCTGATATTTTCTTCAATTTCTTTCTTCAAAGATTTGAAGTTTTGTCATACAGGTCTTTCATTTGCTTGGTTAGTGTTGCTCCAAGATATTTTATATTATTTGAGGCTGTTGTAAAGGGTGATGTTCCCTGATTTCTTTCTCAGCCCATTTGTCAGTTGTGTATAGGAGGGCTACTGATTTTCTTTTTGAGTTAATCTTGTATCCAATCACGTCACTAAAGCTATTTATAGGAGTTCCTTGGTGTATATATATATATGTATATATTCATATGTATATTATCATATTATCTGCAAATAATGATACTTTGACTTCTTCCTTTCCAATTTGTATCCCCTTGATCTCCTTTAGTTGTCTTATTGCTCTAGCTAGAACTTCAAGTACTATATTGAATACGTATGAAGAGAGTGGACAATCTTGTCTTGTTCCTGATTTTAGTGGAATTACTTTACATTTCTCTCCATTTAATTTGATGTTGGCGCTGTAAATTGCCTTTATTGTGTTTAGGTATGTCCCTTTTATCCTTAATCTTTCCAAGACTTTTATCATGAAAGGCTGTTGGATTTTGTCAAAGGCTTTTTGGCGTCTAATTAGATGATCATGTGGTTTTTTTTTCTTTCAATTTGTTTATATGGTGGATTACATTGTCTGATTTTTGTATGTTGAACCATCCTTGCATCTCTAGGATGAAGCCTACTTTATCCTGACAGATGATCTTTTTGTGTGTCCTTGGATTTGAGAGTATTTTATTAAGTATTTTTGCATCTATNTTCATGAGGGAAATNGGTCTATAATTCTCTTTATTTGTTGAATCTTTCTGTGGTTTGGGTATGAGGGTGATGATAGCCTCATGAAATGATTTGGCANTGTTCCTCTGGTTCTATTTTGTGAAATAATTTGAGGAGTATTGGCATTAGCTCTTCTTTGCAAGTCTGTTATAAAACTGTGTGGCCCTGGGCTTTTTTTGGTTGGGAGACTTTTAATGACTACTTCTATTTACTTAGGGGTTATAGACTTATTTAAATTGTTTATCTGATCTTGATTTAACTTTGGTAAGTAGTATCTATTGAGAAAAGCATCCATTTCTTTTTAGATTTTCCAATTTTGTGTAATACAGGCTTTTAAAGTATGACCTAATGATTCTTGGGATTTCCTTAGTTACACTAGTAGTAGTAGTAGTAGTAGTAGTTATGTTATTTCCTTAGTTGTTATGTCCCCCTTTTCATTTCTGATTTCATTAATTTGCATATTCTCTCTCTGTATTTTAGTTAGTTTAGATAAGGGTTTGTCTTGTTTATTTTCTCAAAGAACCAACTCTTTGTTTCATTGATTCTTTATATTTAGTTCTCTTTGTTTTTATCTTATCGATTTCAGCCCTCAGTTTGATTATTTCCTNGCTATCCTGAGTTTTTTCTTTTTCCATTTGAAGTTGAGTATTGTCCTGTCAAGATCTGTAAAAAATTGTGTTGGAATTTTGATGAGGATTTTGTTGAATCTGTAGATTGCTTTTGGTAAAATGGCCATTTTTATTATGTTAATCTGACTGATCCATGAACATAGGAGATCTTTCCATCTTCTGATATTTTCTTCAATTTCTTTCTTCAAAGATTTGAAGTTTTGTCATACAGGTCTTTCATTTGCTTGGTTAGTGTTGCTCCAAGATATTTTATATTATTTGAGGCTGTTGTAAAGGGTGATGTTCCCTGATTTCTTTCTCAGCCCATTTGTCAGTTGTGTATAGGAGGGCTACTGATTTTCTTTTTGAGTTAATCTTGTATCCAATCACGTCACTAAAGCTATTTATAGGAGTTCCTTGGTGTATATATATATATGTATATATTCATATGTATATTATCATATTATCTGCAAATAATGATACTTTGACTTCTTCCTTTCCAATTTGTATCCCCTTGATCTCCTTTAGTTGTCTTATTGCTCTAGCTAGAACTTCAAGTACTATATTGAATACGTATGAAGAGAGTGGACAATCTTGTCTTGTTCCTGATTTTAGTGGAATTACTTTACATTTCTCTCCATTTAATTTGATGTTGGCGCTGTAAATTGCCTTTATTGTGTTTAGGTATGTCCCTTTTATCCTTAATCTTTCCAAGACTTTTATCATGAAAGGCTGTTGGATTTTGTCAAAGGCTTTTTGGCGTCTAATTAGATGATCATGTGGTTTTTTTTTCTTTCAATTTGTTTATATGGTGGATTACATTGTCTGATTTTTGTATGTTGAACCATCCTTGCATCTCTAGGATGAAGCCTACTTTATCCTGACAGATGATCTTTTTGTGTGTCCTTGGATTTGAGAGTATTTTATTAAGTATTTTTGCATCTATNTTCATGAGGGAAATNGGTCTATAATTCTCTTTATTTGTTGAATCTTTCTGTGGTTTGGGTATGAGGGTGATGATAGCCTCATGAAATGATTTGGCANTGTTCCTCTGGTTCTATTTTGTGAAATAATTTGAGGAGTATTGGCATTAGCTCTTCTTTGCAAGTCTGTTATAAAACTGTGTGGCCCTGGGCTTTTTTTGGTTGGGAGACTTTTAATGACTACTTCTATTTACTTAGGGGTTATAGACTTATTTAAATTGTTTATCTGATCTTGATTTAACTTTGGTAAGTAGTATCTATTGAGAAAAGCATCCATTTCTTTTTAGATTTTCCAATTTTGTGTAATACAGGCTTTTAAAGTATGACCTAATGATTCTTGGGATTTCCTTAGTTACACTAGTAGTAGTAGTAGTAGTAGTAGTTATGTTATTTCCTTAGTTGTTATGTCCCCCTTTTCATTTCTGATTTCATTAATTTGCATATTCTCTCTCTGTATTTTAGTTAGTTTAGATAAGGGTTTGTCTTGTTTATTTTCTCAAAGAACCAACTCTTTGTTTCATTGATTCTTTATATTTAGTTCTCTTTGTTTTTATCTTATCGATTTCAGCCCTCAGTTTGATTATTTCCTGCCATCTACTCCTCTTAAGTGAGCTTATTTCCTTTTGTTCTAGAGCTTTTAGGTGTGCTGTTAAGTTGCTAGTATGAGATTTCTCCAATTTCTTTTTGCAAGCACTTGAACTTTTCAAGTGCTATGAACTTTTCTCTTAGCACCGCTTTCATTGTGTCCCATAAGTTTGGGTATGTTGTGCATTCATTTTCATTGAATTCTAGGAAGTCTTCAATTTCCTTCTTTATTTCTGCCTTGACCCAGTAGTCATTCAGTAGGGAGTTGTTCAGTTTCCATGAGTTTGTAGGCTGTTATTTGTATTGTTGAAATTCAGCTTTAATCTGTGGTGGTCTGATAAGAGACAGAGGGTTATTTCAGTTTTCTTCTATCTGTTGAGACTTTCCTTGTAACCAAGTATGTGGTCAGTTTTGGAGAATGTTCCATGAGGTACTGAGAAGAAGGTGTATTCTTTTGTTTGGGGGTGAAATTTTCTGTGGATATCTGTTNGGTCCATTTGGTTCATAACATCTGTTAGCTCCAGTATTTCTCTATTTAGTTTTGTCTGAATGACCTGTCCATTGGTGAGAGTGGGGTATTGAAGTCTCCCACTATCAATGTGTGAGGGTNGATGTGTGATTTAAGCTTTAGTAGTGTTTCCTTTACAAACGTGGGTGCCCTTGTATTTGGGGCATAGATGTTAAGAATTGCAAGATCATCTTTGTGGATTTTTCCTTTAATGAGTATGAAGTGTCCTTCCCCATCTCTTTTAATTAATTTTGGTTTGAAGTCTTGTTAGATATTAGAATAGCTACAACAGCTTGTTTCTTAGGTCTAATTTGCTTGGAAAATATTTTCTATCCCTTTACTCTGAGGTAACATCTATCTTTGATGTTGAGGTGTGTTTCTGGTATGCGGCAGAATGATGGATCCTGTTTTCACATCCATTCTGTTAGTCTGTGTCTTTTTATTGGGGAATTGAGTCCATTGATATTGAGAGATATCAATGACCAATGATTGTTAATTTCTGTTATTTTGTTGTAGTTGGTGGTAGTGGTAGAGTGTGTGTGTGTGTGTGTGTGTGTGTGTGTG
>LZPO01075886.1:155820-168721 GCA_001675575.1 Neotoma lepida
CTGTGTTTTCACGGGTATAGTTAACCTCCTGGGTTGGAGTTTTCCTTCTAGTACCTTCTGTAGAACCAGATTTGTCGATAGATATTGTTTAAATTTAACCTTATCATGGATTATCTTGTTTTCTCTATCTATGGTGATTGGAAGTTTTGCTGGGTCTAGTAATCTGGGATGGCATCCATGGTTTCTTGGAGTCTACAAGACATCTGTCCAGTCCCTTCTGGCTTTTAGAGTCACCATTGAGAAGTTAGGTGTAATTCTGATATGTCTGCCTTTATATGTTACTTGGCCTTTTTCCTTTGCAGCTTTTAATATTCTTTCTTTGTCCTGTTTGTTTAATGTTTTGATTATTATGTGGCAAGGGGACTTTCTTTTCTGGTCCAGTCTATTTGGTGTTCTACATGCTTCCTGTATCTTTATAGACATGTCCTTCTTTAGGTTAAGAAAATTTTCTTGTATGATTTTATTGAATATATTTTCTGGGCCTTTGAGTTGGGATTCATCTCCCTCTATTCTTATTATTCTTAGGTTTGGTCTTTTCATAGTGTCCCAGATTTCCTGGATGTTTTGTGTCAGGAATTTTTTAGATTTAAGATTTAACATTTTCTTTGACCAGTGTATCTATTTCTTCTATCGTATCTTCAGTGCCTGAGAGTCTCTCTTCCATTTTCTATATTCTGTTGGTGACGCTTGCGTCTGTAGTTCCTGTTCACTTACCTATATTTTCCATTTCCAGAATTCCCTCAGTTTGTGTTTTATTGCTTCTATTTCTATTTCCATTTTCAAGTCTTGAACAGTTTTATTAGTTTCCTTAATCTGTTTGGTTTTTTTTCTTGGCATTCTTTAAGGAATTTATTCATTTCTTCCAATTTTTTATTGTGTTTTCCTTGATTTCTTTTTTTTAATTATTTTTTTAAAGATTTATTTATTTATTATGTATATAGTGTTCTGCCTGCATGTAAGCCTGCAGGCCAGAAGAGGGCACCAGATCTCATTACAGATGGTTGTGAGCCACCATGTGGTTGCTGGGAATTAAACTCAGGACCTCTGGAAGAGCAGCCAGTGCTCTTAACCTCTAAGCCATCTCTCCAGCCCCTTTCCTTGATTTCTTAAAGGGATTTATCCATTTCCCCTTTAGGACCTCGATCATCTTCATCAAGTTGGTTTTAAGGTCACTTTCTTATGCTTTAGCTGTGTAGGAATATTCAGGGCTTGCTGTAGTATGATAGCTGAGCTCTTGTGGTGACACATTGCTTGGATGTTGTTGATTATGTTCTGACACTGGCATCTGGGCATCTGGGTTTGGGATGATTATAGATCTAGGTGCTGATTTCTGAGTTTGTCTTTGTTGGATGGGTGTTTTGTTCCTTGGTTTCTGTTTCCTCTCTGGTCTTCTGGCCAGNGTGGTCTGTGGTTGAGTAGGGGGTCTCCACTCAAGTTGGAGGCTGGACTTCTGATGGCCAGGGTGGCCTCTGGTCGGAGGGGGGTTCCACTCAAGCTGGGAGCTGGAGTTCTGGCTGCTGGCGTGGCCTCTGGTCCAGCCAAGGGTCCTCTGCTGGAGTTGGGGGCTAGGATATGGTAACAAAAAGAGGAAGGCAGTTCAGTGTTGGTTGAGCAAGCACTGGGGGGGGGGGAATCTGCAGGTGGAGGGCTTACCTGGGATTCTGTCTAAGTAATTTTTAATATAGAAAATTTCAGAGAAAGATGAGAGCTGAGTTCAGTGAACACCATGTGTGAGCCCACAGCTTCCTCTATCAGCACTAACGCCCTCATTCTTGTTCTGGTCATACATTCCCACCCACTCCCTCTGCTTCTGATTGCTTCAAAGCAGATTCTAGAATCACGTGATTTCATCTGGAACTAGTTCAGTATAGACCTCTAAGATCACACTTATTTGGAACCCCAACACTACTGTAATGTTCAAATACAATGTTATTGCACTATTACCAAACATGGTCAACCTTCACATTTCCCCTGTTAACCATGAATGCTCACTGTTCCGATCACTTTCCCACCGAGCCCATTAACCTTCAGTGTCTTTGAGTTTTTGATTCCTCTCTGTCTTCAGCTAATATTTTCCCTTACAACCTTTGATGCAGATAGATCCATTCTCATTGGTTTAAGTTTTATTCTATCAGTCTAAATCATTCCCTTGTTTTAATGACTGAAAACAAGTTAAATTTGAGAACTTAACTATTTTGAGAACTAACCATGCATCTTTTTGGAAGTCATCCCTGAAATTCCAGCTAATGCCAAAGCAAGAACACCTCCCATTAGCTCAACATTATATATTTATTTGCTAAACATTTCAAATCCATCTTCTCACTTATCGTCAGTCTCATAATAGTCCTGGAAGGGCTGACATGCTTATCTCATTTTGCATGTGAGAAATTATGGGAAGGTTAAAAGGAACATGTCTGAACATGGGTCACATGAACTCATTTTCCTGGAACAGTACTGGTGGAACACTCTGACCTTCTTTATATCAGACAGCATATACCGTGTGCCCTTGGCCAGAATATTCTGAAGAACCAAAGAGAATGGGAAGGCTATGACCCNACTTTTAAACAACTTAAACTCTAACCAGGTACATACCATGGGGGAAAAATAAATGACATGGTGCAGGGAATTTAAAACATCTGGAGGCAGATGATCATAGAAAAGGAGCATAGTATGACCAGACAGCCTGTGCTGAGAGATAACCAGGGTACCAGCAGGGGTGCACAGAAGAGAAAGCGAGTGTGAACAGCATAAAGAATGGGGGTGAAAGGGAAGAAATGTTTAGCTTGCTTCCTGCCCTGCTTCCTTTTGAGATCACAGTAACCCGGAGAGCACATCTCTGCAATTTTGGGTGAATGTAACTGTGTCAGTGGACACTTAAATTTTAGTCCCAATCCTTCCCAGATCTTCCTTGTCAACTTCACCTCTCTGCAGCTAACAAGATATTTCCAAGCAGCATATTGACACTTGCTTCAAAATCCAAACCTTTTGAGACTTTATATATGTTCTAAGTGGGAAAGTTCACATCTGACCTCATGTGTACAATCAAAATGGGATGCACTAAAAATATTACCTAAAACTTCCTGAGGCTATGAATATAATGTGTATGAGAAATGTAATATTGCATTTAGAATTAGGTAATACCCCCCCAAATACCTGATTAGATCGATGAAATACTCCCTAATCCAAAAATACCTCAAATCTGAAATGTTCCTGGTTCCTAGCATTTGGGATAAAGGGTAATTCAGAAAATTCACCATCTTGAATGTCCTGTGGGCCCTGCAGCAGCAACTACTTCATGTCATTATTACTAAGGACAAGGTAATTATGATTAAATGCATATAGCAGTATCTGCTGCCTAAGGAATGTCATATGTAAATGTTCACTAATAAAAGAAAATAAAGAGAAATAATTTATCAAGTGCTTTCTCATCCTGAGACCTATCAATTACCATAGCCATTAATGTTAATCTTTATGATCACCCTGTAAGGAATAATTACAGTCTCCATCTTACAGATAAGGTAACTGATCCCAGAAGGAAAATAACTTCTTTGATATCCCAGAAGTGGTCCACACCAAGATTCTAACATGTCTAACTCCGCACTATTCTGTATACAGTGGTGGCGAAGGTCCTGCTGTAATTTTGGTGCCTCTGCCCACCCAGCTGCTGGACACAAGTTTTTAAGTTGTGCCCAGGTGACAATGGAAGATATGCATGCTCTCCAGGGAGTCTCACTTGTGACCTGGATCTCGTGTGCCACAGAGTCACTGATCAGAAGGTCCAAAAGCCAGGCAGCCTCATTCTTCTCCCTTGCTTCACCTCTTCCCTAAGAAGTCATATACTGTCCCTTGGAGGGTTAATGGCTGTAATGGCCAATGCCCCAACGCTGCCCAGATCTAGGCTAAAAATGGGAGTAGCAGAACATCAACCATGCTGATTCCGGGGGCCTAACCTGTGTGTTTCTTGCAGTCATGTTTCGTCTCTATGATTTGGATGAAAATGGACTCCTGGACCAAGCGGTAAGCTTTCACTTTCAATAAAGCCCTGGGATTTGAGGAAGAGTAGGGAGAGCAGGGTTCAGTGAGGGAAGCATCCAAACACCCCATTTCCATCCCTACAGGAATTTCNGGTCTGGCTAAGAGATGCAGATCATGAGCAAAGTCCCTACCTGCTGCTTCCAAAGAGTCAGCCTATAGAGCATGGGCTCCAATTTTCCTTCTTCTGGACCTAGAAGCCTGGAACCACACAGTCTCAGGATAGGGAGATATTTTCATATTTTTATCAAATGTAACTTCCCTGTCCACAAACTTGCCTTGAAATTTCCTGCTGGGACCCAGAGGTCAAGAGAAGGGGATCAGAGAACAACAAGCCCAGGGCAAAAGGANAAGAGGAGGTTACTGGCGAGCTTCCTATCTACCCAAGCTTAGGAGCCCGATTCTGTCTCTTCCAAACCCTGTACCCTCACCTCACCCCTTCAGGAAGAGGCAAGAGCAGGTCAGGACCAGAGAGCGAGAGGAAGGCTAGAGAGAGAAAAGTCCAAGAAAGAAGGAGGCCCTGGGTCCAAGCCTTGTGGTCATGACTGACTGCCGGGTCTTACAAACAATAAGGCTCTGAGATTGAAGTATGTATGAATGACTGAAACCAGAAAAAAAAAGGAAGGAAAAGCGAGAGAGAGAGAGAGAGAGGGACAGAGGGAGCAAAGGAAAGAGGGACAGACGGACAGAGAAAATAAGTCCACTAGGTCAATGAACCATGCCAACTCTCTCAACCCTGGTACCTTCNTGGTCTCTCCAGCACTGTTGCAGGGCTGTGGGTTGTGGCCTTTGATGGGACAAGCACAGACTCTACCAGAACACAAGCATTCATTTACTGAGGATTTACATCATGTCTGGTGATACGCAGAGCATCAGGGATATTGTTATTGTAGCCAAATGCCAAAGTTCCATTCCCTTGAGCAGCTTTCATTCTGGTCTAGGCATCGGCACTAAACAGCAGAGCAGATCCCTGTGGACCTGGGCATAGTGAAGCACACCTGTAATCCCAGCATTCAGGAAGCTGAGGCAGGAGAATCTCAAAAGGGGGATAGGCGTGGGACTGGGAATACAGCTCAGTAAGAGAGCCTTTGCCTAGCCTAAGACCTCAATTCAGTCCCAACATGGCAAAAAATAAAACCATGCAGTATAAAATACATATGTACACTTACACACTTACTGGGTAGATGTCTACTAAGAAGAAAAGTAAAGGAAATAAGAAACACTGGAGGGAGTTGCCACCTTCAGAAGTGTTGTCAAGGAGGGCCTCCCTGGGGAAGGGACATCAGAACAGAGACTTGGAGGTGACATCTAGGGAAAGAGCCCTCTAGGTAGAGAACACTGAGGGCGAAGATCCTGATGCATGCCCAGGATGCTGGAGGACTAAGCGAAGATCCTGATGTGTGCCCAGGATGCTGGAGGACTAAGTGGAAACCAGGCTAGCTAGAGAAGAGTGAGTGAACAAATGAAGCCAGAGTGAAGGACCTAGGAGACCACAGATGTCATGTGTGGGTTTGGGGGGGGGCACCAAATATATGAGGTTTTATTGGTAGTTGAAAAGATTTCCCTTAACCTCTAGAGAAGTGAGGAGACATCCACAGTTATGAACAGAAGTAACATGTTTAGATGCCTCAAGCATCGTTCTAGAGACCACATCAAGTGTGCTACAAGCAGGTACACCAGACAGAGACCTAAGGAAACAGTCAGAGCACAGAACAGTGGTAACCTTGCACATGATGGGATTCCTACAGGTGGTAACTGGTTCAATCCAGAATATATTTTAAAGATAATGTTGGCTGACAGAAACAAGACTCAAAGAGTCCTCTGACTCGACTTCACCCCTGGAATCCCTGCCTGGTGAGCTCCCAGCTCCTTGTGTGAACACTCTCAGTGACAAAGAGGCCATTCCTCCCCAGTAGTTGTCCCACTACTGGGAATGAGCCAGGCATGCATTTACCGGACAACATACAATAAGCTGATATGCTCTCCTTCCCCAATCCAGGAGGGAATCAAAACAGGCTACCCTTCACATTGTCCCTTCCCTGCATCCCTCAGCTTCCTGCTGCCCTCTGCTGCTAACCAGGACAAGAGAAACACAAGCTACACAATGACCTTGAATATTTAAAAGTGCTATCACTTGTAACACAAAATGTCCTCCAAACCAAAGGGTCCCCATTCTGCATTGCTCCTCATTAGCTGTTTTTAATACCCACACTGGAAAGCTCCAGTTTTTCAACACCATTGTTAAAACACGCATACAATAGAACCTGCCCATCCATCACTTTATGTGTAAAAATGTGGCCTGGCCAGGGTAGATGGGGACCTACTTCTGCATGAAGCTAGACCCCTCGGCTTCTATTTGCACAGCCCACAAGGAGTCTAATTCTCAGTTCCTAAGTCACATGGTCTCACAGAATCCTGAACCCCAGTAGACTCTCACTTTTCCGTTGAAATGTTCTACCTGCTTGGCTGCACTTACTCATTGCCCCATTCTGTGGTGTTGCTGTGGGTTACTGCTTCCCTTTGAGTAAAGGACTATTTACCTGTAAGAGGCTGAAGGAAGAGGATTCCAAGTTCACATCCAGCATGAGACAGAAGAGAGAAGAATAGAGGGACAGGGGGAGACGGGGAGAGGGCGAGACAGAGACAGAGAGACATAGAGAATACGTACCTGTGTCAGGGGCTACAGAGATGACTCAGATTAAGAGTGAGTACTACTCTTACAGACAACCCAAGTTCAGTTCCTAGCACTCATGTTGGGCAGCTTACAATCACCTGTAACTGCAGCTCCAGGGGATCTGATGCCCTTTTCTGGCCTCTGCAAGAACCTGTACTCACATATGTACCCCCTGCCCCCCCCACAATTAAAGATAAAATGTGTCTTAAAAAGCAAATAGCTGTTGAGGCTTGGCTTGCTTGGCTTAACCCTAAATTCTGCATAATGGAAGTAATCCTTTCCAATCTTTCTTCAGTTTGCCCACACAATCGCCTAGAACAATATAACTATGAACATCTTAGGCAGTATCCNTACATAAGATGCTAATGGACACCAAACACTTCCCCAGCACAATGTTTCCATGGGTCCCTCTATGTACTGACTCACCAGCATCTGGCACATTTGTAGCATTTTTGGTAGAGACAGGCCTTGGTGCCAAAGGGGTAATCCATCAGGCAAATAAGTTCTTAACAACTTCCTATTCACCAAATTCTAGGCTCAGGGTCGACTCTAACACAAAGGAAAGAGGAGATACTGAAATAAATCTAAATCACAGTGCTTGAGCCAAGACCAACTTGACTGACTCCCAAGGGCAGACAGACGGATCCCTAGCTGCTAAGGTGTGGGAACAGANAGCAAGGGGTAAGAATGGCAAAGAGAGGCCTGTCTTCACCTGCATTTGCAGAAGTTACAGAAAAAAAGGGAGAGAGGGAGGAAGCAAGGAAGGAAGGAAGGAAAAGGAAAAGGAAAAAAACAAGCTTCAAGATTCCCTATGGTTTTTGGGTCAAAGGTCAGAATGATAGGAGGAGGGAGAGACTTGGAGTCAGTGCTCCAGGTGCTCCATGCAACTCTGGCTTTCACATGCTCTGTAAGCATCTACTGTCCACTGGCCTTTGTGGTCAAGACAAAAGAAAACCGCTGCCCTGGTGGGATGCCAGTGCAAACCGCTGCCCTTGTGGATGCCAGTGCATTGCACCAGCTTTTCCTCATGATCCACTCTGCCCACCTTCCCACCAGGTTTGATTTTGAGTTTTGCTCTTATTTTGCTTAAAAACAAAACAACAACAACAACAAAAACTTTGGTTTTCTCCCTTTGATATTTTCNCTCCTGATNTTTTCTAGGAAATGGATCAGATTGTGAACCAAATGCTACATATTGCCCAGTATCTGGAGTGGGATCCCACGGAGCTCAGGCCTGTGAGTTTCTACAAACACAGTTCACTCCAGAGAGAGCGGGGCACACCTGGGGTGTNGGTACAATGGTGGGATGCTTGCTGTTTGTTGTGTACCCCTAGACCATCTCCCCAGCAGCTTCTTTGGAGCCCTACACTTTGACCTCCTATTTCTCTAACAGGAAAGATGCTGAAAGCAGCAGGAGGAAGTCTAGACACGATAGAAACCGTAGTTCCCCCAGCCTTCCCACCAGAGACAGTTTCATGATAGGAATTCATAGAAGAGAGGGGTTAGAGCCTGAAACGATTTGGGGCAAAGTTGTCAATCATCCGCTGTTAATGTTAACTGCACTGGTGGGTGCTGTGTACCAGGTATTAGATTAAACAATTTTTATGCATTTCTGTGAACACAGCAGTATTATTTCCATTTTAAGATAAGCAACCCAGAGCACCGAGAGCTAGGGTGAGCCACCTAAGGTCAGACAGNGCAGAGCTGGACTTAGAACCCGAGTGTCCCCACTGCTTTGATCCCTTGCCACTCACTCACTCTGAATAAGAGGGGAAATGGTGGAACAGAAAANATAACACAGGACCAAGGAGAAAACAGAGCAGAGGCATCCAGAAAAGGATGGAAATGAACTATTGTCCCTTGGATTCCACAGATACTGAAGGAGATGTTGCAAGGAATGGACTACGACAAGGATGGCTTTGTGTCTCTGCAGGAGTGGGTCCATGGGGGGATGACCACCATCCCATTGCTGGTCCTCCTGGGGATGGATGACTCTGTAAGTCAGTAAACTCACATTCAATAGCTCTCCATTCCATGTTGTTGCTAGTGTCTGCTCCAGACTTCCTGATGGGCAAGCCATACACTCCAGCCTGGCTCCAGGGTGCTCTGCATTTTCATCCCTTTCACTTGTTCATGCCCAAAATATACCCTTTCACCTGGAAACCCTTTGATGTATTGCTATAAGGGGAATGTTTTTGTTGTTGTGCACACTGTAAGGGAACACAGAGCATTTGCCTGCAAGACACATACTCAACCAGACAAAGTGCAAAAGAAACTTCAAGGCGAATCTCATTTTCTCATCAAGTTAGGTTTTAAGATGCTAGAAGAGGGACCAGTAAGATGGCTTTGCACATAAAGGCACTCACCACCAAGCCTGGTAACCTGAGTTCAATTCCCAGAACTCACGTGGTGACAGAAAAGAATTAATTTCCTTGTCATCTGACTTCCACATGCTGTGACACAAATGCTCACCCCCTCTGCCAATAAGTAAATGTAATTTAAAACTAAAAGAATTGGCAAAGGAAGGAAGGGAGTTGGAGAATAGTGATCTGCTGTAGGGGCTTTCATGAGTGGACTCTGGTTTAGCAATCAAAACAGATAAGGTAGGTCTTTTTACCCCAATTGGTATAGATGGAAAACCAAGGTTCTGAGCAGGAGAGGAGCTAGGTTTTGTACCTGTCTCCAAATTCCCCACACTTTCCAACACCCTAAACCTTAGTCAGAGCAGTGAGAAGAAACCTTGGAGGGTATTTGGCTTATCCCTAAAGAATAAGAAAGATTTTGAGACCTTACTCTGTTTTCTATTTTGAAGGCACACGTGTGTGTGTGTGTGTGTGTGTGTGTGTGTGTGTGTGTGTGTGTGTGTTTATGTGTGTATGTGAACTGAACCAAAGGCCTCAGACATGCGAGGTGAGCACTCTGCCACTGGTCTATACCTCCATCCTTTTTTTACTTTTTATTTTTGAGTCAAAGTCTCATTCAGTTGCACAGGCTAGCCTCAGACTTACTCTGTAGCCCAGGAAGGTCTTGTTGCTTGAACGTGTGATCCTCCTGATTCAGTGTCCAGAGCAGCTAGGTTTACAGGCCACACGCACACAGATCTGGCTTGATAACACATTCTGGCTCTTAGGGTTATACAGGCTGGAACAGTCCTCTGTGGTTCTTGCTCTGTCCCTTTCATTCGGAGATCCAGCATGGTAAATGACCAGCCAAAGGCACACACCTAAGCAGAGGCCCAGCTCCCACACTCCGTAACATTGGGACCTTTGTGCAGTGACCTCTCGCTGAGGGGCTATACATNCAAGAACCCACATGAGCTCAAAGAAGCAAAGTAGGCTGTTGCCAGTGCTCACTTGGCACTGGATCCAAAGGGCAGCTCTGTTTGGTTGCCATCCTAACACACTGTTGTTGGCTTGGTTTGTTCTCATTTGGGGGAACAAAACTGGGACCTTTCAAGGCCAAGGAACCAGTTTCTGTTCTCCTCCCTGCATTGAGTGTGCTAATGTTCAAAGCACCACCAACATCTTGTATGGAAAGAGCCCACATTCTGGAAGCAGCCTGTGTATTTCTTCAGCATCCTTTCCAGTGTCCCCTTCAAACACCGAATCAGCCTTGAATAAAACTAAAATTAACATCACAAAATGTGGGAAACAAGAAATAAATGTAAATTTCATTGATGTTAATCAAAATCCTTAAAAATCTATTTTAAGTGTGTGCTAAGTAAGTTTTTAATGAGTGATATCCAGGCCTCTAGAGAAGGCCCCATCAACATCTTGAATGGTCTGCTGCTTCTTGCCATTTTCACTCACACACATGACCACTGAGAACGCTGGGGCTCTATACAGAGCATACACAGTCTGTCTCCTGGTAAAATTGTAGCAGTGGGGCAAAACCTGGCCAGAAGTGAACAAGCCACAAGATGGCGCTGTAGCCCAAGCAAAAGTTTTATTTGAGTCCCTCAACTCATTTGCCTCTTGGAGCTGGGGGTTTTTGGGGTGCTGGGGCTGGGCTGCATGACTTANATAATAGAGGTGTTTCCAGATACAGTGACGGTCCTTTAGGTGGTGAACAAGCAGATCTGCTGACAGGGTGCTGAGTTTCCTTCCACCCAGGAAAATCGCTATAGAAGGTAGTGGAGAAAAGTGCACGCCGACTACTATCACTCATTCTTCCTGTGGCACTGGCATAGTGACAGAATTCCTGAGTCTGTTTTTGGGTTTGTTCGTTTGTTTTTAACCTGTAATCTAGGAATAAACTTAGCAGTCTTCCACTACTTTTGTACCCCACAGTATTTGGTACAGATTAGGATCTGGCAGTGGCCTGGAATAACATTTGTTGTTATTATTATTAGCATCATGATAAGTCCTTGGGGCAGATATCTGCCAAAGGGATGAATAAATTGGTCTTTTTTGTGAATGGCTACCCACCTGCAAATCTGCATGCTTAAGTGGAGACCCTTGAATAAAGAGACTTTAACTCTGGACAACTCAGGTCTTGAAGAGGGTTTTGAAGTAGTAAGAAGACAAAAGTTGGGCTAACAGATAAGAATTTAACAAAGAACGTAGATGCCAAGGACCACAAGAAGTCTAGGCCCAGCAGCAGGGCTGGCCACAGCGAGCAGTACAAAGGCATGGACGCCCAGATATAAGGACTGGACTCCATGTCCCTGACCACACATCCAAGGCAACTTTACAACCACAGTTTTCACTGCCCTTCACACCACAGGCAGTGCTGCTCACGATGGAACCCCTGAGAAAGATGCAGCAGCAGAGATGCCCCCAAAACCAGACTCAAGCCAGGTGGTGTACCAGGGCCTAGAACATGGAGGACCCGGCCTAGAAGGGAAAATGTGCCGTGTGAGGCATGGCTCATACATGTTGTGACTGAGGATAGTTTTGCCGCTGAGCAACTCAGAAGGAAAACATTAATTCCTCTATAGTTCTCACTTTAGAAATGTTGTTGCTTTAGTTACATGTGTTTATTACATGGGGTGGGGCTTTTCACACACATGGTGTGCACGTAGAGGTCACAGGACAACAACCTTTAAGAGTTACCCTTTCTCTGCATCGGGTCGAACTCAGCTTATCAAGTGACTCTACCCACTGAGGTATCTCACCAGTCCTCACTTAAGTATTTCATCTGTTTCCAGGAAGCTGGTATAAGCACACACATAGTGTGTGCCTCTGTGTGTGTGTGTGTGTGTGTGTGTGTGTGTGTGTGTGTGTGTGTGTGTGTGTAGGGGCAAAACACTCATACACATAAAATAAATCTAAAATTTTCTAAGTTGGTATAAGAAGCTTATTATTAGCTGGGTGGTGGTAGTACACACCTTTAATACTAGCACTGGGAGGCAGTGGCAGGTGGATCTCTGAGTTCAATTCCAGCCTTGTCTGCAGAGTGAGTTCCAGGATTGTGTAGAGAAACCCTGTTTCAAAAAATAAAGTGTATTATTTTTACTAAGCCATTTGTTCTTAATTTAATGCTAGTCTATATTCCCAAGAGAAATTTCAGAAAATATAAAAGAAATCAGAAACTAGAAGGGGGAAAATAAATACACAGTGCTTCCAGATATAGTTAACTTTGGTTAACAGGCCCATGAAATCTTTTACCTTTAAATATCTTTTATTTGACAGGGGCTTTCTATACAGCCCTGGCTGTCCTGGAACTCNCTATATAGACCAGGCTGGCCTGAAACAGAGATCCACCTGCCTCTGCCTCTCAGTGCTGGGATTAAAGGAGTNCACCGCTACTCAGCTTCTCATTAAATGTCTTATTATTTACAACTGAAATTATAAAAACTATCAAATCTGCATTCTGATTTTTTCACTTAGTATTATAACATAAGCAGACTCCTATGCCATTGGATGATTTTATAAATGTCTCTTTGATTGCCGCTCAGTATTAAGTTATATGGATGTACCACAATTTTAGTGATTTGAGGACCATCAGCATATTTCTAGCTCTTCGTTATTTGAAATAATACTGTGTCTAACTAGCACAGAAATGCTCATCTGTTTTCTCAAAAGTTATTTCTTTAGACTAGAGTCCAAAGAGGGATGCTGGCTAGTCAAACATTACAATCATTAAAGACTTTTCCGATAGACAGGTGAAAGAGAGACAGAGGAGAGAGATGTATAGATAGATGGATAGATAGATAGATAGATAGATAGATAGATAGATAGATAGATAGATAGA
>LZPO01075886.1:186769-201408 GCA_001675575.1 Neotoma lepida
GGTGGGGTTTATAAGCTAACGCAGCCGTCTGTAATCAAATGGCATGTCTGTTCCTTCATGTGGGTTGCAGATAAGGCCAACTTCACAAAGCACCCACCAGTGGCTGTCCTGCCTCTTGGAACGGGAAATGACCTGGCGAGATGTCTCCGCTGGGGAGGAGGTGAGTCTGCATGCCTCTGATGTCACACTGGAGCCAAGCATTTGGGATTTTGGGGGTGCTGTGCAGAGCTAGGCAGACTTACCTTTTACAGGTCACTTTCCACAGGATGATAGTCAACAATAGTCATTTCTGATCCATGATCCTGCCGTTCTGTGCCGGGTCTGGAACAGGAGCCCCCTCCTCTGGGTTCCAGGATCCTACTTAGGCGCTTCATGTCNGACTGTAATCCTGAAGCCATCAGCTTAGAGCCCGCCTCCTCCAGCAGGACATGGTCAACTATAGGATAAAGACAAATCTCCTCCAGCCCCTCCTGACTGCTCACCCAATACATGGATTCAGAATACAGACTGAAATACCACATCACCAATTACTCATGAGACACTAGGCACATCTGGATTATCAGGCACCTGGGGCTACGGGCTTTCATTTTGAAATTTCCCTAAGTGGAGCACAGAATGGTGATGGCTTTTAGAGCAAGGGTCAAGGACTTTGCACACAAAGCAGCTAATGGAGCTGGGCATGTGGCTTGCGGCAGAGCACAAAGCCCAGCTCCACCGGGGAAAGCCATCAGGCAGAAGACAAACAACTCGGGGTGGTTGATCCATTAAGGAGAAATACCAGACCAGACCAGGACAGCCAGTACAGCCAGTACCAGTGTTCTTATGTGGAGGATGAGGCAGAAGAAGTCATCTTACCTGTCACCACACGATGCCGCCTTGGGGTGGATCCNCTGTCTTCCACACAACCTCCCAGCCCTGCAGCTGACCAGTCTTCCCCTCCCTCTTTCCCTTTTCTCCTTCCTTTTTCTTTCTTCCTATTAGTGGTATATTTACTGTATAAAATAATATGTTTTGTTAAGCCTTTCTCATGCATGTTTAGCCTGTCCTTTAATCATATCTAACACCGATACCTTCTCCTACTCCACCTCCTATTACCCACTTCCTCTTCCAATAGTCCACCTTCTGCCTTCATGTCAGGTGGGTGGGTGAGTGGGTGGGTGGATAAGATAGATAGATAGATAGATAGATAGATAGATAGATAGATAGATAGATAGATAGATAGATAGATAATTAAGATATATGTAAACACATGTTTAATCTCTATTCCACATATGAAAGGGAATGTAATACCTTTTCTAAAACATAGACCTAAATAAGTCTAGCTTTTTTCACTCATCATGATAATCCTTACNTCTATCCATTTCCTGCAAATGACATAGCTTCATTCATCAGCTCACCCTTTCTCTAGGGCTTGCTTCAGCTCCAGAGCCATGCCTGCCTCTAGTCAATACCTATTCCATTCCTTGCTCTCAGGCTCCCAACTCACCCTCAAACTCTTGTTAGTTACTCCTACTGCCCTCCCCTTCTCCATGGCTCAGAGAATGTAAGTGTCTCCAGCCCAAAGACACTCAGAAGTCTTCTAGTCACAAATGCCTAAAGAGTTACTTGCCCTGCATAAACAACAACTTTACCTGGTGGTGCACACCATGCCCTTGTCCATAGGTTATGAAGGGGGCAGCTTGACGAAAATCCTGAAGGAAATTGAACAGAGCCCCTTGGTGATGCTGGACCGTTGGTGTCTAGAAGTCATCCCCAGAGAAGAGATGGAGAATGGAGACCAGGTCCCATACAACATCATGAACAACTACTTCTCCATTGGTGTGGTAAGTTGGTCATTGATTGCTTTTTCTGAATGACCAAAAAGTATCCATTGACCCTTCTGGGGCCCCTACTCCTGCCTGTTCTGTTTGTCCCTAGATGAGGTCTGAGCATCCTCAAATCTGACATGGTTCTGGCCACCCTGATCACATAGCCATTCCCCCCTTGACTGTAGAAGAAATTCTTACCCCTAAACTTTTAACTAATAGAAGGAAGACTGGAATTTTTCTTGAAATGTATCTATCCTTCGGCTAATATGAAGCAATTAAAGGAAACAAATACCGAGAATTAAGGCCAGGAGGAATTCTTTGTGGGAGTATGAGGATCTGAGAATTCTGATCTGAGGAATGACCACAGGCNTCCACCAGGCTTGGCAGACAACACTCAGACTCCTTTCATCCTGCTCACACCCCTCCTCCCAGCCCTGTTACACACACTCCAAGTGCCTCATACACAGCTAGGAGGGTTCTCCTCCCGCCAATCCTCAGGCTGAGTTCAGTGTTCCTCCCAGCACTTGTACAGCCCTTATTACAGCATCAGTGTACTCCCTGAATTAGACCAAAGGGCTGGCTTTAATTGCCTGAATCATCCTTCCTCCCATATACAAGTGCATGCTTGCACGCACAAGTACACACACTCTCACACACATACANACACACACAGATGGATGGACAATGCTGTCTGTGTTCCCTTTCCATCCTCCAGNCCCAGCCCAGCTAGTATAACTCAATCATTTTGTCTTACTGAAGTCAGCTCCTAGCTCAGAGTAGGCACTGCTTCCTAGGTTGTTGGGGACAGTATGAGTGTATTCTTTTAAAAAAAATTATTTTATATATATAGGTATTTTGTCTACATGTATATCTGTGCCAGGTACCCCAGGTGCACCATGTAGTGCAGGTCTGTTGAAGAAAGAAGGCACTCCAAAATGAAATTTTAAGGCCTATGTGGCAGCAGGAAGGTCCAGTCTCTTCTGATGGACCGAACCCCAAACAGCCCTACAAAGCCATATTTATTAAAAGTTACACAAAGTATTTCCTCATACCAAGGTCTCTAATCTTTTTTTTTGTTTTGTTTTGTTTTTTTTTTGTTTTTTGTTTTTCGAGACAGGGTTTCTCTGTGTAGTTTTGGCGCCTTTCCTGGAACTCACTCTGTAGCCCAGGCTGGCCTCAAACTCACAGAGATCTGCCTGCCTCTGCCTCCCGAGTGCTGGGATTAAAGGCGTGCACCGCCGCCGCCGCCACCACCACCCAGCAAGGTCTCTAATCTTAATTTACATATCTTACTGAAGGAGAGCATCACATGCCTCCATGACTCTAGTCCTTCATTATGTATTGTGTGCAATACAAAATAATGCAAGAGCCTCAGGTGTACCTGAGGCGTCTTGTGACCAAAGTCATGGGGTGGCTGCAAAGCCCCTTCAACAAAACAATCACTGTTTTCCACAAGGATTCTTCAAGGTCAAAGTACTTCTAAAAAATAGCTGTTCATTCTAATATCTACCTCATACAGTGATTCTGCTAAATTCTTACAATATCAGGTACTCACAGAGGGCAGAAAAGGGCATCAGATCCTCTAGAACTTGTAAGAAAAAGTTTTTCTGTGTCCTGCCCGGGCTCCCGTGGCCGCTCAGACCCAAGTAAACATACAGAGGCTTATATCATTTACAAACTTATGACCAAATGGCTCAGGCTTCCCATTAGCTAACTCTTACATCTTAAATTAACCCATTTCTATAAATCTATTCTTGCCACGTGGCTNGTGGCTCATGGCTTACCAATACCTTTACATCTTGCTTCTCCTGGCAGTGGCTAGCAGCTTCTGCTCAACTCTGCTTTCTATTTCCTCTCTCTCTAGTTAAAATGTCCCACCTAACCTTATTCTGCCTCACCATTGATTGGCCAACAGCTTTATTTATCAACCAATCAGAGCAACACACATGGGTTACAGATGGGTGTGAGCCGCCATGTAGATGCTAGGTGTTAAGCCAGTGCTCTTAACCACTGAGCCATCTTTCCAGTCCCCCAATTGGAGTATTCTTAAACTGAGCTGGGGCTTGAGATGGTGGCCCAGAAAAGACACCAACTTTACTGAGCACCTGCTGTGTGCTCTCTACTGTGGTGGGCTCGTGCATTCCAGTCTTCACGGCACTCCTTAAACACCATTCCTAGTTTACAGAAAGGCTTAGGGCTCTCAAAGAGGTAGACCAAGGATACACCCCCTTAACACCTACCCTAGCACCCCCGACCCATCTCCAGTTAGCCTTCGGTCTGAGGACCCTTCCTTTCTGCCTCCCAGTCTTTGGGATTGTTTTGGCCAATGTTATGTGNACATGAGACCTTCNAGGCCATGTCTGGTGCCAGATACCTATGCTTGTTTTTCTTGTTCCTCTTTTGAGACTGTTGGTGATAATGGGGGTAGGGGATGGAGATGGGCCTAATAGATAGCTCAAGAGGATATCAGGTTTAAGGAAAAAGTTTTGCTTTTTAGTAAGATTGAAACAANGGGAGAGAAAGGGACTAAAAAATAATCATAGCTTACATTTACAAAAGGAATGAAGAGTTACCACATTTTCAGTGGTTTTTCTTTGTTGTTTGTTTCTGTTCTTCTGATGCATAGAAGAACACTGTTTCCTCTGTTTTCTGAGTGAAGAAACAGGCTCAAATGAAGGGATTTGCTTTTGCCTTCTCACTCCTACTCCAGCATCCTTTGCTATGACTGAAGCAGGCAAGGCATTGTGAGTCCAGGGTATGACACTACCCTGGAAGTGTGCACTAGGGTTCCTGTGTTCTAACTGGCTTATGCTTCTTCCCCACCCCCAAATTCCCCACTTCTGATAGAGGGACACTTTCCCAGGCCCTCTTTCAGGGCCACTCTCAGGGAAGGTACAGTCTTTCACACACGCACACACACACACACACACACACACACACACACACACACCTTTCTTATACTCAGGTCCCTCTCCTTCTCTGCCCAGGTATCTTCAGCTCTAGACAGTCAAGTGCCCTTGCCTCTGCCAGGCTTCCAGAGTATGGGCATCCCACCATCAGCTTTACCAAACCTCACATCTTTTCCCTGCCATAACCATCATGTAAATTGCTGGTGTTTATTGAGTGCCTGTGGTGCACCAGCCTGATTCTCCTGCCGGATTATCCTGTTGCCCGATGTGATTGTTGCATTTGTGTGAGTCCAAGTCAGTGTGTAGTGGAGCTGTGGCCTCTGCACAGACAGCCCCCTCCATCTTCACACAGCTACAAGCAATGGGAGTGAGGGAAGGTCTCCAAATCCACTGTGANATGGCTCTACAGCACCCGTCTTTAANGGGAAATTCTGCCCTGCACCAGATTCTGACTTGTAATTTGGCTCTCGGCAAGGTCTGTGATTCTGCATTTTTAACAACACCCTAGAAGCATTCTGATGCTGATGATCCTGACCAAGACCTCAGAGAGGGAGACAGCACACAGCAGGATGCACGAAGGAAGTGGGTCTGGCACACAGACATTAGAATGAAAGAAATGAAAGAGAGGGGCTTGAGAAAAGAGAGGGTGCTGGCACCCTAAAGGCAGCCAGCTGGAACTTATTGCAGAGCAGAGGATGGGCTAGGCTGCCCTGGAACTTCCAGTTGGCAGGTTACAAGCATGGCTACCTTCAAAACCTTCAACACGCNTTCCCTTTCTTAACACAGCTCTGGCTGGAAGGAACCCAGTTCCCAGTGCCCGTCTGTCTCCACACAGTTGTCCTGTAGACAGCCTTCCCTCAACTAGATACCCAGGCCATAAATGTAAGAGCCAGGAATCGTGGTTTAATGCATTCTTTCGGGAAGAAGGTGAGCAGTAGGGAGGAAAGNGGAGGAAGTCATGAAGGAGGGAGGGACCCATGAAGGGGTAGGAAGGAAAGAAAGGGGCTAATTGCCCTCCAAGGAAACACAAACAAACCATCACCCTCAGCAGCCAACATGTATACTCACCTGCCCTGGGCTGACCTNCAATATTCCAAGGGTATCTTTTTCATAGTTCTTTTCATATACCTTTCNTTTGTGCATATTTATTGTCATATTGTAGATGAGCAAGGAGATGGGACTTTTTATCTCATTGGTGTGCCCTTAGCTTTCTCTTGAGAGAATGTTTGCAGGGTATGTGTTCTCGCTCTTTAAAAGCTGGGAGGTGAAAATCCTGAGAAAATAAGTACCCACCGCACAACCCTGGCAGAGCCTGGGGCTGACATTTGCAGAAGGTCTTGCTTCCTATTTGACTTCCCGAACTTTGTGAGAGAAGTAGGTATGTAAACCAAGCAGGTTCTTCCTCCTATGATGCTTAAAGATATAGTCAGACGCCCCTGGCAAAGAGATGCCTGCAATGTCTTTGCCTCTCNGAAGGGCTTGCAATGTCCACTGAACAAATGGCTGCTGCCTTGCAACTATAAGGATGGTGGCTGTGCCACCGCCATGGTGCCCCTGGGTACAGACTGCTAGACAGAAGGTTGAGTAAGACAGACTCTCCTGGCCTGCCCTGGGAATCACTGTGGCTCAGTGCTGCCTCATACCCTCTCAGGGGCCCAAATCAGTGAAGATTCAGCTCTTTGGCTTTCTCATCCTCCCATCTGCAGACACCCCCTGGGAAGAGGTCTNAAACACAGTCATCCAGGACATCACTTCCTCTGACTTCTTTGGCTTCTTCCTCTCTGCTCTCTATTTTTGGAATAGCTGAAAGGTCAGGATGGCCAGGTATCAGTGACAGGAAGTTAGCGACTACGAAATAATTCCTGGAGCTTGTGTAACTCGGAACTCCACACAGGCTCTGCTTTCAGTGAGTCTTAGCAGAGTGGTAAGCAGCTAATCCCTCGACTCAATGAAATCTGTTTTGGATGCCAGAGGGCCACCAGCCCACACGCCATTTTCCACCTTATAGATTGTTATTAGTGTTCACCTGCCTCGTGTTCCACAGTGACAAGCCTCCTCTCCACGAGGGAAGGTGTCAACAAGAGATACCTGCAAACTTGGACTGTCAGCACTGAGTTCTAATCTGCCACTTGTGGGACTCACTGAGAAATGGCTTGGATAAACCAACAACATCTTTTCCACTCCCTAATCTGCCATAAATTTTTAAAAAATCTAAATTTCAAATAATCTGCCCTGTGGTCTTTCCTGTCTCTGTCTCCAGAAGTTGCCAGTATGACTTAGCCCCTCACTGTCCAATATGGCAAGCACAAGCCACATGTGGCTACTGTGTGCCTTAAATGCCTTGCCTAATTGAAGGTGTGTGTAAATGTTTAAAAAAATCATATATTAAAAATGAGATAGAAGAAAAAATTTAAATATATCAATAATTTTTATATTTATCATATATAGAAATTATAAAATCTGGGGTATATTGGACTAATTAAAGCATTCATAAATTAATTTCATCTGTTTCTTTTTACTTTTTTATGTGGCTTCTAAAAACTTCTAAGTTACAAACATGCTATATTTCTATTAAACAGCACTAGCCTAGACATTCCAATATTTCAGAGTCCAAATGATAGCAATTTATGTTTGAGAGAGAACAAAAATCTTCCATCTAACCATGTGTTTGAGGTTTTGGCTGCAGAAGAACAGCCCTTGTCCATACTTCATCTCCCCTTCAGCCCACACCCCATAGAACACTCACTGACCGGAGGCTATCAGAAATACCATTGCTTCCACTGGCCTGCAATTCTCATCACTCTCTCCAGAATGGGAGTGTGATTTCNCTGTAATCATCATCAAGAAAGTATCTGAACCCATAAAATAAATGTGCTATGGTCNATTCTCAGCATAGAGCCTCTCAACAGAGTAAAAGCAAGCCTCTATTCTTTCTATCCCCCAGGAGACAAACATGGTCAGAGTCTCTACACTGCTTTTCCAAGACGGATTAGCTCTCCCTTGCTGATTCGTATGTTTGTCAAGAGATTATACTGTCAGATTAGGAGTCACATGCTGAGCTAACAACGTTGTAAGTGCTGGCTTTTGGAATAAGAAGCCACACAAAACTTAGTAATGGAGAAACCAAGAGTGATATGCTGTGGAGGTATTCGTACACTGGGTGAAGATGTATTGCTATGATTGGTTTCATAAAAAGCTAAATGGCCAATAGCTAGGCAGGAGGTATAGACAGGACTTCCAGACAGAGAGAAGAAGTAGGAGGAGATAATTGAGGCACAGAGGAGACACCAATGAGACATGGGAGGGGGTCAGACATACAAAATGAAAGAAAGGTAAAAAAACCACATGGCAAACCATAGATTAATAGAAATGGGTTAATTTAAGTTATAAGAGCTACTTAAGAACAAGCTTTCATAATTAATAAGAAGTCTCCATGTCATTATTTGGGAGCTGGCTGGACAGAGAAAGACTTGTTACAAGTGATAAAAACAGAGAAAAGAGTGTCTGCAAATATCCTGGGACTTAAACCCAGGAGCCAGTCCCAACTGCATTGCAGGTAATAGCAGTGGTGTACTGTAAATGGACATTTTCTGTCCTGACCGCCTGTTCCCAAATACTCAGCAGCTGCTTCCCAAATTACCACACAGAGGCTCATATTAATTATAAATGCTCGGCCAATAGCTCAGGCTTACTACTAACTAGCTCTTACACTTAAATTAATCTATAATTCTTATCTATGTTTAACCACATGGCTTGGTACCTTTTCTCAGTATGGCATTCTCATCTTGCTTCTCCAAGTTTGCTGGTAACTTCCTGACTCTGCCTTCCTCTTCCCAGAATTCTCCTAGTCTGGCTCTCAAACTCAATCTCTTCCTGCCCAGCTATTGGTCAATCAGCTTTTTATTAGTAAATGAGAGTAATATCTACTCATAGTGTAGAAAAGGATTGTTCCACAGCAGTATACAAACCATGCCACACAAAATATGGATGATTGTTTGGGGTTGTTTGTTTGTTTGTTTGTTTGGAGGTTGTTTTGTTTTGTTTCTGACAGGAGAAAATTGGTCCTTCAAAGGAACACAGATGAAATGCTTTCTGGAATTCTAGAAAATCATTTGGCAAATGTCACATGTATCTTGTCAGGAATATTCACAGAAACTTGCTGAAAGACAGACAGGGAGGTGGGCATAGTCTGGNCTGCTGTCCAGAGAAGCTGAGTAGCTGTGTGGGTCCAGAGAGGGGAGGGGGCCTCCCTGAGTTTTGACACCTTCTACCATGTGTCCACAAAGTGACTCTACCCAGACCTTCAGCTCTTGATGAGTCTGAAAACTACAAGAATAAATCAATAGCAAAAATTTAATCATTAAACTCCCGAGGAATGTTTACCAACCACAAAGTAAGCCTAGACCTGCCCTCCCAGATTTCACCTGGCTGCTGGCTGGGGTCACTCTTGTCTCTAATGAAAACTTCATCACATATAGTATGCACCCCAAAAGCTTCTTCAGTGAATGACACTTGTCTCTCCTGATGCTAAAAACAAAGTAAAAGTCAGCACTGGAAACTACTCTGTTACAGAGTTTCCTTATCAAGAAACAGGATATGCCCAGCATAGTGGCACACACCTTTAATCCCAGTGCAAGGAAGACAGAGGCAGGAGGATCTCTCTGAGTTTGAGTTCAACAGGGTCTACCTAGTGAGATTCAGGCCAGCCAGAATCACATGGTAAGAGCCTGTCTCAGAAAGAAAGAAAAGGGAGGNAGGAAGGAAAGGAGAGAAGGAGGGAGAGAGAGAAGAAAGGAGGAAGGGAAGAAAGGAAGAGAGAATATATATTAGCTAGAAATCTGTTCCATGGAATTTTAAGGATCTTTCAGACACATAGTCCAGCAGATGTATTTGTGGTTATTTGTAAGTTTTTTGTTGGTTGGTTGGTTGGTTTGGTTTATTGAGATATAGTGCCACCTTGTAGTCCAGGCTAGCTTTGATCCTCCTGCCTCAGTCTCTCATGCTCAGCCTACAAGCATGTACTACCATGTCCAGAGATTTCTGTGTTTCACTGTTGCTGTTGAGCAAATCTAAACCAGCTCATTGTTTCTGGGATGTACCCTCTCCAATCCCGTCAGCCAGTTTATTTCCAGGGTTCAGTATCCGCCCCCACGGTGTTAGATGGGGACTGGGTGATAAGGGGACAGTACACACGCTTCCGCTGGAAAGTAGGCTCTGTAAGAAGTGCAGAAGGCTAGTTTGAAGGAGAATTGAGTTCAGCTTTGGATCCTGTTCTGGACTACAGATCATGGAGCCCCCAGCATCTAAACCCTAAGTCACAAGCCTGAGCACTCACAGGGTGGCTGTGACGAGATTGTGAGGTGCAGAACCTCAGGGCTAAGAGGTTCCAAACTGAAGATGAGACACCTAGAAACATGGTGTCATGGGAACCTCATGGTGAGTTCTGAGGTACAGGGGGCCAATAGTGCATCCAAAGGGTAAGATNGGACAACAAAGTGTAAGGAAGGGATCAGAGATTCCTGCTGGCTTCGGAAGCAGTCCTGTGGACAGAATAATTAATAAGCAGAAGCTAGAAGCTTAATTCACTTTTATTACCAGCTAAACTTAAGACACAGACAACAAAAGGTTAATACATAATGGCCTCTACCAGCATCATCTTGGGGTTGTGACAGGCGCTATGTTATGTAAGATGCTATCGTTGCTGGAAGCTGGGTGAATGGGACATGAGAAAGGCACTATTTTTGTAACTTCTCATGAGTCAAAACATTCCCTATTATATGCCACCACCATCCCCACAGCTTCTGGCTTCACCTGAGCAGAGCCCCTCACTGTCCTGGAAGNGGGGGTAGCTTTTCCTTCCCTCTAGAGCCTGCTCTTGCCTCAGTCTCCAAAGAGTTAGGGTCTCAGGCTGAACTGTGTCTGTGCACAGGGCCTGAGATACAGAGATAATTGCCAGGACCCTGAGGCAATCAAGCTAGGCTCTAAGAGGACTGAGTGGTGGCACTAGCTTACCCCTGGACGTGATNCTGAGCCGCTCTGACTTGGCGTCTCTGGAATCTGGGCATTCCAGAAGCGCCTATGTGTCCCTTCCTCACGGCCACAACCGTTAACCAGGTTTCTGCCTTCTTTTCTTTTGTTTCCAGGATGCTTCCATTGCACACAGATTCCACATGATGAGAGAGAAACACCCTGAAAAATTCAACAGCAGGTAAGCGAGCATGCTAGCTGCTGCGGTGGCATCCCGCCCGGCACTGCCAGCCAGGGCGGCCTCCCACCTGCTACCACGGAAATGTCCTTGGCCTGGGTCGCCCAGGGACTTAGCTTTGCTGCCACGTCGCCGGAAGGAGGGTTTCCATTTCTAAGAAGAAAAAAATGTCAGAAACCTGCCGCAGCCTNGTTACCGGTCCTCTCCTGTAGGAACTGNGCAGAGGGAGGCGTCTGGGGACGGCGTAGGTGGCAAAGAGCCTGCCCTTGGCCACCTGGAACCCATCCAGGGACTCAGAGGTTTCCCCCCAAAAGCCCAGCTTCCCGCAGCAGCCCGGGCTTGGGGAGATAAGGCTCTGCTGGGGTCTCAGATCCAGGGAGGTGCCAGCCTCCCTCGGACAGCAGAGGGCAGCAGCGAGGCCCCTGCAATGGCAGTAACCCCGGAGGGCACTGAGTGGCCTCGCATGGGACCCGGCATGCCTGGAGATTGGGTTCAAACATGAAAGAAAAGAGAAAACCAGATCAGTTGCAAGCAAACCCAAACCTGTCTTGCAAAGCGAGTGGAATTTACCAGAACCAAGATGTGTCTGGCATACAATCACTGTGGAATTGTCCACTTTTCATTTCTCTCTCTTCTTGGCAAAGCCCTGTCCAACTCTCTTGTCTGTTGTACTATTTCAAAACTCTTCTGTTGTACTATTTCAAAATCATCATTGGATTCTACGCCTAGCCGCAGGCAGATGGAGAACAGTGGGGTAATAATTTGGACTTGATCTTTGAACGTAAAGGGATGGTTATGTATTTAGCCCACAGAATTCTCCTCAAAGCAAAAGTGTTATTTGAGGACATTTACTTACAGCCCAGCTCCTGACACCACAGCCTGAGAGCTTACCCAGGGAGAGGCTGGACACAGTGAAGTAATGTCAAACCAGGAATCACACCGCAACTGAACTGCCTGCCTTAAGGTTGCATTCCGTCTCACTCAGACCCTAGACCCACAACTCACTACAAACACGTGCTGCCAGCCCCGATACTGTAGTCACAAACTGGCGATGCCATCCCTTCCCTCAGCCTTCATCACTCCTGTACAAGTACACAATCACCATTCTTAAACTGCTCTACATATCTCATTACACTATTTACATTTAGGAGTCCTATTTACACTGGGAAAATGGGAAANCTTTAAGATTTTGTTAAGTCAAATACAAATCTATTAACGAGAAGAAAAGATGGCAGGCACAAAACCCAAGTTCTGTTACGCCCAATGCTTTGTGGTCACTGATATTGTGACTGAAACTGACAAGACCTGGCCTGGGTTGGCTTACGCTCTGAGCATGCATGTAGAGTAGGCTCAGGACCCTTTCTCTCCCTCAGCAAGGCTGCGGATTCCCGAGAGTCCAGATGTCCTCACACTGGGTCAGTTTATATGTCACTTGAAGTCTTTTTCCGAGGTGGTCTTGAGCTCCACTGCTTAGTTGGACAGGATATAGGTGGTGGCCTTTTTGAGAATAACTGCTTTGGGGGCTTTTTCATGGTGTTCCAGCTCGGGGATGTGGTCACACAGGGCAAAAGTTCTGTTTCAGCTCGTTTCTTCCTTGATGTTCTAAGATGTTGTGGATCTACATCTCCACCTTCCCCGTGTCTGAGGACCTGGGCTGGCACGTTGTCTTTGTGACTGATCCTGCCAGCGCCAGCATAGTCCTCTTGGTGCCTGACAGTCCTTCCGTGTAGAAGTGGTGCTCATAAGGGCCCCTCTTGATGACCCGCATAGGCTGTGTGGACTTGATGACCCGCATAGGCTGTGTGGACTTGATGACCCACATAGGCTGTGTGGACTTGATGGCCCGCATAGGCTGTGTGGATGTGTGCTGTGGCCACTTCAGGAGAGGACTCTGATTTGGACCTTTCGGCAGGAGACTCTTTCCCACACAAAAAAATTATCAATTTCATCTTCATCTCCTTGTTCTTCTTCTCTGAAAAGAATCAAGCCCATCCCCTCTGTTCTCCCAGGAAGGCAGCTGCTCATCCCAGCAGAATAGCAACCTCAGGATAGCGTTTTGAAAACATTCCTGCCCGTCCTACAGACTTTCAAGGTCTTCTTTACACACATACTCAAGTGTATGTGTCTGGAAAGATACCCTATGCCTGTGAAATCCATGGGTGCTGCTCATCCATCTGTCCGTCCGTCCNTCCATCCATCCATCCATCCATCCATCCATCCATCCATCCTTTCATTCACTCACTCACTTCCTCAGCAACATCTTTTGAAAATATACTGCAGACCACACACCATTCTGTAGGGGTTTGGGACAGATGGCCCGTCACTCACTGCCCCCTGCTGGAAACAGGCTGAAAAGCAAGCATGCGTACCAGTGTGTGCGCGAAGTGATGTNAGCAGCAGGACCTCAGAGAACAAAAAGGAAGAGCAGAGAGCTGGGCATGGAGAGTGTGCTCATGACAGAGACGCCCCGCCCAGGGTAAAGAAATCAAGAATATATTTTACAACTTGACAAAAAGAAGGGGTAATCCCCAGAGAAGGAACAAGAAGTATCAGGAGATAAAGAGTGAGAGCCCAGTGTCCTGGGAAGAAGCAGCCCTCCATGCAGCTGTTGGATGGTCTCTTGTCATGGAAAGGAAGGTGTCTCTGTCGTTTTAGAGAATAAGGAAGACAAATAAGAAGACAAAGTTTCTCCCTACTCCAAAAGTTGAGACTGAGCAACATGTGAGCTGAATAGAGAGCTTCAGAAAAAGCACATTATTAAATCCAATNAGAAAGACAGATCTGTCGGGGGAGAAGAGGAACATAACATGCACCCNGAGTGTCAAGTATGGAGGAATTTGTCACGACCTGGAGAATTTTTTCCCTTCTCATTCCCCAAATCCNATTTACAGGACAGTTCCAGTGGGGTTCAAGTCTCGTGTTTCACCTGGTGGAGATGACAGGCGTATGGATGTGAATTTAAGTCTGTGTGCTTGCTTGAGAAGTGAAGTTGTTCAGAGGGAGCCCCTGTTCCACAAAGCCACTGGCCATTTCCTCTGGTGAACTTGGGGTCCATGCTACTTCTATCTTGCTTGCTCGCCTGTCTCCAAAATACCCAGGAGTATTCAGTTTATCCACCGAGAGGCAGGCAAGCAGCCATTTTCTCTAGGCTTCCTTATTTAGCATTGGAGATGGTTTTAAATAGGCAGGTGGTTGTTGCCATGGTTACCTCCATTACAGCAGCAGCTAAACTTAGGAAGGGCCACAAGGGATAGGAAAACAGCCTGATACCCAGGATTTGAAAATGTAAACGATATGATCAAACAAAACTTCACTTTACTGGGCTGAACTTAAGTTCTTCAAAGAGTGGTTGGTGCTTGGCTGCAAGCCGTTAGCATTAATGCCTAAGACTNGCCCCTCAGGGATAACCCTGAGGCTAAATATAGGGAGTTGTAATTGCTCTGTTTGTTTTGTTTTGTTTTCAACAACAGAGGGCTAGTCAGGGCTGGACTTACCCAGGAAACCTGAACTTTCACATTGCTAGTCTGCTTGGGGGCTCTTCTAGTAATTTTTAACCCAAGGCTCCAAAGGCTTCNGGGGTTCAGAGAACATTTTGAAATTGTACCAAAAATACTCATGTGTGTACATGNGTGTGTGTGTGTGTGTCTGTGTGTGTATGTGCGTATGTGTGTGTGTGTGCGCGTGTGTGTGTGCATGTGTGTGCGTGTCTGTGTGTGT
>LZPO01075886.1:202549-233513 GCA_001675575.1 Neotoma lepida
GTATATATGTCTGTGTGTGTGTGTGTGTGTGTGTGTGTGTGTGTGTGTGTGGAGTTCCAAGGCCTGTGAATCCTAAGAAGCATCAAATTATGACTCAGTTGTTGGGGTTTCTTAATTCTTCCCCCAGTGATCTCTCTCTATACTAGCTGTTGCCAGGGAAAGCGGTAGTTTTATGAAGCCAGTGTTCTCTCCAGTGGAATAACTTTGTTAATAGAACACAAGCCAGACCCAAGGAGATGGTGGTGTGAGCTATCTCAGTCAAGCTAGGCCCCTCCTACCACCTAGTTATTGGTGTGTTAACTGTTCCTGATTTAGCAATGTTATGAAAATTATTGTCCCACTGTCAGCATAAAGGACACAGAGTTTTAGCTCTACTGAAATTCTAATATGTTAGAAAGAGTTCTGGTGTAAGTGAGACATGGTCGCTGAAATTCATACTCGCCTTTAATCCCAGCACTCGGGCGGCAGAGGCAGGTGGATCTCTGTGGATTTTAAGCCAGCCTGGGCTACAAGTTCCAAAACAGCCAAGGTTCTGTAAAGTAAAAGGAAAGATAGTTATAGTCTAGCAAAGAAGGGAAAATAATCCTCAAAATTTTTTACAAAAATTATTTTTATACAAAAGGAATTTACATTTAGTAGGCCATTGGAAATACAGGCAGTGGTTCAGCTTATTAGAACATTTGAACATCACTCCTCAAAGCCCATTCATGAGTAGACTGTGTTTTGAGTGTGGAATTCAAAACTAAAATAACCAAACTAAGAATTACAATTCATTTTGAGCTCCTGTTAGACACCAAGAAGTTAACTAGGAATTTTATAGTATATTAAATTATTTACCTCTCAACCTTACAACACAACGTTGACATTTTTGAATTGTGACTCTGTAGTGAGGAAGCAGCTGGGAGGAAGTGATAGACTATCTTTTAAGCAGTGAGCTTGATTGGATTTCTAAACTACCTCTCAACTCCAGAGTTCAAGCCCTGACATCTCCTCAAGGTCTCATTTGTACAGATCACTGTTCCAGTCTCCAAAGCCTTCTCCTAGGTGCCTTATACACGATCCTACTCGGTGCTCATTATAACATATAAGGGGGAGTGCTCTTGTTCCCATTTTAGAGACAAAGAAATCAAGGCTAAGAATGATGGTGACATTGTGCTTACCCACCTTTGTGAATTGTCTCTGTGGGAAAAAAAAATTCTTGTTGACTTAGGGAGTACAGGGACGTCACCCCTTTTTATCTCATATAATCTAAGTCTTATTCCTGTTCCACTGTCCACAGCAAAAGCAAGACTGGGTATGGGATTTGTATGACCCTGGGCAAAATTAAAACATACAGTCCCTTGTTCAAAAACTATTAAGAAGTCTGTGAGCAAACATTGAACTAAACCAAGAGTCCTCCTAAGTGCAGGGCTTNGAATGACTACACAGATCTCATGCTTATGAGGTGGCCNTGACAAGAGAGATGAATTCATTAAAAGGCACATTTGTCCAGATCACAGAGTAGACAATATGCAAAAGACATGAAAGAGCAAAAAAGGTTTGAACTCGAGAGGAGAGAAATTATCAGTTTTTTAAAGGGGTCATGGTCAGTGTTCACAGAGGAGAACAGAACCCTGCCAGGTCTTCTGGGTAACCAACCACCGTCCTCACGAAGTTTCCAGACTGTGTCTGTGAAGTTTTGTGTATCTGAAATCTAGTCCTTAAAGCCACCCAATGCCGCTGTCAGTGAGCATCCAGAAAGAGTCTCACTGTGGGGTTTTTTATTGGTGCTTGGGAACTCTGAGCACAGGAGGAACGTGTCATATAAACCTGTTGAGTGTCATCCACTTGAGCATGTCCCTCAGCAACTAAGACTGGAGCATCAAGCTATTTCCTGTCAGGCTCTTCAAAGGGTTCACATCAGTGCTGCCAGTGGCCAACCACCTTTCCTAAAATCCCTCNAGTAGTTAGCAGGCTCTGGAGTGTCGGCTTCCCTGGAGCCAGTACCAAAGAGCTGATGAGGGGTTCCCCAGAAACCTTACTGTAGCTTGAGTCTTTCAAAGGTTAGAATATACATTGCGGAGAACTAAGTGCCTAGTAGATATTTATAGAAAGAGGCAACAGGGCTTAGCCCAAGCTGGCATCAGAATTTGGCTCTGCTGCTTACTGGCTGTGTGACCTTGGACAAGAAAGTTAATCTCTTTAATCCTTTGCTTCCTCTCTTGAAAGTTGCAAGGTTGCTAGAAGCAGTGGTGAAGTACATCNGTGGTGCATAGTTCGAGTTCAACAATATTTGCTGTTGAACGTCACTAGTCGGCAAGCATGAGGGCTAAGCATTGTCATAAATCACCGATAAGTACTGACAACGAATGAACATCTTTGATGAAATACCAAGTGAGATGTGCTTCTCATGCTATCTTTGTTATATAGACAGTATCCTTAAACTGAGGAGTTGGAGGAAACTAAAAATTGCATCCAATCTGATCACTGGGAAGACAGTATTAATTAAGCAGGGTTGAGTTGAGTTGGATTGAGTTCTCCTGGATTAGAGCTGTGGAGAAAATTCCTTCCACTGGCCCCATGAGGCAGAGTTTGGGGTCTGAGTACCAGACATTCCTTGGCCAAAAGCTGAAGGCTGGGTTAAGGTAGGGAGTCNAGACTCCAAGCCGACATGGTAGTGGGAGGAGCAGGGTGGGAGAGAGTGAGGGGAGGGTGCGGGACAGATGCCAGGTGTTCCTGGAATGCTTAGTGCTCACCAGCTGAGGCCATGGAGAACACAGCTGGTGGAGAGGCAGGTGGCCCAGGCAGTCAGATGCTCATTGATGATGCTCCTGCTCCTCACTCCACCACTCACCTTCCCTCCTCCCCAGCCTTCGCTGAACACTGAGATGGTAGGTGGGAGCACAGCACAGACCAGCTAACACATTCCATGCACACAATTCTGGAAGTGCAAGGGTCACCTCTCTTGATTGCCTGTGGCATGCCCAGCATTTACACCACTCACATCACAAACTCCTTTATCTAAAAATGAAGCCATTCTAAATCATCCTTTCAGGAGCCCTGTGAATATCCCCAAACTGCAGTCAAGATGCTTGGCTTTAACGGCAGCAAACATGAGTTCAAATTCCTGGCAGTGCCCTGAATTGGCCTTTGCCCCCTCCAATATTCAGTATCTCAAGAGAGGTACTCAGTGGGCCAAATTGTCTGCTCCTGTTTCCCCTGATATATAAAATGTTGTTTTCAAATATTTGGAATCCGGAAAAGCCCCACATGAAGTTGATTGTGGTGTTTTCTATTTTTATTCTTACTCCTGTGAATATTTTTGTAAAGGAAATGAAACCCTGGTGCTTCGTCCATCTTTTAAGCCAGCCGTGGTCAATTGGGTCTTTTTCTAACTCCATCCCTCTGGTGACCTTTCTTATGCTTCTCCATTACACTTACAAGGACTCTGAGATACACTGAACCATTCAAAGCTCCCAGTCCCCCCCATGGCAAAGTCAACAGACTGGTAGCTTGTATCCCAGTCAGAAGTCTTGNTTCCTCTTTGCCGTGTAACCTAACATAGTCACAGTTCTGGGGTTAGAGTCTGACACTTTCAGCATCATTCTGCCTATTGCAAGTCTGTGACCTTAGGGGAGTATTCTGAGATCTCAATAGAGAAATGCATCCAAAGTGTTTACCATGGAGTCTGGCACAACCATGGTAGCTGCTCTTTTCAGAACTATTCTCACTACCAAGGTAGATCCTGTAGCAGATGGAGGTCAGGTTGGCTGACTCAGAACCCTGGATTCTCTGAGGTGGACAGGTAGATATCTAGTGGTTGGTCACGGTGAGTCGTCAGGCTGGAAACATTTGGCACGTGCTTTATCTTGATTTAAAACAATCTTCAACAAAATATCAAGCTATTTTCATCACACACTTTAGTAACACATCATACAGTGTTTTATATAGTACATCTAGAAAACAAACAAAAGCTAAAGAGAAAGCAACCAGTGCGCAAAAACACCTGCAGCATGCTGGTGCCTTTTGGCAGCTAGTTTGACAGACATATCATGAAACTCATGTGATACCTGTTTTTATAAAGTTGAATGAACTACTTTCTAAATATTTTTCTTTAGACAAACCATGCAAGCTCACTGTAGAAAAATAAATCNTGCCATCCCTCATCCCAGGAAATCCGATGCTCTCAACATCTGCTTCCTCTCTGCATTTTCCCTGTGCAGTTCTATTTCCTTGAGATCACACTGTATATACTGATTTAAAACATTATTCTATTGTTACAGTAGTAATAAATGTTATCTCAGAAGCATTTGTAGGCTGTGAAAGGAAAATCATGAAAAGCAGATGATCAGAGTAAGTTTATCCAAAGTAGGGATTTGATTAATATTTTCCAGTTTAAAAAAATCACAATTGTCTTGTTGAGTCGATATGAGAGCTTCAGAGATATTATTCAAGTCCCTTTGCAATTGAAGTAATTCTCTGGCATGCTGTGCAGCTCTTCTGTGAAGAATAAATAAAAGCTGAAAAGGTGTTAATTCTCTCAGCTCCAGGCCCTCTGTGGTTTTGCTGTGTCTCGGTAGGACCCATTTCTGTTTATTCATCAGGAGCAGTAAGGGGTTGTTGTCCAAACTGCACAGTGGTCAACTTTTTTAGTACGAGTGACTATGAGAGCATGTAGTAAGTGCTCAGAAGATGGTCTGCTGGACTCANTAGTAGCCATCACCTGTGGAGGACTCTGGAACACATTGCTTTAACTGACATGGTTGTCCAAGAATAAGACAAATGTCAACTCATTTTACAGAGAAATCTGAAGGTCAGAAGAACAAGTACCATACTAGTGACCATACTAGTCACAGTGAATAGGGAAGGTTCCCAAGACTTGCTAGCCATGGGCATTAGGGGAAAGTGCCCAAGACCTGCTAGCCAAGGGGAATAGGGGAAAGTGCCCAAGACCTGCTAGCCAAGGGGAATAGGGGAAAGTGCCCAAGACCTGCTAGCCAAGGGGAATAGGGGAAGGTTCCCAAGATCTCCTAGCTATGGAGAATAGGAAAAGGTGCCCAAGACCTACTGGTCAAGGGGTAGGGTGAGGGTGTCATGCATTAAAACCATGCCTGTCTGACTTCACAGCCTCATATGTCTGACCACTCTTCTATGATTCCATGTACCCAGTTTGCCAGTGTGGCCAGCCAAGAAAAGAAGCAGCCAAAAACAAGCACAGAGAAGCCCCAGAGCCAGCTAAAGGACTGTATGAAAACCATAACCAAAGCACACTCATTTCCCTAGAGAGAACCAAAGGGTGCACTGGGAATGGGCTTCAAGGAAAAGATTCACAACAGGAAACTCTTCATCTCAGCTCAGGAGACAATGGGGGAGGGCAGAAGGAGGGCTTGCTGTTTGGGGAAGGAAGACAAAACTTTTGGTCTAGAGCCATACCAAAGCCTGAAATGGGATACTGAGAAAAGCTGTGGAACCTCCTGCAAGCATTNCCAAAGGCAGAGTTCTTGATTCATCTGGGATGATAAACACGTCATTCTCTTCTTAGTCCAGGGGTGTATGTTCACTGCGCCATCGAGTCACACCAGATAGGAGTGTCTCCCAACACACTGGGACTGCCTAGCGTGTCATNGCCAAGACCTCTCACATCTTGTCCTGCTTAACTCCCGGTGGCACTAACTTGTCCTTTCAACCCATCCTGCTGCCCTTCCCCTCAGCCCCACCCTAAAGCTGCCCACTTGTCTCCTTGACGCATGGTTGTTATCTGGTGTCACCACACCAAGAGTCCCCTGCCAGAACCCACGTTCCATTTCATAGACCTTAAGCTCTCTTGCTTGTTACCTAAAATTCTTTCTCCCCAAGCATCAGTGCCACCTCCTTGTTATTACACCCTATGTCTCTCACCTTCCTGGTACCCTCATTCTCTTCTCCTCAGCTGGTATGACATCTCTTCTTGTGGCCTAACTGTCACCCATTGTTTCAAAGGACTACCCTAGTGTCCCAAGCACTCCCTCCCTGACCAGCTCCAGCCCTGGCCCCCATATTTGTACTTGATTTCCTCTTGGAATCTATCTAGAAAGCTTTTGACACATTTCCTCTCACTTTCATTGTCCTCTTTAATGTTTATAGTTAATTATTTGGGGACGAAATTGCTCATTGCACCAACTCATTTAGCCATTTTTCAGCTCACAGTGGTCTCACCTTAGTTGGGACCCACTGAACTTAAACTGAAAAGGTAACATGTTCCTCATTCAGCCAAAATGTGTTGGGTGCCCATTAATATTTTGTGATAGCTAATATTCTAGGGCAGGAAGGATGGACTACTACATCCTCCTCTTACCTGAAGCCCTTCAGTCTGCATGCACATGGAGAGACCATACCATCGACATCTTGTGTCCTAGGGCTGCTGTAAAAACTGCCACCTGTAGGTGACTTGAAATACCAGGGATTTACTCTCTGAAATCTGAGATCAAGGTATCACCAAAGTTAGTTTCTCCCCTAGGCTTAGAGAGGATGCGTTCCACAACTCTCTCCTTCTGCTACTTGCCAGAACTCCTTGGCAGTCCCTGGCTTACAGAAGCATCCTTCCTTGATTGGCACATGGCATGCTTCCTGTGTGCCTCTAACTCTCTGTCCAAATATCCCACTTCTGCTGACGTCACCAGTCATGGAACTGGATCCACTTTAATCTCAGACAGCCTCGTCTTCACATCTCCACGGTCCTGTTTCCAAATAAGGCCTCATTCATCGTGAGGAGAGTTAGGACTACAATATGTCATGTATCCAGTGTGAACCACAGCACCGACCCTCTCCAAAACCCCCACACAAGAAAGACAATTACCAGCATCGTGATGGACTTTGTTTTAACAAGGTGTCAGGAACATTGGGGTGGCAGAAGCAACTAGCTTCAAAAGTGGGGCTAGGCTTCAAAAAAAAAAAAGTCAGGAGGGAGCGTTTGGGATTGAAATGAGACTTTAGCAAGGAGAGCGAGGTAGGAGGAAGGAAACAGCCCAGGCAAATAGCAAGTGAGAATATCCTGGGTGCAAAAGTAAAGGCAAGAGACTCCACTGGAGGAGGAACTCACGTGTGAGGCAGCTCCCAGGAGCTTGGTGTCTGTACAGGCAATTGCACTTTACAAGGTGAATGAAGGGACAGAAAGTGTACTCAGTCACAAAAGGAATGGACTAATGACTTACTCTCAAGGTTTACAGAGTACTATTTGCAAGGCTCCTGTAGCTCTGCACTAACTGGGCTCAGGGAGTTACAGAAGATGGAGAGGAGAGGAGGTGAACTTTGGAGGGGGATATGGTACGGATATCTGGGAGAAGTTGGAAGAGGAGACTGGAGGAGATATGATCAAAATGGAGAGAAAATAGAAGAGAGTGGAGAACACCTGACAATGGAGAGAAGACAGGAGAGAGAGTGGAGAACACTCGACTCTGCTAATCTGGGGGAGCTGANAGTTACCAGGGCTGGGAAAACATGGAAACCAAACTCAAGACTTTCACTCTATCTTGAACTTTTAACTTACTGTTTGGCCACGGAAGTAGAGGATCATACTAGGGACGAGAGCCACACATCATTCTTCCTCATGAGCACAATTTCAGATTTTTATTTGCAGAAATCAATTTAGATGGCTTTTAAATGGTGTGTGTGTGTATGTGTGTGTGTCTGTGTGTATGTGTGTGTGTCTGTGTGTGTGTGTGTGTGTGTGTGTGTGTGTGTGTGCATGTGTGCGTGTGGTCCTGGTGAAGAAAAGAATGTCAGGATTCATTAGCCACCTATCTGTTGTACTTGACTAGCTAGAACTTTGGAGAATTATCATTCGTTTCAAAGGATTTTTGCCACATAACAGAATCCATCTTTATATTTAGAGCTTATTTGATTAGTGCATTTATTCTAACTTATTTCTTTAAACTATTCACAGTTGCACTTATTTTGTTAAAAAGAAATTGAAGTACAAAATGAAAGGGTAATTGTTCTTAAGAAAGAGTCAGGTGATTTAGCTTCATTTCTCATTTCAATAAACATTTCTTTTTTTTTCTTTTTTTTTCTTTTTGGTTTGTTTTGTTTTTCGAGACAGGGTTTCTCTGTGTAGCTTTGGCGCCTTTCCTGGAACTCACTTGGTAGCCCAGGCTGGCCTTGAACTCAGAGATCCACCTGCCTCTGCCTCCCAAGTGCTGGGATTAAAGGCATGCGCCACCACCGCCCAACTAAATAAACATTTCTTAAAGAAAATTTTTAACACTTTTACTAGTTGACCAAAGGAAATTTTGGAAGCAGCCACTCCTTCCTTACCATCAGGAAAATTAATGATTCTTCAGTGAAATAAGATGTCTATGAAGGAATCTTGAGGAAACAGCTTTCTGACTGCTCTCAGGCCATGTGGCCCCAATGTGAAATAGAGACACAAATCTCTGAATTTTCCTGGATTCAACATGCAAGGAGCTGAGTTCACCTTGCCTCTTCTGTCCTGTGAGCCATGGGAAAGTGACTCGCTTCTCTGATTATTAGTGTTCGGGTGTATAAAACAGAAATTACAACTATCTCACAAGGTGCATAGAGAAATTAGACTAGATCAATAAATATATTTGAAATGATTACTGGAGGAATTAGCAAGGAAGCCATTATAGCTGATGTCTGTCGATTGTTCAGAGACAGTAGGACGCTAACAAAAATGCATTGTGCTGTGGCTCTCGTCTGTAACAACCTTAGCTTTGGACATGATTGTAGATTTCAGCCTCCTTTGTGGCATAAGCATCCCCTCTGTTAGCACTCTGTAGAGTGTCCTTAGATCTCTGCTTTGAAGCCTGTAGAAGTGTTTAAATTCTGGTGTTGGGGGCAGGGTCCCATCACTTCACTTTTTACAAAGAAAGCATTTCCCAATCTTCTAACACTCTTCAGTAAAAGAAAGACTCTCCTAACCCCAAGAATGCACTTCATGGCCTCCAACTGCTGAAGTGTCAGGGACTTATGCCGTCACTAATATTTGTGTTGACTGAACACACACTTAAGGAGAAATATCTCACTCTCTAGTAACAAGACATTTTCTATTCTGTTCAATAGAGAACGCCTTTAATCTTAAGAGTGGGCCTTTTTGGAAAGCATTTTAAAGTGCCAATCAAGCCAAGTACCTTACATTGCCTTTGAACTCAATGTGCTGAGAGTATGTTGGCAGTCTCCAGCGCTGGGCTACCACAGGGCACAAGGTAATGAGAAGGTCGTGGATAAATTAAAATCCCAAACTGTTGATTTCAGTGAAGCTTTCGTTGGCACTGTCAATGTAGTGTTCCAGTTAGTCGGGTTCTTGCTTTCCNCTTCCAAATCCCCTTGTCTCTAACTTGGGGAGAGACGCTCAAATCAAGNGTTAGAGTAAAAAATAAAACAGATTGAGTTGATGGCCTGGGTCATGATTTTACTCTCAATCATAATCTTTCCTCCGTCTAACTGCTAAGTGTGGGCAGGAGGTTGGGGTGGTGAACAGTAAGCCAGTGAGTTAAGTGACGTGAAGCCTGCTTACCAGACGGTTTGTCCCTTTGTCATCAAAACGTGATGGTTTGGTGGTAAAATTCTTGAATAATCTTTATTCATCAAAATGGAAAACTCAGGGGAAAGACGAATATAAACAAAGGCTACCTTTCCAGTTCTAAAAAGGTAATTAAGTGCACATAATTTTTGCAAACAGCACTACCAGCTTGAGCCTTTACCCTGGTGCAGCCAGTGAGCCCTTGAAGTCAGACATGTGTTAGGACTCATGACCAAATATGCCAGCCCCTCAGATGGGAAGGATCAGACTGGGAACACGTGGAGGAAGCCCTCTGAAGCAGCTCCTGAGGTTTCAAGGAGGAAACTGCAGAGGCCACACATCCAAATGTCTGCAGAGGTTAGGGAGCTAACATCGATGGGATGGACAGGTGGGTGTGAGACTTCAAGGAGTAGTGGGGACTCCAGCCAACTGGAGAANGGTGTGGCTGGTGCCACACAGCTGCCTTCAGCACTTAGGCAATTGCAAAAATCTGTTCTGGAAGGCTTTGGTTCCTGCCTCTCAGGTATGCATTACTGGGGTGAGCTGTTTCTCATGTCGTTACTAATTTTCTGGATGCATTCAAAAGAAGTTAATTAACCGGAGGTCTCCGCCCACCTGGGCTCCAGTGTGTGTGTGTGTGTGTGTGTACGTATATATATGTGTGTGTGGTATGTGTGTATGTATGTATGTATAATTTTCTAATTTTGAAAACCACTGTGCAAGTATACCCCTAGGCCTGTAAGATCCTGTCCCTAAGCTGTCATGTTGATACCCAGGAATTATAATGTCAAGCTGTGATGGGAACCAATGGTTTATTTTTCTTGCTTGATTTGGTCTACAAATTATTGATTCTGTTGATATAAATGAGTCTCCTAGCAACAGAGAATGAACATTTGAGAAATCAGTATGTTTACAATGACAAAATGTTCCAAGATACCATAAAAGACAGGATCCCAAAAGAAAAGGACCCAGATAGTCGGCAGACCTGAAGTCAAAGTCTGATTCAGAAATACATGGAAGAAAAATGTGCAGTCTCTTTTTGGGGGTAAAAAGTAAGAGCATGAGGCTCTAGCAAGGAGGTTAGATGTGGGACTCCCCAAAATGAAGGGCAGGACAGCTAACAAAGTCATCATAAACTTAGACCCACAATGAGCTCCCACTGCTACCTCCTCCATTGTAAGTGGTATTGGCCAATGAAAACTCCAGGTTGTACAAGGAAATTAGCAAGAAGACGGGGCGGGTGATTCAGTGACTGAATATACTTAGGAAAATCTAAGAGGAATATTTCTTTTTTGTGCAATCTTTGAGAGCCTTTAATATGGGCTCAACCTACTGAAAATAAGCAAAAGCAGAACGAAGTATTTTAGGTGAGGTGGCCCTTTCCTGTGTAGCCAGACTGAAGACGACTGTTCCTCTGCACCATGGATTCTGACCCTGGCATGAGAGGCCCTGGCAAGCATCAGGAGTTTATCCCCTAATCCAAGAGGAACGTTTATGACCAGGGACCTGAAGACCACACAGGACGAGCTTCAGAATGAGATTTAAGGAGGATAAAGTATAGAGCTTTCAAACGGAATCCTAAAACCACGTCCCACCAAGGACAGCAGGTGTGAGCTAGAAATCAGAAGCACAGCAGAGGCAGTGCCAAGCAGTTCACCCAGGGAACTGACAGGGTGAAGCGTGGAGACCTACAGCTGATACAGGCCTTCAAGCTGCCAGGGAGAGGGACGAACCAAAGAAGTCCTTGCAGGAACAGGGTAGGGTACAACACACCGCCATGGAACCGTGCTACATGGTGACAAGAGATGGCAAGCTCATTTAACCGCAGTCACTGGAACGGGTGTTAGGAACACACACTCAGGCATAAGAAGTCACAAACGTTAGAGTAGAAGCAAGGCAGAGAGCATATGGTTGAGATTTCAGAAGAATGTAATTTGAGGGATTCTGCTGGCAGTATCTAATGCAGGCTTCCCAGGCATTCAAGGTGCTGCCTGGTGCTGTTCTATGTACGTTTTGTTTTTTTTTAAAACTGACACAGGAAGGAGATAGAATGGGGGAAGGGAGGAGGTATTTATCTGAGCATCTTCCCATATGGTGAATTTTCTACTTGTCTTGAGNACAATTTCATAACTGGAGAGGTAGAGGAAACAAAATTGCTTTTCTTGGACCGTATGTGACCAGGAGGCATCTGACTGTGATGGCTCAGAAAACTTCACTGGAGGTTGAACAACCCACCTGGTGTTGGGTCAGCAAAAGAAAGAAATACTGCACATGCCAAAGCATGTCTTCTCCCATCCTTGTTGCTTCTGCTACTTTTCACATTCTCGCCAACATCTCCAGCCCAGGCTCCAGGGTCAACGCCAGGGACTTCCGGTTAATGGAGTTTCTGTATTTCTTTCCCATAAAGTTGAGGAAAGCAAAGATACCCAGTCCAAATTGATCAGGAGAGATGTGCCACGTGTATTCTGAGTTATAACACAACATTCATGAACTTTGTATGAGGCAACAGGGTTTACTTTGGCTCTGTGTATATAGCGTGTAACCATATGTACAGTTTCAATTTCCCCAGCCACCCCTGTAAGATAGTAATACATTCTCAATTCAAAGATGAAGAAACTAAGTGACAAGCTCAATGGCTTGTCCAAGGCCGCAGAACAGGTGAATGTCTGAAGGACNACTTAAACTCAGCCTTTCTGGCTTCTAACCAGAGAGGTTCCTTCAGTTCAGCCANCCGGTCTCCAAACCCAGACATTGTGCTCTGGGTAACTGGCGGGCTAGCTGACTGTTTCCGGTTAGTCTGAACATAACACTGTTTCTATGGGTGACATACACTCGGAATGACAAACAAGTGGCTTAAGCAAGGGACTTTTGTAACCCGACCTATCAGAATCATGTTCAGCAAGGCTGGGATGAGGGAGCTGACATACCCAGCCCACATTCTGACTCCATGATGTCATCTCATCAGCTTCGCTTCTCCCAAGGAACAGTGTGAGACCCCCTTACAAAATACCGCAGTGACATCTCCACAGAAGGTGTGTGTGAGGGACCCTTCAGTGGGTAAAGCAGCTATCTTGGTTCAGGCATGCAGGACACATGCGATAAATGGAAACTAAGATTGTTCCCAATGGCTGGGGGCAGGTTGAGCTGGGAAGGAGAAAGGGCTCTGCTGTCTGTCCAGAGGGGCCCTTCTAGCAAGCTGTTGGAGAGTGAAATGGGGACCTGTGTCTCAGCTTTGCCTCGGCTCTANGTTATAGCCCTGGTTGGTCAGGAGCCAGAGGCTCAGTGTCAGCCAAGTGCCCGCCTTCTCTGGCCTTTAGGGCTTAAGTTCCAATAAACTATCCCCGCCTACGTGTCTTAAATGTCCCCAGTCACCTTCAGGTTTGGGCTGCGAGGGCTGATGAGTAGGTCAATGCTGGAGAGCCAGCTAAGTGCAGAACCTTAGGTGCACACATTCCTATGCCACTTTTCCCTCCCAGCCAGGGTTCCTTTCTGTTCCAGTATTTGACTGTGTTCACTGATGAACACTTTAGCCAGTGGGCCTGAAGGGAAAAAAGATTGCTGAGAAGCAGGCACATTTTTGTAAGAGATTCTTGTTTGCTGTCACTGTTTTGTTTGTTTTTAGAAGGTAGAAAAAGGAGCTGTTTTCCGGGGGTAAGCACAGATAGTGACACCTCAGAACTCAGAGTCTTGGGACAGGAGATCCTGGCAACAGGCACTCACTTTGGCTGCCTCCCAGAGGTCTGTCTGAGGTTCCCCCGAAAGTGAAAATGGTGGTGTGTCCATCACCNTGGCAGGTGTCTAAGCAGGCTGCTAGGACTGCAGAGAGACAGTATTATCCTGAGCATGTTGGGTCTCAAAGCAGCTTTCTTTTATTTATTTTTTAAATTTTTTTTCAAGACAGGGTTTCTTTGTGTAACCCCNTCTGTCCTGGAACTTGTTCAATAAACCAGGCTGTCCTCGAACTCAGAGATTCACCTGCCTCTGCCTTCCAAGTGCTTGGATTAAAGGTATGCACCACCACTACTGGGATTTTTCTGCCTTTAAGTGGGTTCCAGAGATTGAATTCTGGTTGCCAGGCTTGGCAAGTACCATTACCCACTGGCCTCAGACACACAGCAGTCCTCCTGCCTCAGTCTCCCAAGTGCTGCCATTATAATTATGTGTCACAATTCTTTACTTAAAGAAGCTTTTTCATGGGCTATGTCTGTGCAGGGCCCTATATGATACACTGGAGGANTTTATTATTTCAGACTTGGGGAGGCTTGGTCATGATTGGATGCCCTCTGGAGAAGATGTTGTCAGAGCCAGACAGAGAGAGCCTATCAAAGGAGAATGTGTCCTCAGTCCACAAAAACAAGCTGCCTCCTGCAGAAGAGGAGAGCCACTATTAGGACCTGTAATTCTTTGGAGTTCAGACTTAGCCTTGAAAGGGAAGAAGATTCTCCAGTGTAGGGTTATGGGTTTGGCCTCTTAGTACTTTTGGCCAAGTGTAGAAAGCAAAGACCNATAAGGAGGCCCAGACCACTCTGATGAGTACCACAGGACCCCAAGCGAACACAGCCAGGCCACCTTAAGATTGGATCCTATGAGCCGCAAACATGACTGAGGACTAGCGGTCACTTGCTCTTATGAGTTTGGCTGTATATTCCATTTCTCTCATATGCCTCTGAGACATGGTGGTGGGATCCAGGGAGAGTAAAGTGGTAAGGAATATGGATTCCAGGTCAGGAGCTGGCGTTTACATCCCAACTCTATGCCTTCAGCTGTATCATCAAAGACTAACTCAGATTCCTAATAACATAAACAGGATGCTTAAACTAGAACCACCATCCAGACCGGGTAAGGAGTGTTGGCTCTGTGCGTGCCCTTTGACTATTAAAGAGCACACAGTTTCTAGCACTACCCTCCATGGACATCCTGCTCAGTAAGATCTTTGTCATCAAGAAATCCTTCTAAGTTGTAATTTGTTTTCCCATTCTTGTTATTCAACATTTATTTGCCATTCATTCAGTATCTCTTGATACCAAGCAGTAACACTATAATTGCTATAATTCCATTCCATACTTTTATTAATAATTTACTTTTCTTAATAAATTTTACCCTCTTCCTTTTCCTCCCTCCAATCCATCCATATGCCCCTCCTTTCTGTATTTCAAATTTATGGCTTCCTTTCATCCCGTATTTTTAAAAGATTTAACACACTAGTTATCTTATATGGTCTTCATTATGATTAAATGTACAAATAACTCTTCTACTTTAAGAAATGTCAACAGTGGGCAGNTGTGTCACCTTTAATCCCAGTACTCATGAGGGAGAGGCAGGTGGATCTCTGTGAGCCTGAGACCAGCCTAGCCTTCATATTGAGTTCCAGCCCAGTCAGGGCTACACAGTAAGACCCTGTCTCAAAAAGAAAGGAAGGTAGGAAGGAAGGACGGGGGAGGGAAGGAAGGAAAAAAGATGAAAGAAAGAACTTTTGACAGTAATTCACCTTTTTATTCTTTGGAGAGTTCTTTAGAACTGGCAGTTCTCAGGCTGGAAGTATTTGAATCTCAAAGACCATTTAAATGCAAACTGTCATCTGTGATATTTACCTATAAAATTTCACACATGTAAGACTTAAGAAGTGTCTTGATTCCGCAGGTCATTAAGAGGATTCCACACTTACATAATAACACGCATCTTAAGCAAGTTTCTCCATTATTGATCTTTTTTGTGGACCCATTCTTGACCACTCCTCTCTTTGCTCTCCCTTCATGTCTGTCCACCCCTTCCTGGTCTCTGGCTGCCAATCTTCCCATCGTTCATCATCCTATGTCTTTCTGAGCACNGTGAACACAATCCTGTCTCAAGTAGGGAACAAAGCCAGGGAATACCTTCCTCCTTGAAGCTGAAATACACTGAGCCAACACAAATCTGTTGGCAGGCACAGCAGGCACAAAAGTCCCATTCAGGGCACANAAAAAANCCCAGCTATTTATAAAGCCCCTTCCTGATTGCTGGGTGTTCACTTTCCCTTGGACCAAAAGGGCCACTGCTGCCTCTTGGAAAAGATTATTCCTTTCACAGCTCCGTGACCAAGGGTCACCGAGTGCCCCATTCTGTGAGCAGCAAGAAAAGGGGACAGCATGCAGGGTGGATTAGATGTGGTGACAAAGCCCTCTGATAGTCAAGGGCAGCTGAGGATGCCAGTGACACAGATGGCCTCTGCTGCACCTGTGAGGTGACAGTCATGGGCTTGTGGGAACTGACATTCTGGCCCCTGACATAAACCCTTCTGCCATGGCTCTTCTTTTGATTTTTGTTTTTGGATTTTTTTTTTGAACTCTTTACATAAATTTGGGTTAACATACTACACTTNCAAAGGCATCTAGAGTTTAATTATGTGGAATGTTCTCAGGTAATATCTCGGTACTGTGACATCCATCATTCAATTATAACTCAGCTATGGCCACCTGTACCTTTTTTGTGTTTCCGATTTGCTAGGTTGACATTTATGTTAATGACCTGATTTTAGTTTATTATTTTAGTAGAAGTAGCAAAAAAAAAATGCCAACAACTACTCAGGAAACCCAATGTCTTACCAGATGCCATGACCAAGGGGCAACTTATAAAGGAAAGCATTTAATTTGGGCTCATGGTTCCAGAGGGCTAGAGTCCATGACCATCATGGTGGGGAGCATGGCAGCAGGCGGGAGACAGGCCATGACGCTGGAACAGCAGCTGAGAGCTTACATCCTTATCTGAAAGTAGGAGGCAGAGAGGGAGCTAACTGGAAGTGGCAGGGACTTCTGAAACTTCAAATCTCACTTCCAGTGACACACCTCCTCCAACAAGGCCACACATCCCAATCCTTCCCAAAGAGTCCCACCAACCGGGGACCAAGTATTCAAAGAGGTATTAGCCTATGCAGGCCACTCTCATTCAAAGCACCACATCCAAAATCATTTCTTTTTTTCATTGAGATAAACTCTGTGAACATGTGCCATCAAAGTACAGAACCNACCTGTTAGCTAGGTATAGTTTCTCCAATACAGAACACCCTCTTGTGGGCAGCATCTGTTCGCCAGGCCTCCCAACCCAATGCTGACTGACACAGAAGGCCCAATGAGCTATTTCAGTCACAAGCTACTCAGGGAACCTGGTTATCAAAGTCTAAACCACAAGAAGGGATGCCTTCAGTTCAAGGATTCTGTTTCTAGAAATAACTGTAACGTTCTCTGTGTAGACTTCTAAGCCCAAAGAAATGTTTTCATGTTTTGACTTTTGATGACTTCAAAGGCCTGTTGCCCTAAAAACTTCCTTGATTCCCAGAAAAGAGCCACCAGGAGCTCGAGGTGGTTGAGGGAGCTGAACACGCTGCTCTGCTGGTGCAGATGGGCAGCAGCTAGCTGGTTTTACCTGTAGGCCCTTCTTGAAAACAACCTATTCATAGCTGTCAGGATGATGACTGATCCTAGCCCTAAATTATTGACAACATGAAAGAACATTTTTAATTAGTCTCCTTTTCTTCATCTGTCAAATGAAAAGACTCAACTCACTCAGGTGTCACTGATGTTATTTTCCTATAAACCGAAGGGAATCGAGACAACCAGAACCAAAATCAACCATGCGTCACTGCTGTTGTCTGTCACCTGGCTAAGAACCTCCTGGAACCCAAAGGAGGGCCTGAGGCTTCAAGAACAGGTCCANCTGGGGAGATCAGAGCCTGAGACTAGGAGCCTCATGGACCTGGAGATCAGCCCTAGGGCATGGTTAAGGATTAGTCATCTCCAGCTGCAAGGTGATTATGTGAAGGAGAGACATGGTGGCCAAAGAAAACTCAGGAAGAGAGATGAAGAAGACGTGTTCCAGCAGTCATTAAAACATTGTTAGTTTTCTCTTCTTCAAAATATATTGGCCACCTGGGGGAGGAAAAAAAACCCCTCCTGCCCTTACCTCTAAAGCCAGAGCGGAATGAGTCTTCCAGTAACCGCGTGTCTTGGCAGTGAGGACACTTACTGAGCACCGAGTGTGCACTAAACCCCTGACCAATGCTTCACACTTGCCACCAAAGCTTCACAACTTCGTTGAGTGGAGGATAATGTTTCTACTTTGCAGTAGAGTGAGGATTCAAAGAACTTAAATAATTTCCAAATAAGAAGGTGACAGAGCAAGACTTGAGCCCCAGTCTCTGAGTCCCCAAATGTTATGGTCCATACAACAGAGAATGAAGCAGACAGATCGGGGCCACAGCAGAATCCTCCAATAGGATCTAAGAGTGATGTGGCTTGGGAGGCGTCTCCAAAAGAGAGGGAACAACAGTGTCCATGTTCTCCATCTGGTTGGCAGAGAGAAGGGACTGAGTCTCCTGCCTCAAACTATGGGCTACGGTGGCCCCTCTTTGAAGGGGGGCTGGACTGTGATAATTAAGAAAAGGAAGAAGGGCGTGGCAGGGGAGAATACACTCTTTGAATCCTCCTGTAGAATAAATAATACATGCTTTCTGAGACTCTTCTAAGAATTAAAGCAATTTTAAATGAAAAATGTTTAAAAGAGGGGCTAGNGAGATACCTCAGGGGCTAAGAGCACTGGCTCACTGGCTGCTTTTGTAGCAGACCTAGGTTAAGTCACCAGAGGCCACATGGCAGCTCACAGTCATCTGCAACTTCAGTTCCAAGGGGTCCAACGCCCTCTTCTGTACTTCCCAGGCACTGCATGTGCATGGTGCACAAACACACATACAGGCAAAACACTCATACACATAACATTAAAAATGGAAAAGTAAAGTGTTTAGCAGACTGCAAAAGCAAGGGGCTGTGGGAATAGAACACCTTCACTCCTAACCCCACACTGCCTGCATTAACAGGACAGACGGACTCTAAGATTTTAAGCACAAGAGTGTCCTATGGACCAGCAGTCCAATGTTAACCTTGGTGATAGTACTGAAAATACAAAAGGTCAGTGAGGAAAACATGTAGCTGGTCCTTACGTGGTGTGTGGCGCATAGTAGGTACTGATACATCTTCAGTATATTTGGATGGATGAACAGATGGATACATGGGCCACAATCAAAATCCTTTAGTTACAGTGAAGTCTACCCCCAGAAAACGGACCTCCTGCACCCTGGTCTCAGGAAATCGGCCTGCATGTGTCATGCTGTCCTAATGCTAAATGCCTCATTAGCTACTTCTCAGTCTTGAGGACGAGCCCCGCCAATCCCACCTTTCCAGACTCTGATTCTGGGCATCGTTTTACTGCCATTGCTCAGGCCTTGGGAAATTCTCTTCTGAATTCCTACACCACATCTGAACTACTCCAAGCCTCCAATCTGCATTTTTACAGTGCTTCTTAAGCAAGCATGAAGACCTGAGTTCAGATCCCCAGCACCCACACAGGGGAGGCAGAGGCTGGCTGATGCCTGGAGCTTACTGGCCAGTCAGTCTGGCCAAAATAGTCAACTCCAGATTCCGTGAGAGGCTCTGTCTCAAGACATAGGTGGAGAACAACGGAGGAAGACTCCTGACATCACTTTCTGAAGTCCATACATACTGCACACAAAACGTGCCTGCGTGCGCGTGCGCACACGTACCTACACACACTCACACAAATGCGTATATAAACCATGCACACTCCAGAACCCCACAAGAGATCAGGTCATTACTGTCGCCATCCTGCCCTCATTCCCACCCATGGGATGGCCTATGACTCCCTATAGGCTTCACGATCAAGCCCAAACACTGGCATAGCCAACCTGCCTCTCCAGCTATGGCTGGCCAGCACCCAGCCCACCCCTGCTTGAGTTCTGTGTCCCTTTGGCACTTGCCCTGACCCATTTCCTGGGGTTATGGTTTGGATGAGGTTTGGTTCCAGTTAGCAAGGTTGAGAGGCAACAGGNCCTTTAAGGGACCCTTGGATCATAAGGGACCTGGCATCGTGAAGGATCAGTGTAGTTTACTCAAGAGTGAGTTAGTTTCTGTGAGGGGTTGGTATAGAGCAAGNACAGCTTCCTTAATTTGCTTTTGCTTCCTCTCTCCACACCCATCTGCTTCTCCTTTTTGCTTCCTAGCCATGCTACAGCACAGCACAAGGCCTTTAGCTGCACCAGTGCCCTGTTCTTGGACCTCCAGCTAAATAAGCCTNTTTTCTCTATAAGTTNACCAACTCTAGGAGTTCTTTTATAGCAATGGAAATGAGATGAAGACCCCTGGGCTTCCTCCTCTGCCTAGAGTGTTTGCCCTTTATCTTCTCTGCTTCCTTGGGTTCTTCTGAACCCAACTTGAACATCATCCTACCCTGTCCTACTCTTGCCCTGACTGCTTCTGAGCCCATCACTTAAGACACTTAAGACTTAAGACCTGAGTGTCTTTCCTTCAGGATACCCTAGTGCTTAGCCCATCACTAAACAGCCTGCTTCCTTGTCCTCTTTACAAGGTGCCTGGTTCATGAAATTCTGTATTTTGTTCTTTGTTGTATGTCACACACCCCTCTCTAGTCTGTGACAAAATGAATGTGTGTTGCATTAATATTTTTTAGTTTTTTATTGTGTTTATTCATTTGTGGAAGTGGATGCACGCTCTCCATGGTGTGTGTATAAGAACAGCATGTGGATCCCAGGGATCGAACTCAGGTCACCAGGCTTGGTGGTGAGCACCTTACCCACTGATCCATGGCTCCAGCCCNCATTAATATTTCGTTTCATATCAAACNTGCAGTTCAGCTCCTCAGAAGCATATTTATCATCATATCACATCTTTGACCAGCCACATGACCATTCCAGAGAACTAACTAGGGATTAGGATGTGGTCTATGACTCTTTAAAAAAATGTATTAAATTAGATATGAGGGGAACAAATTTTTAGCCAAAACTCAAAACATATGATCTAAGAAATATGACAGTATTTTCCTTCCCAGTGCATGTAAATACATAAAGGCTACAGCTCTACAGCCAGGCAGGTCGTCATTTTTCCCTTACTGTGTTATCCACATACACCAGCTGATCACTGGGAAATAGCAATGGCTAAGAGTGAGTAGCGACATCTCATCAGTCTTCTCCACCATCCTGAGAAGCAGATCTCTTTCATTNACTGTTTTACAGAAGAGGAGAGTGAGATTTAAAAGGATTAAGCATCCTGCCAAAGGTCACACAGCTATCCATGGATGGGTAATCCAGACAGTCCTATTATTCTGCAGTTCTGACCTAGTCGAGACCTCTTAACCTCATTAGACCATCAAAAGAGCCACTTTGGGGCAAAAATAGCCATGGCTTCCGGAAATTTTTATTAAAACTCTAAATCTCTAGGCAATAACTTTCAGAAGTCATGATTCAGACCAGCAGTGATGCTTGAAAACAGGCTTGCAGGGCCAGTCTCCTGCTCCAGAGATGCTAGGACTGCTGGGAAGGAATGCAGGACTCTGGAGTTCAGAGCCACCTGTGTTTTCCCCTTACTTGGGTCTCTAGCCATCACTGCCTGCTGAAAGGCGCTGGCCTTCCATTCCTCTGAGGAGTCTTCTCCTCCAGTTCAAGTAGTTCCCTATTTGTCAACAGTTTTCATAGCATCTGGAGCACTGGCCGTAAGCATAATGATCATCTGGACACCCATAAAAGTCCATGTTCCTGGACTCCGCTCCACAGCTGTCAGAGTCTACAAATCAAATGCTGGCAACAGCATTTCAACCAGTTCCCCGGGGAATTCTGAAGGATGCTGACACCTGAGAACTGGANGTGGAGCCCCAGTTCTGCAGCCAGCAGCATCAACAGCTTGTTAGAGAATGGGGGGTAGGAGGCTCCATCACGAATGACTGACCCAGAATCTTCATTTGAACAAGATCCTTGAGTAAGATGCATCTGTACAGAGAGACGGTAATGTAGGACAGTGCCATAGCCTCAAGTTTTCCCCATTGTAGCATACATAGGAAATTAAAAGAGATACAGATGAGAATGCCTGCTGGAACCAGGGCTCAGCCTGCCCCAGACCTCACGTCCTGCCCTGAGGATTGAAAAAGCAAGGACTCACACAGCCCGTGCAGTGGTACAGCTGACAAGCACTGACCTAAAGTACTCCTGACATGTCTCAGGGTTTTTATGAAGTACAATGATCTACACTTTTCCCTACCTGTCACTTATTTATTCTCACACAGATCAAGAGTCAGGAAGGCTGCTGACCAACAAACTAGATCTTAGAAATAAATCTTCATAGGGTAGAAGAATTCAATCTTGTGTTCAAGTTCTAGGTGAACTACCAGAGAAACGCAGAAAGTGTGACTGGTGGGCTGCTGAATCAGCCACTNTGCCCAGGAAGAAACAAGAGCCTCCCTCCTCTGAAAAGCACTTTCTCCCTGGTCCACAGAGCTGGGGATTAGCAACAGTCGAGGAGGCTTCCTCTGTCTTGAGTGCCAAAAAGAATGTCATTTTGTTTAATCCTTCCTTAGCAAAATCTGTCTGCCTGTAAGCTAGCCAGGTGTCCCCTTTCTTAGCCAGCCCCTGTTAATGGGGTGACGATTGGGGTGGAAGGAATGGAGAACCAAAGGGACACTTCCTGATAGACTGTCTGAGCAAACCACAGAATGTCAGGGACCCCACCTGACTCTGAAAGCCCTCCAATCCACCCAGACGATGGATTTTTATTCCTCTCTGTTGCCTAAAGAAAATGTTGAAAATCTGTAAAGCTCAGATTGGCAAGCTCCTACTTTGAATCAAATCCTCTCTCTAAAGAAGGGCTGCACAGCCTATATAAATATACCTGGGAAGACAGTGGCCACTGCTCCCAAACAACCCACCTTTGTTCCTTCTCTTTCTCTATCTGTATTAATTCTGTCACTCTGCTTCCCCCAAGCAGAAAATAGACAGAGCATCGTGTACTGGGTCTGGTTTAGTGTGGAGCTCCCCTCATCTATCCTGAGATTACACATCTCGTAAGTCTGGAAAGGTTATTGCTCTTTGTACCCTAACCATCCCCGGAAGGGAGCTCTGCACTGATGAAGGACAGTAAGCAGGGTGTGCTGTCATTTGCTACCCTGAACTGACTTTCCACGGGAAGGCTCCTTGATGCAGCTCCAGAGGATTGCATCCTTTCCTGCTCTAACCAGGAACCTCAGGGTACAATTATCAGTTCGATCAAGTTTCTGATGAGAACATGTCGATAAATTTTCTGTTCCTTCCTAATCTGATTGACACGTGTTGTGGTATAAGATTAGGGAATTGGGGGGCTTGGGCCACATGGGCCAACGAACAGAGCTATTTCTTCTTCTGTACTTGAACGTACAGAAGGTTGATTGACAATATCTCTCTGCTTCATGAGCCAGGATGAAGAACAAGCTGTGGTATTTTGAATTTGGTACCTCAGAGACCTTTGCAGCCACCTGTAAGAAACTCCATGACCACATAGAGCTGGAGGTAGGTCTAGCCTATTTCTTGTAGACCTCCCTGTCCTCAGATGTCTACACAACCTCACTTAGAGGGCTCCAGTTGTTGGTGAATTCCTTCTTACCCTGTGCAAGTGAATCCTTGGGGCTCTGGGATCCTTAACGCTATAGTCACTCTGACCCTCNGCCATGCTTTCCCACTTAAAGAGACCACCAAATGAGCNAGGGGAGAAGGCTGCTGCCAGGGTTACTGTGGCCCTGGCATAGCAAGGGTGGTGCTCGTGGGCTGAGAGTTGATCGGAGAACATCTTCCATCTCACCTGCCTTAAAGAGCTGACTCACAGGTGCCCAGGACCAGTCTGTGGGGTATAACCTGTACAAAGCTCCCGGTACAAAGATCACCATCTTGAAAATCTGAATAATTTTTTTTTTAACAGAGAGCTGTGCGTTTTCAGTTTGAGCTGGGCCCCACAATTATGCAGCTTATCCTGTCTGTGTGTTGTTTTCCCAAGGACTTCCAGCACTTGTAGCAGCCTGCCTCAGACAGTTTGCCTGTTGGCGCCCCTTGCCTGGTTGATGAGCTTGCCTGCTTCCTGTCCCACTTTTACAGTGCTGCTCTCCTGAAGTCTTCTCATTGACTGCTAGCAGCATGGCTCTGGCCTGTCAGAGACCAAATTTCTATGCACACATGCTGTCTTCACTCGCTGGGCCTCTGCCCACGGATTCTTTGCTAACAATCCCACCTTCTCATGGAATTCAGGCCTGCAGTCTGCTTTGCACTTGAGAAAAACATATTCAGGCAGGTGAGGAAATCTCCTATCATCCCCTGAATCCTGAAAAAAAGAGAAAAATCAGGTCTAGAAGCTGCTGGGAGCAATGAGCCACTATTGAGGTCCGGCCATCCCTCTGACAGGAGAATTAAGCCTGCGGCAGAGTGGGAAGGCCCTGCCACTCCCTGCTGGAAGGGAAGCTATGCCAATGCTCATGGGGAGTGTTCACAAACAAAACACACAGCCAGAGGTTCCATAAGGCTCTACTTGACTCATCTGTGGGCCTCTCCTTTTTGGTTGCTGGGTTACTGACACGGTGATGGGAGGCACCTTTCTACTGGTTTGGCCACAGGACACAGAGGTCCAAAGGCCAAGAGCCTTCGTCTCCAAATGATAAATGGCTGAGGCCACCTACACCTGGGAGAAGCTGAGCAGCCAGCCCGCCTCATTTATACATAAATACGCTGCCTGGGAGCTGGAGCTGAAGGAGCTGAGTGTGGCAAACAGATCTGTGTGAATTCTTCCTCTTGGCACCACACTCTGTTGGGGTCTCTTTAAATATACCGCTAGTGAGGGACAGCCCTGCCTAACCGCGGCCAGCTGCACACAGCGAGCCCTTGTTCTCCCTGCAGCTGGCCTTGACACTGTGCCCAGAATACAGCCTCTCAGCTCCCCTGCCTCTTTGGACCGCCCCACTGGCTCCAGGCTGGCCATGCCTGACGGTCAGTCCCCTTGGGGTCCAGGATGCAGCAANACTTCCTCAACCACACAGGCAATTGGTGGAGTGGGGCTTCAGGAGGGGGTGGGCTGCCAGGCTGTGGATTGCTGAGAGCTTTCACAAGCACTTCCTGTTTTCCTTATCTCTTCGTAACTCTTCAGCATTTATTCATGAGAGTAAGCTTTGGGAGTCGGGGCTAGGATGCCATGTGACAGTGGGTTGGCCATGGATTGGGACAGGCACAATTTCTGCATCCAGAGGGCAGTGGTGGATGGTCCCAGGTGGTATGATCAAGAGGAAATTCTGAAAGACATGGGGAGGGCAGGTGAGTGACAGGTGTTTGGAGGCCCAGGAGCCTCAGGAGGAACATGACATGTAAGAGAAGCTGGTAAGCAATTGACGACTGCGCAGGGCTTACCAGCTCCAGGTNGGCCAACCTGGGAAGACTCCATTCAGACACCACTGCCCGTCACTGCTTCCTAAGCTGCAATCGCAGGGAGTCATCCCTACTGCACAGAAGTGCAAGCTGAGCCTGGGAGGGTTAGAAGAGTAAAGAGAAAGGAGGGGAAAGTTACAAGGGAACAGAAAAAGTCGGTGCTTCAACTGCGGCTGTCACATGTCAGAGTTTAACAAGACAATCCAGGGAGACGAGACTATTACATTTCTTAAATAAGGCTCCGATGCATCCAGTAACTTGACCAAGAGTTCTTTGCCTGAACTAGGAAGGGAAGATCCCAGGTGTTCTGGAGTGAGTTGAGCTTGGAAACTAATAAACAAATTTATCCACCAAGGGTTAAAACTCAGCAAATCCTCTAGCCTTGGTGCAATGTCTTCCTCCTTCCTGCTCTGTGTGTGTGTGTGTGTGTATGTATGTGTGTGTGTTTATGTACATGTGTACATGTGCATATATGTCTACTTGTGCGCATGTGTGTATATATATGTGTGTGCATGCATGTGTGTGTGTTTGGGCAAATGTGTGTGCATATATGTATACATGTGTGCATATATATGTGTACAGCATATGTTTGTACACGTGTGTGTGCATGTATATGTGTACAGTATATGTTTGTGTATGCATATATTTGAATGCATGTGTTTTAGGTGTATATGTGTGCATGGGTGTAATGTGTGTTCTGATGCATGTTTGGATTGTGTATGGGTGTGTGTGTGTGTGTGTGTGTGTGTGTGTGTGTGTGTGTGTGTGTGTATACTGAACTCAAAACCCCATCTCAGTTCAGGGAGCCATACCACCCTGCTGAGGAGTGCTAGACACAGTCCTAGCACCCACCTGAGGAAAGAAGGAATGACTCATTACAAGAAAAACCAGAAGACTGCTGCAAAGTTGACAGAAGTTTTTCTCACACAGCACCTCATTTCTCCTGACCGACAGAACACGAGGAGCAGGTATTCATGCCTCAGTAGTGGATCTGAAGCTGAGGGCTCAGTAACTGAGAAAAAGCACAACTGTGGGGAACACAGGGGCAGATGGTAGAGTTTGGAAAGGCTGATGGTGACAGGGAGTGGGCCAGCCCCACTGGCAGTGAGCACCTGAGTTCTGTCACTGGGCAGTGGAAAATGTCATCCCAGCACTGGGAGCAGACAGAGCTCGCTGTCTAGGGAGTCTAGCTGAATCAGAGTGACAGAGTCTGTCTCAGAAAGTAAGGTAGAGAATGATTGTGGAGGAACCTGACAACCTCTGGCCTCCACACACATGCATAGGCACACATGTGCATGCAAAACTACACATACCACACACACAAAAAGTTGCACACATTTACTTACATATACACAAAGTTGAATGGCTAAATTAAAAGGCTAAGTGGTATTTTTCAGGCAAAATCTCCACTAAATGGCATATGCATGGCTTATGGCCTCCTTCTTTCAGATTGGCAGCTAGTTGAAAAGAAATAGGAAACTTGGTCCCATCTCTGACGTAAAGTTCACATGACTAGTGGGACTAGTCCACAGAACACACAAAGCTTGTTAATAAAAAGCCCATTTAACTAATGCTGGGAAAGCAAATGCAGAGTCTCAGTGACCCATGGGAGTCAGATCCCTGTGGATCCTATTTTAAGAGCCCAGCCCAGGGCCTCAGGCAGGGGAGAGGTAACACCCCCACCCCTCCTCCTGTCTCTTATACACATCTAGATGTGTATAAGAGANANCCTATAGACACCTAGCCAGCACTAGTGAGGAGCTTGGACTGAAGTTTATAGGACTGTCACCTGTGTCCTACCCTCGGGTTCAGTGACCTACTGAGCTGGGTATCTGTGCCTCAGTAGTTTCACCCATAAAACAGGGGGCTGGGGGCAGGCAGCCTAGTTCCCAATGACATTAATTTCTCAGGGTTTTGGGGGGTTGTTACTTAAATGGCAGCAATGCTAAGTCTCACAGAATCTACAAAGCAGCCCTACGTGGCAAGTGTCCTTATTACCTTTTGAGAGCAGGAGGACAGGTGGTTGGGTTTCACCTGCCGGCACAGCCTTGCTGGCCTGACTCAGGCTTGCATCCTAATTGGCCTGGGAGCTTGAGAGCTGGGAGGCAGTAGAAAGCAGTTTCTCAGGGAGGCTAGGTGCATGTCCTGGCTGTTGATGATTTGCTACTTTATTCCTCTGTTTCTGATCAATTTAACAACAGGCATGAGGAGATTTGCTTATCGAGAGGGAGCATTAAGAAATATATGGCAAGTACTCATCAGAGTGTTTGGTTTACGGGAGCCTCAGGCCTGCATCTGAACAGGGTGCTCAACATGGTTGTTGGCTTGTCAGTGCAGCCCCACGGACTAGGCCAGCCCTGTCCAAGGCCAGTTCTCAGAGCTGGCTTCCAAGAGGCCCTTTATATTTGTTGTAACCTGATTTCACCTGAATGAAGCAGTGGGGAGGAGTGGGGGTTGGAGTGAGGAGGCACACAGAGTCACCGCCCCCACCTTAGGCCCAGAATAGCCTTGCCAAGGATCTTAAAGGTTTTTGGAGCTAGGTGAGGTAAAGCGGGCAGGCTTCAACTGGAGGACTCATCTTACTTTCTGGCAGTTATTTTGTTTTCCAGGTTAAAAATAAGAAATCCTCCAATTTTTTTGGTATTTAATCTAATCTTGAAGATAATGTTCACAAGAAAAGGCTACCACCTTCAGCACAGATGGGAAGGTCATCCAAATCTAGAAGCTGCTCAGAACACTGTTAGTCGGAGTATGTGGGAGGGGTGTGTCTGTGCATCAATTACTCAAGTATTAAGGAAAGTTTATCTATTTCCTTCAATGTTTATCAATATTGTACCATTCCTTTAAACAATTTTGATCAAAGAAAGAATATTACAGGAAAAACTGAAGTCCCCATGGCCTGCCTTCTTCCTTCAACACACACACGTGCACACACACACACACACACACACATACACACACACACACGCCCCCCCCTGTGTCCTGAGACCACTTCCAGACAATGTGGAACTGGTTTGCTATTTGGGCGATCATTTGGTTTGAGTTGTTTGTTTGTTTGTCATTGTTGAGTTTTGTTTTTGTTTGTTTTGGGGAGAGTCTTGCTAATAGGCGCTCAGACTGGCTATAAAACCACAATCCCCCTGCAGTAGCCCACCTTCCAAAACGTCATTCTAAGATTTCAGGCCTGGACTGTGACACCCCACTGCTGCCTTACTTTTAACTGTTCTCCAGAGCTCCACTGTTGGTCATGAGTGTAGAAGCTAGCTAGCACTGAGGCATTGTCAATGGGAACGTAAGTGGTAAACCACCCACCCCAGGGAGCGGTCTGGCTATGCACAGGAAGCTCAAAGTGTGTTTATGGATCCTCTGACCCAGCTGGTGCAGCCTCTCCATCTGCACCTGGAGAACTTGCTGTCTCCAAGCTTGAGCATGGGGATGCCATGCAGTGTCTTTATTACAAATGAGACTGACCCGAGTCTTATAATGACACTTTAAAAAGACAATGTCATGCAGCTTACACAGCTGTCTGTAACTCCAGTTCCAGGGTACCAGACACCCTCATACAGACATACATGCAGGCAAAACACCAATGCACATGAAAAAAAAAAGCATCAAAGACAATGTGAATGAGAATGCGAAATGCCACTGCATTGTCAGGGCCTTGTGCCAGCAACATCCAACCCAGTTGATGCCTGGGATCTTGCCTATAAAAATCCTAAATTCTCAGAGCATAGCGTGTGTGTGTGAAGAAGCTTCATAAAGCAGAGTATGTTGGGCTAGCCTGTAATCCCAGGACTCCGGAGGCTGAGACTGGAGGATCTCAGCAAGTTTGAGGCCAGCCTGGGCTACACATCGAGAACCAGTCCAGACAGCTACAAAATGAAACCTTGTCTCAAACAAAACAAAAACCTTCGTAAACAGTGAGTCAGATCACTTTAAGGTACTTTAAGATTGGGCAGATCCTTTTAGCTAACTAATCCAACCCAATGCCATGTTTTAAATTGCAGTGTGTGTGTGTGTGTGTGTGTGTGTGTGTGTGTGTGTGTTCATGTGAGTCACAACACTAGTATGGAGGTCAGAGAACAGCTTATAGGGCTCAGTTCTCTCTTTCCACCATGTGAGTTCTGTGTATTTGTTGTGGGACAAAACTGTTCCTAGGGAGATAATATACATGTCTACTCATCCCAGATAGGAAACTCACAACAGACCAAAGTAATGACACCACTGAAGTCCAATTTGGTGAACCAATAAGTTTTATTGGAGTTACTTACAGAAATATGGGTTAGGGATTGTTTACAGGACCAGAAATGACTCATAAACAGCTGTGTCACCAAAGCCCACCCCAGCATGGATGACAACTCACAAAGCTGAGACCCTGGAATATACTGCACACAGCCTGCATGTAGCTTAACAGGTTAGAGATCATCCTCTCCTGGTGTAGCCTGCATGTAGCTCAACAGGTTAGAGATCATCCTCTCCTGGTGTCACAGTTGGTTTAAGCCTCTTCCAGGCAGCTCAGCTGGTAGCTGCTTCTTCCAGGCAGTAGTCTAGTCTCAGAGTGTTTGCAACAGGGCTCTGCCACTCTGGTGGGGAGGGGCCTAGTGAATCTGGTCAGTTTCAGGGACTTCCTGAAGCTGTTTTGAATTGTTACTTTCCTGTTTGCAGAGCTTGCCTGCGGGATGGAATGTTTCAATCTCAGAGGAAACTGTTACACAACAGTAGTAAGCACCTTGACCCCGAGTCACTGGGCCAACTTTACCAATGCCATTATTATTCAAAAGACAAAAATCAAGGACTTCATAAATTAATTAGCTTGATCAAGTTCACTCAGCCAGTGTGTGACAGAAAAGAAACCATGGCTCTCAGGGACCCACTGGGTGTTCTCTGATCCTGCCTTGCCCGCTGCCCCTGCTGTTTTGCACACTCTTAACTTGGAAGAAGGGCACGAATCTTTAGGCCTTGGTTTCTTCCGGCATGATGTGAACTTTTTTAGCCTTTCAGAGTGTGGAGTAAATAAGTGGGAGTGGTCACTCAGCCCAACCAACCAGAGTGGATTAAAGGGCAACATCTTCATGGAAGAAGGAAGTGAGAAAATAAAACTGCTAAAAGCTAAGTTAGGGCATCTTAAGGTCAGAGTCTCCTGGTGAATTTCCTTCCTCAATCAATCCAGTAGGCCCCTGTGTCCAGCATCCGCCCCCCTGGGCAGCCCCTCCAGGCAGCTCTGACCACCTCAGGCTTCCTCTCCTAGCCCGTCTGCCAGGTCTCAGCAACTCCAGATGCACCTGCCTTGCTTTCCTGGTGTTTTCTCCTAAAATGTGTGCTATTCTCTACTGATTTCAAAGGTCAAAGTGACAAATGCATCAAAAATATGAGAAAAAAAAAAAACAGAAATGTAACCAACAATCTTTAAAGGAGGCCCCCACACAGAGGGCTCCCTCTCAGATCCCGGATTAGGCTCAAACACCCATTTTCACAGAGAAAGTCTTTATTAAGGGGAAGAAAAGTTAAACAAAAAAAAACAAAAACGCTGCTTTCTGACTCAGGCAGAAAAATAGCAGCAAATGACCTTGCAGGTGCCATTTTTAAGAAGAGAGAAAAGGGGGAGGTCTGTGTTAGAATGGGCTAGGATGCTGTGGTATGTTTTGATTGGGCATGTTAATTACATGAACCAAAGGGGGCTTTTGATTTCTGGACTTTAATATTTTGATAGCTGGACCTTAGTGGTCAGCCTCAGGAGGACCAGCGGCCAAATAAGGGAATAGATCTTGATGGCTAGCTTTAGGAATGTAATCTAACGGTTTTTAGCAAGGCAGAGGGAATGGAGGAGAAGGACAAGGCCTGCCAGAGCCACACGTTCGAGCGAGCTAGTGTCCCTTCAGTCTCACCAACCAGGCACCAGCAGTGCTAGGATTATTGGCCTCTTTCGATCCATGACATCCATTTTGAAACCCGGTACCATGATGCATGCCTCCCTACTTCTTACCCGTGCATTGACTACAAGTCTCCTGCATGGAGTCAACGTTGTTCCGCTGACTCAGGACAAAGTGTTTTTGTTAGTTCCCCTTTTGAAGTCCCATTGTTTGCCTTCAGCTCTGATACAACTTCTTCTCTCCCTCAAGTGACCCTCTTCTTGTCTTTCCTGTTCATGTGCACCCCGCAGTTCACATCAAGCTCTGTCTATATGCTTTTACTTTTTCATT
>LZPO01075886.1:256614-268197 GCA_001675575.1 Neotoma lepida
TTTTTAAGCATTAAGAAAACAGTCATGGGAATGCATCTCCTGTGGAGATCTGAGCAGATCCTTTCTAAGGAAACACAAAACCATAGTGATAGTGACTACTTCCTTGGGGGCGTCCTTGTGCTGCTCCAGAGAGATGGGATTTGTACAGAGCACTCACTGCCCTGCCAGGAGGATGTCATGCCTACCTTCCAGAAGGTGCACACCAAGTCCCCAAGGAGAAGTGAGTGACTGAGTCACAGGATTCAGACTCAAGTCTGAGGAGCTCATGTTCTGCTTCATCCCCTAAGGGTGAGAACAAGAGAGAAGGACTGTGAGGACTTTCTGTACACAGCAGTGTCACTTGGAGAAGACCAGGACAGGTCTCTGGGGCTTTCTCCAGGTGGAGTCCTNCCTTTCAGGCAGGCTGTAGTGCTTGTCTACTTGCTTTGAATGCCTTTGCCAGGAGCTGTGCTCAGCTATACTCACTCCAGTTGGGGCTGTTGAGCTGGCCAGTGTCTAGCTTTGTTGGGCGTTAGCATTGAGCTACCAAGGATGCACAGACCATCTCCTTGGAAACATAGAGGCAAGAGAGGAGCTCCAGGCAACACCTGTCTCAGTCTTGGTAGCTGAGTGTGTAGGAAGGTCTGCCAGCTTCCACTCACTTGTCTAGACAGTGGGACTACCCTTGTCCCTCTGCCAGACAAAGGCCATGTCTAGGCCATGTAGTNTCTTTTTGCAGAGGGAAGAAGGTCCTATGTACCTAGAGCACACATTGGCTTCTACAGCACAATGACAATGGGCATTGCCGTTTACCTTCATATTCTCCAACACGTCAAGGCGGGTTCTATTATTACCCTTTTTCCAGGTGGAATTGATCACCTTCTAAGTTCCTAAGTTGAAAGCCCTAAACTGTGGTACCTAAGAATGTCAGTAAATTTGATTCAGGCTCTTTTTGGTAATGTTACCATATAAATTAATAGGTTTTATTTCCCTCCTCCCCTATCACCTTGACCCCCCTCTTTGCTGGTCCCCAAATAGTTCCCCTTTCTGTATCCATGTCATATATAATCATTTCTGTCTTTTCCTTCCCTCTTCCCTTCCTTAACATCTCTTCCTTCCTTTCTCCTTTCATGACCTATGTGTGAACACAGAAAAATGCAAAAACTTAAATCTAGAGTCCATGTGTACAAGAAGCATATGCTATTTGTCTTCCTAACTCTGGCCTATTTGCCTAAACNAAATGATCTCCAGTTTCATCCATTTTCCTGCAAATGGCGTAATTTTATTTGTATTTAAAGCTAAATAAGATTGTGTTGTATGCATGGACCATGTTTTCTTTATCCACTCATCTGCTGATAGACTTCTTGGCTGGTTTCACTTCTTAGCTGTGGTGACTAGAGCCACTAAGACCGCGGGTGTGCCTGTATCCTTATGGCATGCTGGCTTAGCATCCTTTAGGTATATGTACCCATAAGTGCTATAGTTGGTCATATGGTAGTTCTAGTTTTTATTTTTTGAGGAAGCTCAAAAATTCACAGGTTTGCATTGTAGAAATGGAGCCTTTAAGGATGTGATTAAGTAAATACGAAGCACTAAGATGAGCCATGATCTAATCTTATTGCTGCCCTCGTATAAATATAAGTTTTGGAGCTACAGAGGCAACAGGGATGTGTGTGCACAGAAGGGTGTCTGTGTGGTCAAGACAGCAGTGGTCTGTAAGCAGAGGAACGGAAGCCAACTGTCTTAGTTTGGGTTCTTATTGCTGTGAAGAGACACCATGACCATAGCAACTCTTACAAAGAAAACATTTAATTGAAGGTGGCTTACTTACAGTTTCAGAGGTTCAGTCCATTATTATCATGATGGGGAGCATGGTGGCATGCAGGCAGACATGGTGCTGGAGCTGAGAGTGCTACATCTTGCAGACAACAGGAAGTCAACTAACTGTCANACTGAAGGAAGCTTGAGCAAAAGAGACCTCAAAGCCTGCCCCCACAGTGACACACTTTATCCAACAAGACCACACCTCCTAATAGTGCCACTCCCTTGGGGGCATTTTCTTTCAAACCACCACACCAACCTTTCTGGCACTTTGATTTTAGACTTGGGCATGATCCCTCTGGCTTCCAGAGCTATTGGGAGGTCTGAAGTCATGTCCCCTTGGATACCAGGGTTCCGCCAGCCTTTTTTAACCTGTCGTTGTTGAACTCGGGTCCCTCCTCCTGACAGTTGTTAGGACTAAATAAATAAAAGCAAAATAGGGTTGAGGTAAGAAGTTGGAAGGAGAATAGTCGGGTAGAGACTAAGGACAGGATGGGGTGCCCTCTTTGTCCAAAGCACACCTTGATTTCTGGCCTCTGCATGGAGGTAAGAGATGGTGGGGAGCACAGTTTGATGTTATTCTGAACTCGACTGTTGTGGTTTGAGGGCAGCTCTAAGAAGCCATACGGTAAATGCTTAGGAGTGGTAGGGAGAAAGGGGGGAGAGAAACAGTCTATTTCAAGCACCCCCTCTCAGCCAGGCGCTTTTGCACACTTCTAGGTGAGCATTATCTTTTCACCTGAGAAAGTTCNAGATCAAAGCAGTTGGGGGAGTAACTTGCTTCTATTCTTTACCTGAACTCCTGTGAGGACTTTTATTACCCCAGGCTCAGCTTCTCAAACTTGGATGTGTCTTAGAATCTTCNAGAGGGCTTGTTAGAACACAGTCGGCTAGACACAACCTCCAGAATATCTGATGCCACAGAGCTGAGGTGGAGCTAAAGGATGTACATTTCTAACAAGTTCCCAAGTAATGGAAAGGCTGCGTGTTTAAGCCCACACTCTGGGAACCACTGGCCAGTGGCAACAGAAACTTAGCCCACCGGATACAAATTGCAATGCACTTTGGAATCACTGAGGATTGTTGTAGAATAAATGTGATGCCTGCTTGCCCATGCATTTGAATTTAACTGATAGGGTACAGCCTGGGCACCATTGCTTTTAAAAGCTCTTCAGGTAAGGCTAACATACAGCCAAGTTTGGGAAACACTGACATAGCCACATTGACCTTTAATTTGTATCACCATTGTCCACTCCAGCTGCCCATCACTNAGGCCACAGGTAATCTGCCACTGACTAGTACCNCTCCCAGGTCTTCGTCCACATTTCACTCCCTNTCTCAGAACACCTTTGCTAGAACTTGCCAAGTCTCTTATTTGCCTCCTTTTTCTGCTGTTCCTTCATCTCTNTCCCCATGCANCCCAGACTTCGGGGTANAGTAACTGCAGTTGTAGTCTGCCAACCGCGGACGTGACCCCACCCCTCCTCTCCTTGTCTGTGTCTGCATGGAAGACCTTGAGAACCATCTAATCAAACTAAAGGAAGAGCAGTCCAGAGAACTTTCCNGAACTCATGCGTGGTCTTTGTTGCCATGAGTAGAAGCTAACATGTTTTTTAAAGATTACTTTTTGTTATAACACAAATATATATTTAAACACTTAGAAAAGCGTAAAGAGGAAATAGAAATTAACATTAATTTAATTATCCAGGTCTCACCATTGTTAAGATTTTGCTGAGATTTGTCCTTTTTTAATGTGCATCTTCTTACCTAGTTGAGAACATGCTACATAAGTAAGCTTCTATCTTGACATAATAATTGAACATCACATAAATATATTTGCAGTTATTAAATATGTGTGTTGCAATTTTAAAACAAGGTCTCACATAGTAGACTAGGCTNGCCGGAAATTCACTTTATATATAGTCCAGGCTGTCCTTGAACTTACCACAGACTTCCTCCTCCATGCTCCTAGGTGCTGAGCTTATGAGCACGAGCTCCCACAGCTGGCTTGTAAATNTTTTAATGGCAGCAAAAATTTCCATCATGTGGGTACCATATTGTTTGTTTAACTGTTCCCATGCAGGAAGAAATGTGGCAGTGGGGTTACTTTTATAAATGATGCTACAGTATGTGTGCTTTCATGAACTTGGATTTTGTTCATGATTTCTCACACAATCCCAAGAGAGCAACAGAAGAAACAATGTAAAACCTTTAGACTTATTGCAGCTGGCAAATTATTTTCAAAACTTTTTCTCCTTGTAACATCTTGGATGTGAAGGAGCCACATACTGCATCTTCTTTTGCTAAGNCCTTGGTGTTTTGCTTGGTGCTACTAAGGATTGTGGGTCTAGGGGTGACATGGTCAGATGTGCATTTATAAACCTGAATGCTGGCGGTTGAATAGGTTGACACTGAGGTGGATGTCCTTGCTGCCCTACCCCTTGCTTCCACATCCTCCCCTCTCCATTTTCCNACACCACATCTTCCTTCTTTCCTAGAATGCAAATGTCAGGTGTGAATTCAGTGTGCACACCTGTATGCACAAAGCCTTGTCACCAAGGAATAGTAAGAGCAGGGCTGGAAGGCCTGGCTCACCNACTACACAAACTTGTGGCTGGCCCCACCATCTCCTCCTCTAGTATTATTATTATAATAATAAAGAATATATCTAGGGGAAAATACTATATACTATAGTTCCATGAAATTACCAAGTGAGTTTATTGCTGAATTAACTTTTCCCTCTGTCCTGTGCCTGTCAACCCCATATAGTATATGACCGTCTCTGTCCCTGGAATGTTCTCCCATCTTCCTCCCTCCCAACTCAAAACAACCACTTGGCATTCAGCAATCTTTATATGTGCTACACACCCACCTTCTGTACCTTCCCACTCAGCACCAACTACTTTTTTCCCTGACCTCACATTTCAATGTGAACATTTTCTTCACCAAATTCTGTTTCACCTTCTTAGACAGGACTCCTTCAGCAACAGGAGTTCCTATCATAGTGCCTAGAACATTGTTGCTAACTCAGTAGTAATTCTGTGACTGANTGAGTGAATCCTGCTAAGATGCATAGACACTCTACCTTAAACATTAGTGAGTGGAAGANTATAAAAACAATATGATCATGACACGATTGCCAAACTCACTCTGAATCATTGGTANCCAAGGTAAAGCAGACACCTGGTATACCAGATGTCCCAATCCTGGATTCTGTGTTCTAAACACAGAATCTAAACATTCCCTGTTGTTTGTGCCTAGACATTGACTTACACTCTGTTCTCCTTCGTTTTAGTACCAAACTTAATGTATACATAAGTATCTCGGTGGCAGAGGAAGGAAAGCGGAGTTGGGTAAAGACAGAACTCTTTTTAAGTGACACAAAGCAAACTGAAACCATGGGCTATTTATAGTTATCACACAAAAGAANAGTCTTGATGCTTAGTTACTTTAAGAAAGAATGTAAAATAGATTTCTTGAAGACTTCCTCAGTAGGCATTCTAGAAAGTTGAAAGATAATTAGGCAGAAGTANAGAGGGCAAAGAGAAGCTAAGTCCTGCACTCAGGACCAGGGTTAGGGTTAGGGCTAGGGTAACAGACAGGAGTCACCTTTGTTATGCCTGAGAAGAGAGAGCACATAGTCAACCGTGAGATGACCAAAGGATAATAAGTCCCTAGCCCCTTCCCCTGCATGTGTCTCCTCTGTCTCACGTCTATGCCAGCCCCTCCCCCACCTGCCCACTCCTGCTGGTGAGATCAGCCTTCATTACAGCTCTTCTGGAGCCAGGAAGCAAGGTAATGTGTGGGAAGTGATAGCTGCAAGGTAATGTGTGGGAAGTGATAACGACTTTAAGCCATTCAACAGGAAAATTTGTTAAAAGACAGAGACATTGTAAAGCTGAAACACTTGAGTCTATTAAGTCCCCTGCTTCTTAGAACATTTTGTTACCAGGGCATGCTTCAAGGAGGGAAAACACTGAACCACTGAGCTCTGTCAGATATCAAAGCCTGGTACAAGAGCAGCATTTTCTAAGGTGTCTGTTTCTGCCACTATGCAGAGGAACTTGTAAAAACTTATGCCCTTGTGTTCTTCTCTTCTCTCCTATCACAACACAGCTCCCCGCCCTCCTCACCCCTAGAAGGACTCTATTACATTGCTCTCCTCCCTCTCTCCTCGTCTTCTACATCCTTTCTCTTGCTTCCTCCCTCCCTGCCTCCCCAACCTCCGTAGGCTATCTGTTTTCATGGGCACTATTAAACCAGCACAATAAACTGAGACTCTGCAATGATTATTCAACCCTCTATGGTAAGGGAACTAATTAAGTGACTAGAGATTTAGACATTCATTGTTGGTTAGCTCTAAACTCCTTCAGAGAGCCTGGAGCGTTCTCCTAAACAAACCTTACCCTTTTATGGCTTCTTGTCCCAAGTCCAAATGAGATGGAGAGCTTAAGGAGACAGTATATTTTCANGGATGTGAAGAAAGGGGAACTTCAGAAGGAGAGTGGAGTGTGGATGGATGCAGAGGGGGAAGCTGTGTGCTTTTCACAGATGGATTAGGCTNGTGTATCTCTTGGCAGCTAACGTCTGTCAATNATCATCCATTTAGACTTCAGTGTTGACGTGTTCACGGGCAGTCCAGTACTTTGGTTAACTGCCTCCATTAGATATATATCCATAAATGGAGTGTTTTCTAAACAACCATCTTCTAAACAAAAGAATAAATATTTCTTCACTAATCTTAAACAGCATGTCTTTAGAGGACAGAAACCTTTTGATGAATAAGTGAAAAGCCTTGACACAGTTTTCTCACTTGTGGCTATTAACGGAATAGTAGTAACTTGNCTCAATCTGATAATGTACTCTTGCTCTGCTACCAAGGGGAATAGACTGTTCTTTAAACTCTGCATCTTAATTTTTGCCTCAGCTCTAACTGCACAAACAGTTGTATTTTAGAGTGAGTATGGGACCCAGCACCCAACATTACCCCTGCTATCACTCTCACAGTGGAAAATGGATCACTCCTCCCAGGCTGGGAATCAGAAGCCATCACCACCGTTATGGGCCGTTGGTGCTGTGGTAGGGAGCCTGGGATTCATGTTTGTCTACCTCCTTCTCCACCGTGAGCCACAGTGGTCTNACATAGGAGAAATACCCCTCTCCTTTGCTTGACTTAGGCATGGGATATGCTGAAAAAGGCCCTTGATCTTCCTGAGGATGTGCACAGAGGATGGTTCACCAGCAGCTAAGCACAGGCCAAATTTGAGGCTAATTAACCATCAGTCATCATTAGCAGAGCCAACATGTTCTTCTGACATTAAGAATAGATTTTAGACTCTTCAACATTCCTTCTTAGCCTAGTCCCAAACCAGTATGTCTCTAGCAGCTGGGTTGGTGTATTTCAGAAACATCTGGTTTGTCATTTTTGATATTTGGTATTTAAAGAGGCTTCTTGATGTCAGCCTGTTCACTGGATACGTATTAATCTTCTAAATCAAAGCTTTAAAAAAAAAAACTATGACTTGACTTCTGCTCACAAAAAGGTACATCTATTTCTTTTTTGAGAAAAATGTCTGACTCAGTATATGAAAACACGCTTGAGTAGGAGGTGACAGATAGACCTGAGTTGGCCATCACAGGACCAGAACTTCCAGACAGACTATCCTGAGTGAGAGAGAAGAGTGTGCATGGTCTTTGCTGTTTACTCTGCAGACCTCAGCGACCAACTCCTTGAAGTGGTGGGTCTAGAGGGAGCCATGGAGATGGGACAGATCTACACTGGCCTGAAGAGTGCAGGGAGGAGGCTGGCTCAGTGCTCCTCTGTCACCATTCGGTAAGTTCCNTTGTTATCCAGCATCTTCTGGGTCTNCCTACCCCTTGAACATTCAGGCAGATAATAAAATAACTAGTTACCTTTGGACTTCAGGCTACAGCAAATTGGTGAAAGAAGCTCAGCCCTATTTATAAAGAATACTTTGACCATATTCTTTAATTGTTATATATGTATTTTTNCCAAATGTCTGCTCAGGCCATATGGTCATTTGTATGTATATGATTTCAGGGATGACCATTTGGTATTGGATAACCAATCTGTGTGCCCTTCCCTAGGGGAAACTATTTCTCCTGCTCTCAGCATTCCTTGGTTGCCTGTAATTCTTGGTGTAGGGTTGATGCCCCATGAGTTTCCCCTACCTCTCCCCACCCCCATCCACNATAGCATGCCTATTGATGTCATCCTTGTTCTAGTCTTGTTTAGGCAGCCATGTTGGTGAGGTTTCATGGGTGCAGCTTCTCTGTCATTTCCAAGAGACACAATCCCCACAGCAAACTCCCTGTCCTTCACAATGGCTCTTANAATCATTCTGCCCCATCTCCTGCTATGACTCCTGAACGTCAGATGGAGGAGTTGTGTCAGGCCGGGAATAATGCTGTCATCAACTAGAGGGTCCATCATAACCTGTCCTCTTAAAATTACTTGGTGACATAAACAGTAGAGATATAAAGTCCAGGGCACCAGAGGTCCAATTCTTTGTCTTTTCTCTTTATAATTGTAAAACATTAGAATAATGCCAGGGGTCACAGCTGCTCTTCTGTGTACNTACAGGATGCCTTCATATGCTAAATCATTAACATCAACGAACGTCTTGTACTGACCAAGAGGGTAGCAGTTTTGGGGGACATGAATGACATAGCCAGCCACTACAGGACATTGTGGGGTCTGATAGGATTTCTCCAGTTTCAGCTCCCTCTAGTTACATGTTTTCCCTCAGCTTCTTATCCACCCTGGCTGTTTCAGTTGTCTTCCTTCATTCCTTACCTTTTTCTCTCTTGTTATAGATCATATCTGTTGGTTTGCCTTGGGGATCTCCTGGAAGGGCTATGGGGTAAAGGGTTTCCCAGAGGCTTTTAACTAAAGAACCCTTTCCCCCAGAAACCCTTGGGCAAATGTAGTGAGAGCATAGTTGAGAAATCTGGTCTTGGTCCTTCCACCATCCCTCAGTGAGAGCCCTTCTGTGGTCCCCCGAGGGTCTTTTCACTATCCCTATGTCATTGCCTATCTCTGTGTCATCTGTATCTTCCATTCCCAACACCNTACTCCCTTTCTTCTGGAGCCATCGCGGCGATAGNGCCCTTNTTTCCAGACCAACCCCTGCAGCCCTTGTCCAGAGCCCTAAAACTTATGGGGCCAGTTTGTCCGTAGAACATCACAGCCATAGCTTTGGTAGATTACAGAGAAGACAGTGTCCTGACTGCCAAGGAATCTAAGAAGTTCAGTGTGACAGGGGCTTTTCCAGCAGTCAACAGATCTATTTCCAGATGGAAACGGAGAGCTCAGCTAAAAGCCCCATCCCGCTAGGCATTCCTCAGATACTTCTCTGTCCCTAAGTATGCAAAAGCCTCCTTTCTACTGATATGTTGTTTTTATTANTAGATTTATCACTTTTATTATGAAATATACTCAGAGTCCACCAGAGAANTATTGTGTCAAAATAGTGCTTTCCCCTCGCATTTTGTAATTTTAAAAATAAGGAAGCTACCAAGCTCAGGTAAAGTCTTCCTGTCAGTGGGTGGTGACTGTTCACATGCCCCTGGCCAGAGGACTACCCTCCTCCCAAGGCATGGGAGGATAAGTTAGAGTCTACAGAGCCCATATGCCCCCCCCAAAAAAAGCCTTTTCCAAGCAAGAGGGCAACACTTTCTCTTCACTTCACTCCTACGCTTGGGCTCACTATTCCTAGATGTCACTTTCCCGGCACAGCCACAGTGCATATGAAACNAGGGTATCCTGCCTCTTGGAGTTGAGTGCATATGGTAACCTGTGTAGCTTAGAGACATTATCTCTTGGATATGTTGCAATCACTCATTCAGTCAGGAGTTCAGGCCTCTTCCTATTCCAGAGCAGAGCTTGGCATGAACCACTCTCCCCTCTGGCTGGTTGCTGGACTGAGGTGGAACTGCTCAGCAGTGGGGCTGCGGTGTTTGCCGGCCAGTTTTCCAGGTGGCTGTGGCTTTCAGTGTGCCCATGACAGTTTCTCAAAGTGGAGTCTGAAGACTGAACCCAGAGAAATTCCTACAGTAACTATTAAAGCACAGATCTGTAGGCCTGCCTCCAGACCTGCCAAGTCCAGTCCCTGAGATGGGCTGAAGATTATGTTTTTAGAACATTCCCCTGGTCTCAATGAACCTCTCCTAAGTGGGCAAGTGAGGTCTTNACTTCTCTCTCTTTGGTGGGAGTGATGATGATTCTCCAACTCTGAGGGTCTCACTGTTGCTTCTTTGGTTTGGGGGTTCCAGGACAAACAAGCTTCTACCGATGCAAGTAGATGGAGAGCCCTGGATGCAGCCGTGTTGCACGGTAAGTTTGCTGGTCTTGGAGGTGAGCATGAGAAGCATGATTTTGTTTTACCCCTTGAAGACACTTGATATAAAATCACTGCATCTCAACATAACAGGGACCCTAGAAGATTGTCTAGAATAGCCCCTTTTCTACTTTGTTCTGAGACGTCATCCATGGTACCTTGACAGCCTCAGCTTAAACCTACCCAAGTGGCAGGATCAAAAGAAAGACTGTTCTGCTGAGGAGCAAGTCCAGATGTTAGAGAATGCTTCCTCATCTGGAAGCCAAGACTATACCTGTCTCTTATACACATCTAGATGTGTATAAGAGACAGCAACCCTAGAATGCCATCAGCAGATGAATAAAGGGCATGGAACAGGAGAGGTATAGTTGCACAGGCTGAGGCAGGAGGATTATGAGTTCAAGACTAACCTGAGCTACAGAGTAAGTTCAAGACTGACCAGGGTTATGTAGCGAGACCCTGCCTCAAACAGACAGGAACTGGAGAGATAGCTCANCAGTTAAGATCTGTTCTTGCACAGAACCCAGTTTCCATTCTCTNCCCCCCAACATCAGGCAGCTCTCAACTGCTTCTAACTCCAGTTCCAGGGGGATCTGACACCCTTAGGCCTCCACAGGCACCTGCAGGCACGTGGTGCACATAAACTCATGCAGGCACACACATATACATGAATAAAAATATAAAATAAGTAGAACCTCCCCCTTGCTGTCTAGCTATACTTACATTAGTTCCAGTCAGCATTGCTATGAGACTTAGGCCTCCTCATTTTTTTGTTTGTCCCCCTTAAGGACCCAGTTAGAAACTCTACGGTAAGGAAAAAGCATTGTCCTGGTTTCAGGGCGTCCACTGGGGTACTTCATGAGTAATGCCCTCAATATGACAACAAATATGTAATCTCAAAAGAGACACAAGTCGCCTTTCTGAGCATCCNATCTCTTCCTCGATAGTATTCTCTTTGGAGCCCTTCAAGTATCAAGCTCTCTTTGCAGTTTTTTTTTTGCTTTGTTTTGTTTTGTTTGTTTGTTTGTTTTAATGCCTTAAGTGACATCTTCTATAAAGGTTAAAGGTAGAAATGTCTTTGCAAATTCTTATAACTTTATGGAGGGCTAAAAACAAAAAGTAAAACCACACTGTAATAAAAACTAGTAATTGGAGCTGGTGAGATGGCTAAGTAGTAAAGGCACTTCCTGCCAGTCAGTCCTCAGGACCCACGTGGTAAAAAGAGAACCAACTTCAGAAAGCAACATGCCATGGGCACCCACACACAAAACTCTGTCTCTGTCTCTGTCTCTCTCTCAGGTATAATAAAAAAAAATTTTAACTAATAATAGTATTCTCTGTTGCTGGCATTAGACAGGATGGAGAGAATCTCTACTGCTTATTCCTCTGGTGAGGCTGGGCTGAGGAAAATTTATTCTCTTCT